>BSBK01005571.1:475000-565000 GCA_027943335.1 Chamaecyparis obtusa | reverse complement strand
ACTGAAGATGTATGGTTGTGGCATAAGAGACCGTGTGAAGTAAATTTTGATAACTTGATCAAAGTTCAAAGCTATTAAGGAGACCAATAATTTATTTTGTTTGTTGATGATTATTCAAGAATGATGTCAATTATGTTTCTAAAAGAAAAACATGATGCATTTCAAATGTTTAAGTGGTATACAGATAGAGTTGAAAAATAAATAGGTAAATAGTTGAAGTGTTTGAGATTTGATAGAGGAGGCAAATTTATCTCTGATGAATTTATTGTCTTCTATAATGAAAATGGAATTAAAAGACAAGTGTCTACACCAAGGACTCCACAAAAGACTGGGAGAGCTAAGAGAAGAAACAAATCTATTGTTGACTATTCCAGAACTCTATTGATTGATAAAAGGATTTCACAAACATTCTAGAGAGAAGCTATAAGCACTGCAGTTTACATTCTCAACCAAATATAGTTGAAGAAAGGTACAAATAAGAAACCCTATGAATTATGGTTTGGACGCACACCAAATGTAAGTTATTTCAAAATCTTTAGAAGTAGGTGTTATGTATTGAAAGATTCTGTAAATGGAAAGTTTGATTCTAAAGGTGATGAAGGAATATTTCTTGGTTACTCATCAAAAAGAAAATCATATAAATGTTTAATCAAGGATTCTAATAAAATTGTTGAAAGTGTAAATGTAAGAGTTGATGAATTTGTTGAAAAGAATGAAGAGGATAGAAAAAAGGAACCTGAGGATTATAACAAATTAAATTATGTACAAGATGGTAATTTGGTTGACACAACCAAGTATCAGCCAGGAGGAACTGATGAACAAGATGAGACTCCACCGAGAGATGAGAATACTGAAGAACAAGCTACCAAACCTATATTAGCAAAGTATGTGAGAAGACACCACTCATTGAGAAGAATTATCGGAGACAAGAATGTAGGAGTTATGACAAGAAGTATGTTAAGAGATAATACATGTTTGATTTCTAAATTTGAGCCTAGACTGGTAAAATATGCACTAGAAGATGAAGATTGGTTGAATGCTATGAAAGAAGAAATAGATAAGATTAAAAAGAATAATACATGGTCACTGGTACCGAGACCTAAAGATAAGAACGTGATTGGAACAAAGTGTATTTTTATAAATAAACTCAATGAGAAAGAAGATGTGATAAGAAACAAAGCTAGATTAGTCTGCAAAGGGTATGCACAAGAAGAAGGTATTGATTATGGTGAAACTTTTTCCCCTATTGCTAGATTAGGAGTAAGGATATTGCTTGCATATGCTAATTACAAAGGATTTAAAGTTTATCAAATGGATGTTAAATATGCATTTATGAATGGTATTCTTGAAGAAGTCTACATTGAACAACCTGATGGATTTTTTGACAAGAACAATAAGAATATGGTCTACAAATTGTATAAAGATTTATATGGACTGAAGCAGGCTCCCTGAGCATGGTATGAAAGATTGCATTCTTATTTAGTTAAGACTGGATTTGAAAGGACTAGTGATAACAACAATTTGTACTTAAAATGTGATAAATCTAATGAAATTTTGCTTGCTGAGATATTTGTTGATAACATTATATTTGGTGGTAATGAGATAATGTCTAAGTCTTTTACTGAGGAAATGAGAAAAGAATTTGAGATGTCTATGATTGGAGAGATCAAATTATTTATTGGACTTCAAATACAACAAGTTAAAGATGAGATCTACATCACTCAATCTAAATATACCAAGGAGATCCTGAAAACATTCAATATGGAAGACTCTAAACTAGTCAGAACACTGATGGCTACTATTTGTAAATTATCAAAAGAAGATGATACTAAGGAGGTAAATGAAACAATTTACTGATCCTTGATTGGTAAGTTACAGTATGTTGTACACAATAGACCTAACATTGCACATTCAGTTGGTATTGTTGCAAGGTTTTCAACAAACCCCAAGGAAACACATTTGTCTGCAGTTAAGAGGATATTCAAATATTTGAAAGGGACTAAATATTTTGGTCTATTATACACAAGAGGAGGAAATTTGGATCTTAAGGTATATATTGATGTTGATTAGGCATGAAATATTGATGATGGGAAAAGCACTAGTGGCAGAGATTTCTTTTTGGGAGAAAGGCTAGTGACATGGTTAAGCAAGAAACAAAGTTGTATTTCACAATCTACTACTGAAGCTGATTATGTGGTAGCATCTATGGATTTTTCTAATATTGTATGGATTAAACAACTACTAGAAGGTATGCATGAAGAGATTATTGATCCTATTACAATTTATTGTGATAATACCAATGCTATTAATATATCAAAGAATCTGGTGATGCATTCTAAGACAAAGAATATATCTATTGAGTATCACTACTTGAGAGAGAAAGTACAAGATAAGCATGTGACATTGGAGTATGTGAATTCTAAGGAGTAGATAGTTGATATATTTACAAAACCATTACCGAAGGATGCTTTTGAGTATCTATGAGGTAAGTTAGGGGTTCTTCCCCTATCCAATGTATATTAAGGGAAGATGCATGCTGCATCAATTCAAGGACTCAATAGAATATCTATCTTGTGAGTTGATGCTAGTATTTCACAAAGGAAGTTTGTGGCTGTAATGAAAATCTATACTTGAGGTATATCTTATATGTTTATGTTTCTTTGGCATTGTTGTTAAAGAGGGAGAAGTTTATTTATTGTAGAGGGAGAGTAAGTCAATTGATACAGGGAGGAGATTCCTGATGAACAAATAAATCAATATATGCCAAAGAGGGACACAAATCAAAAGAACAAAAGAATGAGATGAGTATAGCAGGGAGATGAATGAAGATGAATTAGAATGGAAAGTGTTACTGACAGAAAGAGGAAGACTACAGATGAAAGATCATAAAAAGAGAAGTTATTACTTAGAGGGTGTACAAAATATGAATGAAAGTGAAGTGTACCATCATCAATTAAATAATGAATTTTTTAGTGTTTCCATCAATGCCAAAGATGGAGATTGTTATCATAACCGATTATCTGATGACTGATTATTTGATGGAGTTGATGATGAAGACTGACCAAGATCAGAGGTATACATGATGATATTAGAATGGTTAGATCAGTTATAGTCTTGTCATTTATTTCAATCAATTGATTTCTAACTTATATTATGTATCCATATCATTCAGTAATAATGTAAGATGAACGAGTTAAGGAGAAGAAGAAATGAGAAGATGATAAGTTGTAGAACTTAAATGCGAAACTGATACAAATTAGACAATGATTTGATTATGTTGATATAATTGTTTTCTACCTAACATGTGATTATGTTAAGTCACTAAAGCATGAAGATAAATATTTGACAACTCGGTAAGATATGTTGTTTTGGCTACCAAGCAGGAAAAGTCACTTGGTAAGGTAAAGAGAAAAATATAGGTCACTTGGTAAAGTGGAAAGGTTTAGGCATCAAGCAGTTTACCAAAATTCTAAGTGAAGAACACTGAGCAAGAAAAATATATTAAATATGGATGGAATCGACATTTAATGATTAGCTATGATGAGTTAGATGATCATGAGGATGAGGAGAGTTAGTTACATAGATCTACGATTATGAAAATTCAAGATGCAGATCTATGGCAAGATCTAAGTGGAAAAAAGAGATGGAACAAGTTTCAAGAAAAGTTCAAGTTCGTCAGTGAAAAGGAAATGTGTTATCGAGATTTGATTTCAAGGTATAATGAAATGAATGGTTAAGATTGATTGAAAGAAAATGTAATAGATGAGATTAAGAGGAAAAAATTGTCTATATGAAGGATGATCTTGTATGGACAAATGGTTGGCAATTTGAATAGTTGAAGGGTTACCGACTATTGCAAAGAAGAAGGACCACAGAGATTATGAGTGGGAAAACAATAAGTTGATGAAGTGTTGATGCCAGTGGAAGATGAATAATTTAAGTGAAGATTGAAGAGTGCATAAGGATCTGATTGAAAAAAGATAGTTTCACATCTACATGTCATTTTTATTACTGTTTCTTATTAGCATTTGTAACAGAGAAATATCTTAATAGAGTGGACTTAACAGTCTTATTATAAATCCTTGAGAAAGGTGACATTCTAAAATAGTGTTTAAAGCCCTCTAATAAGGCCACTCCTAACAGGGTGAAGATCCTAACAAATATGAGGTAAATCCCTTGACTGGGTCACAACTAACAGTGTGTTTTGTAATCTTTAACCAAATTGGCTCTTAACTGGGCGTACTTCAGAAGAGTATATTTCTTAGTGGGTGAAAATTCCCACAGTGGTTTTTCCCATAGATGGGTTTCCACATTAAACATTGGTGTTACACATTGTGAATGATTTATGTGAATGTTTTACTGATTGATATAGTTTATTTACTATTTTTGATAAATAGAGAACTCTGTAGTTACTGAGCTACTACTGAGTTAATCAGAGAAAAATATTTTAAGGTATTTGTGATCAGGATTATTGATTCACCCCCCTCTTTGTAATCCAACATCAGGGTCTCATATCCTTGAAACCCCAATCCCATTATTTATGGTTTCACCTAGTTTGATTGACCATGACCATGTCAGGGTGTCAGGGTTCGCATAACCTAATCCCAAAAAGGGGAGTCAGGGTCCTATGACCCAAAAACCATGATTATCACTTAGTTGTTCTTATTTAAAAGGGTTGGGGATTTTCTGTGTTAGGGGTCCTTGTAACCCCAAACCTTGAAAGATGGCATGTAATAAATTTTTCTCCTTTCCTTAGGTTTTGGGTTAGTTCTTTCTAGTTTATTGTGTTTTTATTTTCAGTCTTCTAATCTCTAGTCTTTAGCGTTTAGCTTAGTCTTTCTATTTATACAAGTTATATGTTAATTTTGCTTTCGTAGTTAGTTAGTTTTAGTTTTTAATAAAACATGCTAATAAAGGTCTTGTTTGATTAAAAAATTGTCAATAAATATATTTTTCTCCCAATGAAGTACAAGTTCCCTGGTTATGGCCCACCCTCAAAGTTGGGTAATATCTATAATGATATTACTCACAATGATACATGACATATAGATTTCAATGAGTTCTTGAACAAAGTCACCAACCCCAATAGTAGAACACCTAATGCTTCATCTATGGTTCTCTTTGGGCTTGTACATGTAGTAGGTCACTTGATGTCTATCCTATCTCCAGATCTCATCATGGAAGTTATGGAACACTATGATACATAATAGAGGAGAGTAAAGAGGAAGCAAGGGGATGTTGTCATGGATATAAGGTTTGATGTTATAGCATATTTATTGTGCATTCCCCCAGTAGATCATATGTTACTATCTCCTTTGAAAGGGATGAGAGCTACTATCAGGATGAGCCCAATATTGAGCATAAGATAAACAATAATTATTTGGAAAGACCTCAAAAATAATAGAATTTAGACATGATGAACCTGCATAGGGCCTATCTCATGAAAGGTATGAATAAATTCATTACTCTTCTATGTAGGGTGTTTGGGATACCCCCAAAAAAATAGTTGGAGACTTGGATGGTGCTATACATAGAGATCATTAGAAAAAGACAAAGAAGAATTAATTGAGGACATATCATAAGAGACAATCTGTATCAATAGTTGCAAAAAGTTAAGACTGATCCAAGATTTTACATGACTTCCTATATAATGTACCTTTTGGAAGCCCATGCATATTATCTAGGATTATTCAAGAAAGGATATCCTTATGATCCTAAGGCCTATCCATATAGGGTGTATCCCCAGTTGGATCAGAAAGATAAGCTACCAATGGGAAGCTATGAGTTCAAAATTAATAATGATGCTTTATCTTTGCAATCATCCACTCCATAATGTGATATTTTTACAAAAGGATCTCAAAGGGATATGTAGAATGGATTAAGAATTTTGGAAGCTTCTTTATGCAATTAAAAACTTTCACACACCTCACGGTAGTTGGTTTTACCTTAAAACCAAAGAAACTTCCCAGATACCCCTCTGATAGGTTGATCCTAATGGAGTTATGCAGACAATTGTCAGATGCTCACACGCTCATCATGAACAAACATAAGTTATGCTTTAAGTTTCAATTCTCAATTGGAGCTCATTTAGTCCAGAATATCAAGGATGAAAAAATAGTTTTCTTAGAATGGGATGTGTGTTGGGGAGCTTCCCATAAAGAGGGGGAAATTTAATTCTATTGGTACCTTCAGTAAGGTGATGAGAGCTCATTTTAGACATGAGCCCCATATTTAAGACAATTGGGCTAACTATGTTGATGACTACTAGGTATAAATTAGAGATTATTGTAGGATGAGTTTGGACCTTGCATAACATGCCCTCAACCTTTGTATTCTAGACAAAGTTAGGGGGAAGGATTTAGAGGATTTTTTGTTGCCTTTGTATAATACAAATAAATTTTATAGATAACCAATTTTGAATTCAAATATAGCTACTCCAGAGTTAGATGACATAGAGAATATGGCATGACATGTAATTCGATGCACATTGGATTGGGTACACAAGTCATTCCTCTTAGAGCTAGTACTAATGAATCCAAAGAAAGATCTCCCAACTAAGATAAAGAATGGGAAAGGGAAGAAAGTTAATGTTCCTATTTTTAAGAGGGAATCTTCTACTATGCATCAAGAAGTCGTAGGTCATGCTAGGGAGGTGGCCACACAATATACTCCTGAAGCTATAAAGAAATTGAAGGAAAAATACAAGAAGAAACTATAACTCCCACAACTTAGACACTTCCAATGCACTCAACTACTACACCATCCCCTTTATGAAAATTACCAAGAACTTCTTATCTAAGAGGTGATACAACAATGGTTTTTCCCTCTTCCTTAGGGAAACAAAAAATGAAACCCTTTAAGATTAAGATTAAAAAGCCTAAATCTCTAGATCCATCCAAGAAGGTATACAAGAGATTGAAGAAGAACCATTTTGTACCTACTTCAACTTTGGACACATTAAAGGAAGGAGAAGAATTAGAGGAAGAAGAGGTTATATTAATAAGATGAACAAGGTCTATCATTACAGAAACTTGAAGGCTCATTTTAGGAGACCCCTCTTCAGAAGACATCTTAGAACCTCCACAACAAGGTGCAAGCCAAGTTGCCCCACATGTAGTAAATGTGGAATTAGAATCAGAGACCGAGTAAGATAAGGAAATAGATGATCCCTTGGGGCCAAATGAGTTTGACATATCAAAATTTGAAACTTTCCCCATCTTGAAGGAATCTTCTCAGTAGCCTCAATCTGACTTGGGTGCAGAGGATATCTCTTTGGAAGGGACTTTCAAAGATCAGGTTGGAGACAAAGGTGAATGCAAGGATATTCCTTAAGAAGCAAAAATTCCTCTAGAGATAGAGATAAAAGTGCTTCTATAAATTGAAACCCAAGTTCCTCTAGAGTTTGAAGATGAGGTTCCTCGAGATATTGAAATGGAACAAGGGGGAGGTGACAAGGATAAAGTAGATGAAAGGGTGGAAAATGTACAAAAGGAAATATGTATAGATGGAGAAAATACTACAGTTAATGACTTAGATAAAGCCCATGATTAGGATAGGGAAGAGAGGAAAAAGGAGGATGGTTCTCCATCTTCTTCTAAGCATAGAGAAACCACCCCCTCATAAGAGAGGTTAAAAGGGAAACATGAAGAGAGCAGAGTAGCAGAGACTGCAAAATTTTACTTAGAACCATACTAGCCCCTCACTGTAAGAAATAAGCACACATGGCTTTCCAAAGTAGTGCAACCCTAGAAGAGGACTTACATAGAATTGGATGCACCATATTTTGCATAGATTGGTCTAACATTACATATAGGGGAATCCGACTCTAGCAAATCACAAAGGATGTCCTATGTGACAAAAGATACATGGGGGTACTAGAAAGCGCAAGTTGTTGTCCCACCTCCAGATAAGACCATGAAAGATGTTACCCTAGATGATTTATTGGTAGAGGAAGTGGATCTTAGGGTGTGTACAAGGGAAGGAGGAAATGCCTTGGTTGCATTGGGTGCTATGTCTTTATTCAAACACATGCACCAAAATGAGATAATAATCTAGTAGACCAAAACAAAGTTTTGAAGGATTACATTGCATATCTCGTAGGTCCCATCGAACCAATTAATCCAAAGGCATATTTATAGGTCACATTAGAGAATAAAGTGATGTATTTCCAAATAAGTCTATTTTTCAAGGCTTGTGAGGATTGGAGGCAAGACTTAGAGGAAATTGAAAAATAGACTATTCAGATTGTTTTTACCCATTTTCACACCATTTCTAAGGAAGTTACTACCCTAAATTACATTATTGTAGAAGAGGAAGGAAGAATTGAAAGAAATGTGGAGATATGGGAAAATGTTTTGACATATTTGAGGAAAATGAAGAAGCAAGGAGATGATAAATTAATTGAGGTAGGGACATTTGAAGAAGGATAGACTGATAAATTAGACAATTTAATTAGAGTGATCAAGCTCGCAGTTAAGGAGCATAATAAAAGATAATAATTAATAAAGGCTAAGAGAGATGAGGTGAATCAAAGGTAGATGAATTCATCAATTATCTTGATTGTGAGTTGTATCAAGACAAAAACAAAGAGAAGACATACTCCATCAACAATATCCTCCAATAGTTCTAAGGAACACTAGTCAACATAAATGTCAAAGAGGATGTTGAGTGGATGTACAAAAAAAAGAGGGCATGAGAAAGATCATGGGGGAAATCGAACAAATCCAAAGGGAAGGGAATCAATTGAAAATATTCTGGAAGAATTAGCAAACTTTCCTTGAGTTTATGAAATTACCAAATTTTGATGAAGTGAATGTCATAGTTAGCAATTTTTGCCAAGCCTTCTTGATGATTTTCCACAACATTGATATTATTTTGCATTCATATTCTTTCAATTCTTTGATTCTTTCATTCAAATCTAGTCATGGCCAAAGAAAAAGGGAAAAAAGGACAAAAATGGCCAATCCTATTTTTGCATTAAAAGATAATTTTTTTGGGTTCCATCCTCTTGAGGATGGTCATTTTTGGAGTCGACATGGAATTGCATGGTAAAAGCATACATTGAGGAATTAATTCATGTATTTTTATGCATCTATTTGGCAAAAGGATCTAATTGGAGGTGTCCAAAAGTTCATAGTAGTCAAACCCCAGTTCACCCTAAATTTTAGGGCACATTTTAGCTTTAAAAATGCTTCTTTTTTGAGTTGTAATCATTGGGAATAAAATTTATTAGGTAGAAATATAATTTAGGAGTAGTTTTCAGCAGTTAAAGTGCAGTTATAATTTTATTTCACCCAAAATAGATGCTCAAAAACCCTAGCTATGGATTTGGTAATTTTGAGATGTAAATTGTATATAAATTCTTTTAGTTATTGTAATTAGGGTCAAAATTATTGCAATAGAATACAATTAAAATTGGTGTTGCAATCGTGATGTGATTATTTTGCCATCTTTGTGAGTTTGAGATTTTATCTCAGATTCAAGAGTCAAGTATGTGTAATGTTACGATTTTCTTGTGAATTTGATAGTTGGTGTTAGCTACAAATTCTTCTACTTGTGGTGAATAAGTAGAGATGATATGATTTATTTGTACTTGAGAAATAATTTATCTCACATGTGCACTCATCTAGTATAGATTTGTGATTTGATGAGTTTTGATAAATCATTATGTTAATTCCTTTGAAGATTGTATCTCCGTAATGTGAATTGTGAGTTATCTAGTTCATATTTTTGCGGGTTCCCTTGATCATATTCATTATTTTGTATGCAAGTTGAGATTATTGTAGTTGATGTTCGTTAGATTTCATTTTCAATACATTTTCTTTAAATCTCTTGTTGCCTTAATCTTTTTCATTTTTTTTCATAAATTCGTGCTTATAATTTAATTGACAGTAAATATTTTAAAATAGTAGTAATCTTTATTTCAATCAAGTTTTAATTTTCCATATATTTGAAAAAAAAGAGAAGAGTTATGAAAATGGTAATTCTTAGTCTTCAATCTTTAAAACTAGCAAAGGCCTCCTTGTGAAATCACATAATCCTCAATTGATCTTCAGTGAAGTCATGAACCGATCATAGAGGACCTTGGGAGTGATTCTCATCACTCTTTTAAGAGAGGGATTTTCATTTCTTATCCTTGTCCTTACATCTTGAAAATATGACAGTCAAGAGAAGTGGTGCTAGAATGAGGGCCAACAATTGAGATGCTAGAAAATATAATTTCTTTCGCACCTGAGAAGTATGGAAGGGTCCTTAGATCATCTACCAAAAAGGGTGATTTCCTAGAGCTTACCCTTCATTGAAAGACCTGAAAAGACAAATTGAAGGTAGATACCCTTGCTCTCTCAGTCGGACCTCAAGAACAAAAAACTCAACAACTTCAATTTGTTATACAGGTTTTTGCACTATATTTCCTTTAAATCAGAACATACCCCGCCTATTAAAATGGAATTTTTTGTAACACATAGAATTCACCCCTTTCAATTTGGCCCAACCACTGCATGACTTACCAAAGACCCCTAAGAAATTTCATCCAAAATTTATATATGGTGAGTCTAAAATAGTAGAAGAGAATATCCATGCATTCAAGAAAAATTGTAACTGAGTAGGTGTTGCTCATCAAGATGTGGTTTGTAATCTATTCCCTTACATACTTGGGGATTTTTTATACAATTGGTACCTTAATTTACTCTAAGATCCATCATCGCATGAGAAGGATTTGAGACTAGATTCTTGAATCACTTTAAAGTTTATGTGGATCCCGCAAGTTTGCACCACTAGTTTATTTCATTTAGGAAAGAGCCTAACAAGTCTCGAGCGATGGTCAACCACCGTTTTAACAAATTGTATCAAAGTTTATTGGCTCCCTACCTTATGAACATTGATGTGGTAATTCAGGTGTATCTTTGAGCCTTAGATCCATTGACTTATTTTTTTCTAAGAATGCTCCCACCTTAGAACATTGGCACAATGGAAAAGGTGTCTAACAAAGTGATTATTCTCATGCAACAAATAGATCCTCAAGATGATGGGAATTTTGAGACTTTACCATTATTTGGTAACCTTGTTGCAATAAACCTATTCTCATCAATAAATCATGCATTAATGAATCAAAATCCATTGCTGAACCCAATCCCAGTTGCTCCTACTACACCTTAGATTCCAATAATAACCTACCCTAGACATGAAGTTCATAAGACCACATTCTTTGAACAAAAACATTACCTCTGAGTAAGATTGATAATCATCTTACATCTAAACTCGAGGCTATGAAGAAGAATCTTTTACATGTGACTAGTGAGTTTACTAGGTTAAAGTTGAACCCACCTCAAGCCCAAAGTACATATCCTTGTCAACCCACTACTCCAATCTATTACCCAAGGAATTTGAATCAGAACTATAAATCTTAAAATAAAAATAATTCTACTGAAAAGGGGTTTACGCAGCAAAAGCCAAATCATCCTTGGAATACTCACCCAAACAATGGTAGTATACCTTACGACAATGCAAATGTATATAAATGTATTGAAACTAATTTTGCAAGATCCTTAGGTGGATTTCCAAATGATGACACTCATAATGGAGAGGTATACAATGATATGCCACATGTTTCTAAGAAACCACTAACACAATTAAATTCTATGGTATTTGATTCTTATGTACCTGAATCTAGAGAATACATGAGCGATGTGCCTCAAGAGGATGAATTTGTATTTATATTCTAGAGAGAGAATGAACTTGAATATTCAGTGGTTTGTGCTTTTCAAAACAACAATTATAGAAATTACCATTTGAGAAGTAGGAGGGAGCCTCTCATAGACAAAATCTCTCTGGGCATGCAACCAAGTCCACCTAACCCTAGGGCCAGTAATAGTCTGGTAAAACCTAAAGGGCCAAATACTAATGTCTCACCTTCTGTGCATGCACCAATGACACCCATAAATTTTACATTTTACTCAGAGAGATACAAGGCAGTAAAAAAAGTTGAAAATGACCAAAGAAAACATCTCCATCTACGACATGTTGCAGAGTTGTCCCTCACAATGGGAGTCATTTTTAAAATCTATTGATCATTCACATTGGGATCCTCTAATTGGTGCATCTCATGCTCTTACATCAAATATAAACATAGCTAAAGCGTTGCCCACTATGCTCAAGGACATGACAAAGGTGTTATTATTTTAGTTCACACTAAATTGGTAAATTGAAAATTGTTTTACATTGCAATATGGATTTGATAGTTGCTATTTTTAGTTGTAGAATTGTTAAAAATTTGAGAAAAGAAAGTACATATGCAACAATACAACTGTAAACATCTTAAAAATTCCATACAGGTACACCTATTTGATACTACTATTCAGATTTTGAAGATAAAGTACATTGTTTTTTGCATTCATATTAACATTGATGTTGTTCTCTAAGTATTGATCAGATTCAGACTTTCAATTACATAAATGATCATTACATTGAACATTCAAAGTGAATGTAATAAACAAGTATTCCTTAATAGTTACATATTTCAATTGTAAACATAAAAGAGATATACAATTATGAAAGTAAGATAGGAGCATCAGAAGGTTTAGGGGTCCATGCATTGCCTTTAAGAGGTCTTCTGCATGTTGAGGCTGATTGGTTGTATCTTCATGTCTTTGGATTTGTCCCTGTTTATCATGCATCCTGAGTATTCTTTTGGTTTTGCCCTACATCATAGAGTGAGAAAATAGTTAGATCCAAATTGGATCTAAGCAATACATGGATACCTAAAACAACATACTACATTCATACTTTCAGAGCTGTACTTCAATGAAAAAGATCAATGCAAGAGCAAAAGAGAAGAAGGTTAAATGTAGAAAGAGACATAGTGCTGAAATTTCATAGAAAATGTAGATGAAGAAGGAAGAAAACAAAAAAGGTAATCATTTGTATACTAATACTGTTTGCTTCATGTGCAGGTTGAAGACTAACTAGAACACACAATCATTACAGAGTATTCAGGAAAAGAACATGTTCAAAATGAGCTTCATGTCATGAATATGACTCATGGGAGTCATGAGCCCATGCTCGAACCCCATGGGTGATAGTTTAATATGCAGAGTAAATTAAAGATGTTCAAATACAAATCAAATGCAACAACAGCTGCCGTAGATAGAAGAGAGAACATTTTATACTGATATTTATAGACAATACTTTTATTATTCAATATCAGATTCAATGATATCAGATTAGCTGAGCATATCATAGATACAAGTATCACAAGTTTCTAAGATTTTACAACTTCTTAACTTCAACACTCAAGTAAGTAACTAGATATATAAGAAAAGTGCAGGCCTCAAGTACATATTATATATAGAATGCCAAGTGAAGACTAGAAGAAAGTATAAAAACTCTTTGAGATACATATTTCAGCCAGTGGAAAGCTTTTAAAAAATTTATGCAATGAAAGAACAATTGTTTTTCGGTTACAAATTTCAGTTAGCAGCTCATATTCAAAAAAATAGAGTGCTATTTTCAAGCTATGGTTCAAAGTCATATTCATTTGTTTAGCAGCCATATGAAGCCTTCCAGAATTATGATATGTAGACAAAGTATATGATAGATCACAAAACAATCATAGTTGAGGATTCACGTAGGCAAAAGAGTAGTTATTTTTAGCATTTCATACAATGCTAGCAAGGAATCAACAGTAAGTATCAATCAAATGTAAATTTCAGCATGCTGCTGCAATACAAATGCAGATATAAAACCTAGATTTTATGCAAAGAGAAATCTCCAGCATTTTAAAATGATAGTCCAAATTTTGCTATATGCATAATGGAGCCAACAAACAAAGATGAAATCAACCAGATGGGTATTCAACATATAAAGGTTAAATCTCAGTATTTCATATAAAGCCAACAAGATAAATAGTTAACAATGAATAAAAGAAGACTTTCAAAAGCGTGAGAAGGAAGATGTGAGAACTTTCAAAATAAAGTGCAAGTTACAAACAACAAAGGAAAACCCAAAATCCACACAAACATATAAAGGTTATTCTCAACATTTTATTCAAAGTAAGCCAACAAGATAAATAGGTAATAATGAGTAAAGGAAAAATAATGGATGAGTTACTTATCTCAGAGATTCATGAGATAAAAATCATATCACAGAATAGTCACAACCATATTCAACGCCAGTATAAGTAAAGTTTGCACAGCCAATCAAAGGGAGAGCTCCAGATTTACATTCAAAACCAACCATTCCTCACACAAAAGAGAGATGAAACAACAAAGAAGTCCAAGTTAAAGCCCGTGCACAGTCCAAATCAAGGCATGATTTCTATCATAGAAGTCCAAGTTTAAAACCAAGCTCGTACTCTCAAATCCATTTCTCAAAAGCATAAACCTTAGTGCGTGAGTATAAAGAATCAACATGCAAAGATTCAAGAGCTCCAAGCTCGAGTTCACCAAAAGAGAACTCTAGATTTACGCAAATACCAGAGATAAATGGTAGCCCAAACCCTAAGCTTCTCCTTCCAAATGTGAAAATACCAAATGAAGATACAAATGAAGGTGAAATAAAATGCCTTTGTCCATTTTGATATAGTTTGGATTCTGCAATGCACTGCAATGTACAAGGACCTTACTCAACATGCCACAACATCACATGCATTTATAAAAAATAGAGATATTTTAAGATAGGTCATGCTGACCATGAGATAGGCTTTTGAATTGGGTTAGTTTATGCATGTATTTTAAGTTAGGGTTTTTGATGAGTGAAGTTATACTTTAGGGGTTTTCCTTAATTATAACTTGGACATTTAAATATATTCTTTGATGTAATAAATATATATTTAATTATTAAATTTAGGGAAGACCTAAATTTAAGGCCTAGGATATTTGTTTATTTTTCATGCCTTAAATTTACGAGATCTATTTGTTTAGAGGCTCTTTAGAGAGGGGAGTTTGATTTTTGAGATTGGCCTTAGAGGCTATATATTTGAGCTCGATATTCATTTGTAAGGGTTTAGAGTTTGAGGAAAAAGAGGTATGAGTGAGCATATTGTTCCTTTTCCCTTTTCCTTGTGTTTTGTAGCCATTTTTGCAGAGTTTGAAGATAATAAAGTTGGCCTTATTATTCGCATATCTTTTTTGAGTTCTGTCATCAATCCTTTCTAGTTTTTCTACATTTAAGTGTTTGTCTCTTTCAAGCATAGATTAGTGAATTGTTCCACATTCCTTTTCTTAATTGTAAAGAATTAACATTTTGTAGAAGTTACCTATTTTCTAGTTAAATTATTATCATTAGTGGTACCAAACCCTAATTGTGAGTATTGAGAAGTGAATTTAATTGCACAATTTAGTAGTATGTGTCTGGTAGGTATAGGTTTACCATTTTGATAAATCTAGATCCATTTTGGTGTATCACCTCTTAGTTAGCATTCATTTTTTCAGTCATTTTTTCTCCCTTTTCCCAAAAGCTTAAAAAGTCAGTGTTAGGTGATATTCCAAATCTATAGGAACCGGCCTAGAATCTAGAGATTTGTTCTCTTTCCCACAAAGAATTCATTTCCATGTTTCAATAGGAAGGCTAGATTTTCAATCAAGTTAGAGGTGCATTCCTAATTGACAACAGTTTTTGGCATGCTTGGTGGGACACAAACTGCTTCTTAGTTCCCTGAGTCACAAGTTTTTATTGTTGTTTTGGTGTGAGCAACAGTATTTCAAATTTTTTTTGGAAGGTGTTTACCAACACCTGGCAACTCTATTTTTGAAGGTTTCTTGTAGAATTCAGTTGTAGATTTGAGTATTCATTTTAATGAGAAGAACTCCAAAAAGATCAAACAAAGAGGGTTTTGTGTACTAGGAATTGCAACCAGGAAGAAGGGGAGGTAGATCATCCAGAAGAGGAAGGACACCACGAGATCCAAGAGGTAGATCTTCTCTATTTAATTCTAATTTTTCATCATTTGATAATACCATTTTTTAAGATCAGGCTTGTTATCACTGTGCAAATTTTTTCAGCTTCATGCTAGTATTCTTGAAAATAATCTATGTTGTTGGCCCAATGGTAACGTTTCAAGTTGAAAAACCCTAAGTTTAACAAACCCTAGCTAGTTTTGAGCCCTGTTATGTTTTCACGTTACCTTTTTGGCTTACTAATTCCTGTAATAAAGCATGTGTTGTTTTCGACCCCCTTTATTCATCATTTCATGTGTTATGCGGTTAGGTTTTGGAATCGGGGTACCTTTTAATTAATTCTTTCTTTCAAAGCCTAAGTTCCCAATAAATTTTTCAATAGTATCAAACCCTTCAAATATGTGGCTATCGTTGAACCACAAGACTGACTGTTGTCAGAATCTCTGACATGCACTTTAGCGACGAAGCGCCACCTGTTCGAGCGGGCCCATCTAGTAACAGGGTGTGCTAGCATTTTAAAGAACATATCACATCAACAGCTGTCATTATATCATTGGGCCAAGAGGATAGCCATTTAAACATCATGCTTTAGCGACAGTCGTTTGATCAAAATTGCATTGATAGTGGCAGGTTCTAACTTGTCAGTCTCTGTGGCATTTCCCCTGGGTTGACACCTATTTTTTGTGATGTAGGAAATGTGGGGTCAAATTTTTCAAAAGTTTAAACAACAGGTTAATCTCACGGCTGTCATTATACCGTTGATAGGAGATGTAAGGAATTTAAGCCTGCGGTATAGCGATGACCGTCCGATTCTCTTTAGGGAATGAAGTATGAAGTGGGTCCTGAAGGTGCCAGGTCACATCGATATGTCTGTTTCTCATTGGTTGCAGGAAGTTTTGATGTGGCGGTTGTCAGGATTTTTTCGAACGGGGAGTGAAAAGTCAGAGGTCCCAGTTGTTGGTTCTTCATGATGTGGCAATTTTTGATTCAGTGACAGATTAGTGATGTGTCATAGTGGGGCCTGTATTTTTCAGATGATTAAGATGCAACAAGATCTTGCAGTTGTCATTATACTGCTGGGATAAGATGCACATTTTTTAGGGTCAGTGATATAGTGACAACCGTTGATCTTGTCTAAAGATGGGGACCATTTGGTGGGTCCTTTGCTGCAGGTTTTTTGATGATGTGATCATTTCTGATTGGCCCAGGCTAATAATGACATGTCAAAGTTGCTAGTGTGTTTGACACAGAGGATAAAGCTGGGGTCTTCTGCCTGCTGACTTATTCGGCATGGCATTTCTTGATTCATTGAAGGTTTTAAAGGTGAGTTGTGGGACCAAAATTTTATTGAATTATGATGATCGTCTGATCAAATTGCATCGATGGTTGTCGTTATATCTTGAGTTGGTTCTCCTGACAGTTTTTGGTTAGTGCTTTAGCGACAGGGTGACACCTATCCACTCCATGCAAAGTAAAGATAAGTTACTTATTTCTTCACATGATTATTTTGAAATGTTCTCATTGGTCGAGAACTAACTTAGGGAAAAGTAATACAGGGTTTTGCTGTTAGACTTTCCAACTGTCTGATGCACCGGAAAAGGAAATATATCTACGGTCTAAATTCAAATTTTTTCTCAGTGACATTTTTTGCGTCCTATGAATAATTGAGGCCACCAAATTTCAGTAATGGTAGATTTATTATGCTACATGCGGATGGATTGTGTGCAATTGGCAATGCTATACATTAAAATTGAACCATTGTTTCTCTTCACCGTTCTCATAAGCATTCTAGCGAATTGGATTTCCCTCGAGAAGTGATTTCAAGCAAAGAATTTGTAGGTGCTTGGTAGGTTTCTTTTCTGAGTTTGAAATTGCTTGATTTCTGTGAAGGAGTTGTGAGGAATTTCTGTTGCCGGGTGAAGAGTTTTTAGGGTTTTCTTGGTATTCATATGTTGTTTTATAAAATTCCTAGTTTCAAAATGCCACCGAAAAGAAACTTGTCTGGTCAGATAGAGTACAATAAGAGAGGAATCTTTGAAGATTTAATGCAGTTATTGCCACATTCAGATAATGGGGTAGCTAGGTTAAAGGAACTAGTTCCAAGAAACCCTAGGGATTCTATAGCAGACGGACTCCATGACAGAGGGAATTGGATGAGAGATGCTAAGGTTGGTGAAAAGCATAACGGTCTTATTTTGTTTAGATTAGCCTACTCACAAAGAAATTCCTGTGCCCCCCTTAGGAATATATGGCAGTTTGATATAGGAAAATTGGTGGTTCCTGGTGTGCTTATGGATGCTGAGTTATTAATTCAGATTGCTAAATGCTATGATCCTGTGACAAAGTGTGTCAAGGATGTAAATGGGAAGGACCTAATCAGCATCACAGAGGATGAGATTAGGGAAGTTTTTTCACTGAATGACCCTTCTGTGGGGTTAGAGAAAATTGATTTCACAGAATTTACAGAAATATATGAGGCACAAAGGGATTATTTGAGAGTAGGGCCTCTAAGGGAATTTCTAGATGAGACTGGATCCATGTGTGTCATCAGTCCAAGCCCGCCAGAGCCTTTTAGGCTGGATTTGTTTAGTAAGAGAGCACAAGAGGTTTATAAATCATTGACTTTGATTCTAGGGCATGATGAAGCAACTCATATGCTAGTCCCATACATTTTTATGATGGTACAATCTCTGCACCCCCAATTGGCACTAATTTTTGATTTTGCATCTCATCTAGCTGTCTTGATCCATGAGGGATTGATGGGAATTAAGGACATGAAGGTTAGTAGGCCTTTTGGGTGGTACTCGATGCTTATGCACATGTTCCTATACAAAGGTGAGCAATTTTTCAGTTCCACAATAAATATTGTGAAAGAGAGGAATGGAGAAATCCTTCCAGTACAACTATGGACTACAACCCTATCATGGGACAAAATTGATGCCAGTTACATTGCATTTGATAGGGATTTTGCCTCAAGACTTAGAACTCTTTTGTTTTTTGACAATCCAAGGATCCCAAGAGAGCTGCTAAGATTAATCAGGCCAAAGGAATATTGTTAGGACATCACCATAGTCCATAATTTTGGGGATATCATTTTGTATCTTATTTCTATAGTTTTTAGGGTTTATGGTTGTAGAAAGGCACCCTACATCTTGCCTTACCAAGTTCCATTAAAAATAGGATATGTTGAGATCTTAAGACAGATTGGTGACCTATAAGAGACCACTCTCATTGGTAAGGGAAGGGGAACTTTCTTCCCAAACATAACTATAGCACATTAGTATGTGATTACAAAGGGAGGTTGGGTCCATTTGAATAAAGTGCTACAGCCTTATAGAATGACAACAGCTACCATCAGGTGTGCAGATACAAAGGGTTTCCTCTCAAGAATGTTGAGAAAGGGTAAGGGGTGCTCTTATTGAGCATCAATTTAATTTTCCTAAAGATGTGATAAGGAATGAGTTTGATCTGCAAACTCAAGAAATTAAGAAAGAGAAATGGATAGTCTATAAGAAGACTCTAGATTTCATTCAGAATTTTGACAAGTCTTATGACCCATTAAAAGGCTTTGAGCCATGGGCAAGGAAAGTGGATTCCCTAATGGATAATTTTGAAGGCATCATGCATGCAGTAAATGAAAAGAGGGCTACTGTAAGCAAGACAGACCCTGAAAGAGCTAGGCAGATTTTGAGCTAGCCTAAGTATATGAAGCTGACCCCAAGGGGAGTCTATATAATGTAGAAGAGAAGTGGATACACTATTCTCTTACCACCACATTGGAGAAGTGAGGATATTCCCTCTACTTCTAAAGGGAAAAGGCCCATGGATGAATCGACAATGGAGGGACCCTCACCTAAGAGGCAAAGACAAGAAGAATCAAGGCCAGGAGAGGAAGCTTATTCTCCTTCTCAACCCTGTATTCAATTAGATGAACATGGGGTAGTAGAGTAGCTGGTACAATTGAGAAATGAGGGAAACATTTTTGTTTCCAATGATGACTTGCAAGAAGGGATGCTTGGGGCACCTAAAGAAGTAGCCATGGACCTTACTATTGATGAATTTAAGGGTAAACAATTGGACCCTATTTTAAAGCAAGCTAGTGACTCTTTTCTTGCTGATGACAAATTTGTCAAGACTAGGGCATTCTCCCAGTTTTTATGGAGAATGAAGATAAATTAGTACAAAGAGATCTGTGAGAAGAAGATAGAAGGGTTCCTTGATAAAGACATAGCAGAAATAGAAAGTGAGACCAAGGCAAAGATAGTCAAGTAGTTTGAAAAAATTACTCCTGAGGAAGGAAGGGCCATGGTTCATATTGCAGGAGTGTTAATTTTTCTAGAGTGGGACATTTTTGATGAAATTATCTTTGACCAAGTCAGGAAGAGCAAAGTGAAAACTCTTACTACTACAGAGCAGGCCAAACAAGCTACTAGGGGCATTACCTTCTCAGAGGATCATGCAGCCTTGGTCATGTGGTCCCTAAGGAGGGAGGAAGATAAAGGAAGAAAGGAGGCTCTCTCCATAGGATATGTAGGTAGTTTGTTAGTACAAAGAGTATGTGAAACTTCTGGTGTGGAAGCATCAAACTTAATTCTAGAAACTGCCAAGTTCAATGTTAAAGTGGTAGAAAAGGATGCCCAAGAAAAGGAGGAGCTTAGGCTCAAATTTGAAATGGTTCTCAAATCTTACAATGAGCTCAAGGTAGAGCTAATTCAGAAAGACAAGTTGATTGCTCAGCTATCAGGGCCCCAGGACCACAGGTCTCCCCAATTAGCAATCTCTGATAAGCTTGCAGTGGCTTCATCCTCAAGCCCAATTATTGAGTTACCACCATCCCGCTACCTAGAGACAAGCATGGATGCGAGGTTTATTTGAGAGAAACAAAGATTAATAGAGGAGACAAATAAATTGAGGGAAATAAGAATACAACTCGAAAAGGAAAAAGATGAAAATGTGAAAGCCATAGCTTTGGCGAGCCAAAAGTATGAAGAAAGAATGACAGATGCAATCATGTAGTTTGCATATGACTTGAAGCCCTCCATTTTCCATAGTCATGCCAATAAATTATATTCTTTATTTGAAACTTTGAATAAGGAGAAGACTAAAATGTCACCAATTTTGAAGAAATGGATTGAGAGGTCTCCTAATGTGAAGTTGTTTCAAATGCTATCAAAGGGCCAAGAGGATCTTGATCCATTGATTAAGCCAGTGCATTAGATTGTGAAGAAAATGGTACAGTATGGCATCATTTTGGATAATTATATCAAAAGATCAAGTATGTTGAAAGCTGAATTAATGCTTTCAAACTATGAGCTGGTGCCCACCATTTTCATAGATAAGGAAAAATTTAAAGAAGCATATCTATGGAGAGAAGAGATGGATGCACTTTTGTCAGAAAGGGTGATTGGTGTCCTAAATGACACTTTTTCTATTAGCACTATTATCAAGTTGTTAATAAACACTAAATCAATGTTTGACAATATTCAGCATAAGGTTACTCAGATTGAAAATGAAAGGGAACAGTTATCAAGTAAGAAGACTGAGTTTGCCAATTTTGAGTTCCCAAGCGAAGAGGTGTACAATAAATGGAGGTATCAGTACATACCTCATGTTGAAAAAGTTAATACTCCACCAGCCTCTTAAGCGAACAAAATAGTTGCTTTTTGAGTCATAAAGGTTGTTGAGATGCAGGAAGACATTCATTGCAGGATGGAAAATGAGATATTGTGATCAGATTTGTTGAAGGGAGCCAAGGACAATATTGAAGACATAAAGAAAGGTTGCTCGGCTACAAATATCTCACCTGCTTGACTTGTGTATTTATTGTAAACTTTTTGAGGTTGTTGTAAAGGTTTTTAGGTTAGAAATTTTGCAAACCCTAGAATGATTGGTAGCTTGTTGCATCTCCTTGTATATAAGGGTTTTTCCATGATCATTCTAGGCATTGAGAATCTAGGAGTTAAAAAGATAGAAAGTCTAAAACCCTAACCCTCAGTCGAGGATTGTAAAATCTTGTATCATTTTATCAAAGAAATAGAAAAGAAGTATAGGTTGCTACTGCTATTTTGCAAGCTTATTAATTCAGAATATGATGTATGCAACATTCAAGGTTACACTTAATACAAATCTCAAGTCTTTGTCTCTCCTGTGAGTTTATTTAGTAAATCTTTAAGTCTTTTAGAGATTTATATGTATGTGTTTAGCTCTGAGTTTTGATCTAGGATTAGATTAAATATTGCTCTGAGTGGGATGCATGTTTACTGAATCTATTTAGGGATTTTCTATAAGTAGGAAAGATTTGTAGTATTTTGTATTTATGTTTCAAGACCAGTTATCTTTCAAACACTATTGTATTCATTTCATCTTCTGATATTCTACCCAATGGATAGGGCACTGGCCTATATTTTCCCATCTTTTCTTTGTATGGAATGATTGAAATCTTATAATCCTAAAAACATTAAATCAATACTAGTCTTTGACATTTTATTTACTTTATATGTTGTTTTACCCAGTGATGGAGAGTCAATGAGTAATAGGTTGTTACTTAGTACTTTCTCACTGTTATCTACTGTAAGATCTAGTATTAGATAAGAAACAAAGCTAAAACCATTGGATCAGGTGTACTCACCTTGGTTTTGCAGAGCCAGAAGTGAAGAGGGCAGTCTTGTCCCTATAGTTGGTCTAGTTGCCTAGAGATTTCTCATATTTGGAATTAACCAACCCTTAACATCAGTCATAGGCATATTGGTATCTCATGGAGTGTAAAATCCGATCCAGGAACCAACAAGGCTACAAATTTTGATGAACCTAAGGTATTAGTTGAGAATATTAGCTTTCCTGAAGATTTAAGTGCTCCTGATAATTCTGGATCAGAATTACCAAGTTTTGAAGACTTACCGAGGGATAATTCTATTTTGGGAGCATCTAAAAGTGGTACTAAAGCAACTCCTCAAAGCTTGAAAACATACCAAAGGAAGGTAATTCATCCTATCCAACCTTCTGTTACACCTGCAATTCAGCAACAAGCACCACCAGTTCATCAAATACCCCAAAATTTGCCATTTGTAGCTTTTAATGCTGGCAGCCCTTTACGGATTGCTACTCATCATGATATTCCTCTAGCAACATTAAAAGCTTTGCCTTATTTTACTGGTGAAAATCATGTTTCAACAATTGATCATATTAAGGATGTAGCCACTCTTTGTGGATTACATCAAGTCACACATGATGATGTGGCATTAAAACTGCAAGCAGCTTCTTTTAAAGGTAAAGCTTTGATTTGGTTTAGAATTTTACCTATTGATTCTATTGCTATGTGGGATGATTTGGGGACTGTTTTGATTATCAAATGTGAAGATAAGTCTGATAATCTCTCATTGGTTGAGCAATTGAGTATAATTAAAAGGCAGCATAATGAGCATATTTCTGATTTTAACTTTCGCTTTCAATGAACTTGGGACAAAATCCCAACATCTATTAAACCTTCTAATGATTATGCATTTTTATTTTATTTGAAGGCTTTTAACAATGATATTTCAGTGATGATTCGGTTTATGGGTGGATATACTTTACCAAATGCATTTGATATTGTTGTTAGAGCTGAGAACAACTTGATACAAGCTGGTAAGTTACCTCCTAGACCTCCAATGCCTTATTGTGCATAAGTACATCTAGTTGTACCAGATATTGTTCCACCAATAGTAGTTGTTCCACCTATGCCAACATTACCAGCATTTAACATGCAAGTTGCTGCAGAAGAGCATGCTGCCACAACTCCTTTTAGAGAACTAAAAGAGCAAAATTTGGAGTTAAAGGACAAAAGTGATAGTATGATGAGAACATTGCAAACTTATGCCAATGAGATCATGAACTTGAAAAGGCAGCAAGGTCAGTACAATAGGCCTCCTCAAGCTTCTTATCAATAGAATAGGCAATCTAATCAAGCTTATGATTCAAATTAGCCATGCCAAGCTCAAGGTCAGCAAAGGAATTACAGTCATAAGACTAGTCAACCTTACAACTATGCAACTCCTAGTACTTCTTAGGTGATAATAGTTATTCCCCAAAATAATTATGTAAAAGAAGAGGAGTGGTGTAACACTTGTAATGCTAGCCACTTTTGGCTTGATTGTCATCATGTGCTTGAAGCTAGGAGGCAAGATGTTCTAAAGGGATAATTGACTAATGTACAAGGAGATGCTCAAAATGATCAAATGCAATCACAAGGTAATCCTCATGTTACTTTGATGAATTTTAATGCTGATGAAACTATTTTAGCAGCTAATTTTGATCAAAATCAAGTATGGAAGCCTATAGAAGCAAGTACAAGGTCCAAAAATAAGGTTGCCAATGATTAGCAACAAGCTGATAAAGTGCAACAACCTGCTGTTATTTCACACCAGCAAATGTTAAAGGGAAAAAAACAACAAACTCAAGCCCAGGATACACCTTCATAGCCATTACAACCAACAAAAGAGCTGATTGTTCCAAAACAACAACAAAAGGTGAGTGCTCAGAATTTTAATATTATTGATCACTTGAACAAAACACATGTTCCTGTTTCTATTTGGGAAGTTTTAGCACTTCCAGGTCAAAAGGATATGTTGCAAGAAGCATTGCAAGTGCTAAAACTATTGGATGATGCTTTAAAACAACAAGCTCCTAAGCTGTTAATGGCTTGAAATGAAACTTCAATCCAGCAAGCACCCAAGTTGAGAAAGCCACCACCTTTCTAAATCACTATTACAATAGGACATAATTTAGTGCATAATTGCATGATTGATTCAGGTGCTTCTAGCTCAGTTATACCCAAGAAAATTGTAGATGAGCTAGGCCTTGAATATGAGCCAATTGAAAAGGGGGTAGTCTAGCTTGATGGTACAATAGTAGATACTGTTGGATTTATAAGAAATCTGGATTTGACCAAGCATGCTTGTCCTAGTTTTTCAGTTCCTATGGATGTTTTTATTATAGACTTACCTCCTAATTTCTCCATTTGTTTATCATGAGATTTCACTGTTAGAATAACTGAGAGGGGGGGGGGGGGGAATTAGTTATCCACAGTCCCAATCACAAAATGTATATCCAAAACCAATTTACTAAAACTTCTACAGCTCAGTAAAGTAAAATAACATTCTATCTGTGCTTTTACCGATTACCAGTTAATAACATATAATGATTATCGATCAAATCTAACATGCAACATGTAAAGTATGACAATAAACAATCATCACAATCAACACATAACACAAGATATTTAACGTGGAAACCCTATGAAGGGAAAAACCACCTGGGACTGGCAACCCAAAATTGTTCACTCTTTTGAAGTGAGGTTGGTGAAGACCCAACCCTCTTAAAGGTTACAAATACACTATGAGGTGTGACCTTGTTAGAGGATTTTAGACCAACTGTTATCATCCAACCAGCATTCACTATGGGGTTGACATGATAACAAATGTACACTTTATGAATGACATTACAAGACTTTCTAGTCCACTCTGTTAAGAGATTTATCTTTTTACAATGGTTAAAATATAATAGTAGTTGATCTGATTACAACACAACTTCAATTGCAGATTATCAGATCTATGTTAAGCTCATTCAAATCCTCTAATCAATATATCAATTCTATAACAATCAATATTTAGTAACTTACCGTTGCTCGATAATAGCTTTCTAACGCTCGGTAATCTCTGTAGTTTGGTTCTCCTTAACCAGTTTGATCAGGCATGCATGAAGCTTGTTCACGCGATATCTCTATAGTCTCCTTCCAACATAATTTCTTCATGAAATCCTAGTCTCTTAAATAGACGAGTAAACCATTTTAATTCCATCCATCAGATTTTGCCGCTTAATCTCCTTTGTTGATTTTATCATTTTAACCTTCCTCGACTAATCTGTCAATAACACATTTTGTTTCAATCCATTAGATCTTCTCCAAATTATGTTAGCCGTCAATCTTTGTAACAAACATTATCTTCAACTTTGTAATCATAACACTTTACAACTTATTAAATTCCATTGGCTAAACTAATCATTTAGTTCTTTTCTTCTGCTCGGTTAACAAAGAAATGTGTCGGTGAACACAAGCTCAATTTATACTGTGCTTAGTATACACTACACTGCGTCGGTGTATACTGGAATGCTTCTTTAACCATCAACACTGCTTTGTGCATTTTTCTCTATTCTTCATCATAGATGAATGTAACATAATCAAGTCAATAACATAAGGTCATAGAATCATTCATAAGTTACCCAATATATTCCTTATCCTCATCTGTCATATCCATCTTCCTCATGTAGATATATTTTGTTCTTCATCTCTTTTGTTCTTCTTTCTACATATGTTTGGGTATAGTAGCTTACAAGATAAGTATTGTCAAAACTAGTTGACATCAATGACAACATATTATTGATTTAACCATCTTACATATCTAATCAGCAACTCAATGATCTTAAATCATAGATCTTCAAGTCATGCAGTTTATACAAATCAAGTGTAGTTCATCAATCTCTCCCTTTGGCATTAATGGCAACACAAGCAATATGAAATATGCCATACACATACCAAACATGTATTGTACAACTTTGTCAACAAATATTATAATGGTACAAGCTCTCCCTAGCTTAATATGTTTAATCGCTATGTTACAAAAAAATATTTGCAAGTGCAGACTAACTTCTGCAGATATGTTCTTTTTTAGCTCGCAGGTTTTCTTCTGTTCTTAGTAACTGATCTTCAATGCTCTCCCTATTTTGTATCTCTCTCCCTTTGTCTTTGGCTTCATATTCTTCATATTGATCTCTCTCCCTTTGACAACAATGCCAAAGAGCAATAAATACATACAGCTCTGTAGTAGCCATGTAACTCTCTATTGTGTAGTACATTCTCTGTATCTCGATATACTGATATGAAAATCTATTCCAGTACTCCAACCTTTCACAACCTTAGACAGAAGTCCAAAGTGTGAACTCTAAAGCATCAACATGTATGATCTTCTGATAAGATTAGGCTGATGCAACCTCCAGATCACCTTAGTGACCGGTAGACAGGGGACGGACCCCAAGTCTAGTCCTCAAGTATTCATATGTATCCTTCGGTAGAGGCTTTGTAAATATGTCAACAAGTTGTTCTTTTGATGTAACAAATTCTAGCTTCACTTGCTTCTCCTATACTTGTTCCCTTAATTAGTGATACTTAATAGATATATGATTTATTTTAGAATGCATCACTAGATTCTTTGAAATATTAATAGCACTAGTGTTATCGCAATATATAATCACCGGCTCAGTGATTACCTCATTCATACCTTCTAACACTTTCTTGATATATAAAATATTTGAACAATTAGTAGTAGCAACAACATACTCTACTTCAGTTGTAGATTGGGAAATGCAAGCCTATTTCTTACTTGTCCATGTAAAAAGTTTTTCACCAAAGAAGAATGCTCCTCCAGTGGTACTCTTTCTATCATCCACATTTCCAGCCTAATCAGCATCAATGTATACCTTCAGTTCAAACTTGCCTTTCTTAGGATACCACAGTCCATGATCTTTAGTTTTCTTTAGGTATCTTAAGATTCTCTTTGTAGAAATCATGTGTGACTCTCTAGGGTTTGCAGAAAATCTAGCAACTATTCCAACAACATGTGCTATATTAGGTCTACTGTAAACTACATACATTAACTTACCAATCATGAATCGGTACAGTGTCTAGTTTACCTCAGTAGTTCCATCTTCTTTAGTCAGTTTACATCCAATAGCCATCAGTGTTCTCATAGGTTTAGCATCTTCCATGCCAAATGTCTTCAATACTTCCTTTAAATATTTAGATTGTGTGATGAATATACCATCATTCAGATGAATCACTTGTAAGCCTAGAAAGAATTTAATCTCTCCAAACATAGATATTTCAAATTCACTTTTCATTTCTTCAGCAAATGATTTACAAATTTGATCTTTTCCTCCAAATATTATGTCATCCACAAATATCTCAACAATCAAGATAGTATCATCAGAATTTCCTAATGTACATATTACTATTCTCACTTGTTCTAACAAATCCAATACTCAGCAAATAGTTATGCAACATTTCATACCAGGCTCTTGGTGCTTGCTTCAAACCATATAAAGCTTTATGTAATCTACATACCATATATTTGTTTTCTGGATCAATGAACCCTTCAAGTTGTTCTATGTAGACTTCTTCTTCAAGTATCCCATTCCGAAAAGTAGATTTAACATCCATTTGGTAAACTTTGAACTTTTTGTGTGCAGCATATGCAAGTAACATTTTGACTCCTAATCTAGCAATAGGTGTGAAAGTCTCACCATAATCTATTCCTTCCTCTTGTGCATATCTCTTGCATACTAACCTAGCTTTGTTGCTTGTTACCTCTCCATTCTCATTAAGCTTGTTTCTGAATATCCACTTAGTACCGATAACATTCTTGTCCTTAGGTCTGGGTACTAAACTCTAGGTTTTGTTCTTCTCTATCTGTTCTATTTCCTCTTTCATTGCATTAACCCATTCATCATTTTCTAAAGCAACTTTTACATTCTTTGATTCATATTCAAAAACTAGACATGTACCTTATCTTGCTTTACTTCTTATTTGCATGCCAGCTTGTCTGTCTCCAATGATTTGTGTCTCAGGATGATGTATTCTGACAAATCTTCTCAGTATCTGATCTCTTCTTTCTTGTTCATCTTGTGCAGATTCATTTTCTTGCTCAGTGGGTGCTTCCTGCTTGTCGGTTTCTTTTTCCTGTTCCTCGGTATTGTTTTCCTACAAACCGGTTGTCACTTTCTATGACGTCGGTAGGTACTCTGGTTGTTCAATGTAACTGAATCTATCGTAGTCTTCTGGTTCCTTTGTGCTTTCCTCTGCATTCTTATCATCAAACTCATCAACTCGAACATTAATAATTTCAATCATTTTATTAGTTACTTTGTTAAGACACTTGTATGCTTTACTTTTAGTGGAATATCCTAGAAATATCCCTTCATCACCTTTTGAGTCAAACTTCCCAATTCGTTCATCTTTTAGAATAAAGCATTTACTTCCAAAAACTCTGAAATAACTTACAGTGGGTTTGTGACCAAACCATAACTCATAGGGTGTCTTATTAGTGTCCTTCTTTAGTTGTACTTAGTTTAGAACATAAATAGCTATGTTGAAAACTTCTCTCCAGTATGTTTGAGCAACATTATTTTGCAACATTAGTGTCCTTGCACAGTCAACAATTGACCTATTCCTCCTTTCAGCTATTCCATTTTGTTGTGGTGTCCTCAGTGCGAAGACCTATCTTTTAATACCATGCTCATTACAAAAATTAGTAAATTCATTAGAAATAAATTCACCACCTCGGTCAGATCTTAAGCATTTCAATTCTTTACCAGTCTCTTTCTCAACTTTTGCTTTATACCACTTGAGCACCTTAAATGCCTTTGATTTTTCCTTCAAGAACATGACTATCATTAATCTAGTATAATCATCAACAAAAAGAATAAAATATCTGTCTCCATAGTAACTTTGAGTTCTCATAGGACCACATAGGTCGGTATGCACTAACTCAAGTAATTTCTTTGTTGAATAATCTTTTCTTTTGAAACTAGACTTTATCATTTTACCTTTCTGACATTCATGAAACATAACATGATCAGGCTTAGATAAGTTAGGAAGACCTCTAACCTTTTTCTTTTTACTGATCTTAATCATGTTATCAAAATTCACATGACATAACCTTTTATGCCATAACCATACATCTTCATCTTTCATCATCAAACAAGAAGACTGATCATTATCAAGATAAAACAAATTACCTCTTGATTGTGTTCTAGATCCAATAAGTCTTCCTCCATCATCAAATATCTTCACTTTCTTGCTCTCAAAAGAAACTCAGTGACCTGAATTGTTCAGTTATGCCACACTTATCAAATTATAGTTTGGACCTTTTACCCAATAAGCATTGTCACATCTAATTTTATCATTTATCATTAGGGATCCTTTTCCTCTAACCATACAAGGTGCATCATTACCCATTCTAACAGATCCTCCATTGTGTTCTTCAAGATGATCAAATTTCTCTTCATCACCAATCATGTGATGTGTACAACCACTATCTATGATCCATGTATCATTTTTATTAACCTTGGAGATAAATGTTGTCTCTACATACCTTTCATCTTCTTCCGATTCATCCTTCATTGAAACAAATACTACCTCCACATCTTCATCAGTGTCGGTATCAGTGACATCTTTTGAAATGTAGCACACCTTTCCTTTATCATTATTGTTTCGATTGTCTCTATTGTAGTGTTGGTAACTTTTGTTGCCTCTTCTCTCATAGCTTCCTTCACCAGATCGGTCTTTGTTTCTGTCATCATCTTTCATGTGTGGACATCTAGCAACAATATGACCAACCTCTTTACAATTAAATCATCCTAAAGGTAATTTACCTCTATACCTTCCTTTATCTTTAGGTAACCTTCTGGTCATAAGAGCTTCAAGTTCATCAAGCTCATCATCAGTATTGCTATCACTATCATCATTCTTATTTCTACTACTAAACTTACCAATCTTTAGAGAAGACATAAAAGCATATTCAACAGACGATACAAAACTGTTATCAAAGTTATTTAGTTCAAAGGTTTTAATCTTACCAATCAGATTATCAAGAGTAAAGTTGTTACCAGATGCAGACCTAGTTTCATGAATTGCAGATATTCTGATTGCATAAATTGACAATAAGGTTCTGAGAACTTTTCTTACCACTGTCTCTTCATCAATCACACCATCAGATGCTCTAATAGCATGTACTACCTCTTTTAGTCTATTTGTGTACTGCGCAATATTTTCACCTTCCTTCATCTTCATACCATCAAATCTACCCCTTAAGCTTTCAGCTCTGGCTCTTTTGACATTCACATCACCACTATAAACTTGAGCAATTTTATCCCACATATCTTTAGCAGTAGTGCAATTTTTAATATCTTCAAATTTGGCATCAGTACAGGCAACAACAATCTCCATCATAGTAACATTATGTTCATGCCTATCTCTTAGTTGATCAAGGGTCAAGGGACCAGTGGGCGGTGCAATGTAGCGATTCTCCATTATTGTAAGGGCACAATTCCCAATTCTAGATACATGCAACTTCATTTGGCTTTTCCATACTGTGAAGTTATCTTTTTTCAGCTTTGACACTTCCCTATTATACATTTTGAGATCTTTGTGCTGAAGTCCTTAAAACTCTGTTCCAAGCAACCAAAGCTCTGATACCAATTGTTAGAATAACTAAGAGGGGGGGGGGGGAATCAGTTATCCACACTCACAATCACAAAATGTATATCCAAAAACAATTTACTAAAACTTCTACAGCTCGGTAAAGTAAAATAAGATTATGTCTATGCTTTTACCGATTACCAGTTAATAACATATAATGATTACTGATCAAATCTAATATGCAACATGTAAAGTATGACAACAAAGAATCATCACAATCAACACATAACGCAACCCTATGAAGGGAAAAACCACCTGGGACCGACAACCCAAAATTGTTCACTCTTCTAAAGTGAGGTCGGTGAAGACCCAACCCTATTAAAGGTTACAAACACACTGTGAGGTGTGACCTTGTTAGAGGATTTTAGACCAACCGTTATCGTCCAACCATAATTCACTATGGGGTTGATAGGATAAAAAATGTACACTCTATGAATGACATTACAAGACTTTCTAGTCCACTCTATTAAGAGATTTATCTATTTACAATGGTTTAAATGTAACATCAGTTGATCTGATTACAACACAACTTCAATTGTAGATTATCAGATATATGTTAAGCTCATTCAAATCCTCTGATCAATATATCAATTCTGTTTCAATCAATATTCAATAACTTACTGTCGCTCGATAATAGCTTTCTAACACTCGGTAATATTTGTAGTTCAGTTCTCCTTAACCAGTCTGATCAGGCATGCATGAAGCCTTTTCACATGATATCTCTGCAGTCTCCTTCTTCTGGTATAATTTCATCATGAAATCCTAGTCTCTTAAATAGACGAGTAAATCGATTTAATTCCATCCATCAGATTTTGCCGCTTAATCTCCTTTGTTGATTTTTCCACTTTAACCTTCCTCAGCTGATGTGTCAGTAACACATTTTTTTTCAATCCATTAGATCTTCTTTGAATTATGTTAGTCGTCAATCTTCATAAAAAACATTATCTTCAACTTCGTAATCATAACACTTTACAACTTATAAACTTCCATCAGATAAACTAATCATTTAGTTCTTTTCTTCTACTCGGTTAACAAAGAAATGTGTCTGTGAACACAAGCTTGGTTTATACTGTGCTCGGTATACACTACACTGCACCAGTGTATACTGGAATGCTTCTTTAACTGACAACACTGCTTTGTGCATTTTTCTCTATCCTTCATCATAGATGAATGCAACATAATCAAGTTAATAACATAAGGTCATAGACTCATTCATAAGTTACCCAATGTATTCCTTATCCTCATCTGTCATATCCATCTTCCTCATGTAGATATATTCTATTCTTCATCTTTTTCCTTCTTCTTTCTATAGATGTTTGGGTATAGTAACTTACAAGATAAGTATTGTCAAAAATAGTTGACATCAATGACAACATATTACTGATTTAACCATCTTACATATCTAATCAGCAACCTAGTGATCTTAAATCACAGATCTTCAAGTCATACAATTTATACAAATCAGTTGTAGTTCATCATTCACTGCCAAAATAGAAGGGTATTTATCTACAGATTGGTCTCATATGCTTTTCTGCACTAGGTACGGTACTAAGGTAACTATTCCTTCAGAACCTATTGAAAATTTTTGTATTGAGCCATATATTAGTAGTACTGAAAATAGAACAACAGCTATGATTTTTGATCAAGAAGAAATTGATTCTATTCATGAGTCACAAACACAGATTGAAAAAATTCCTGACATATTGTTAGACACATGGGCTACTGAAAATGTAAAGATTTTTGATGCACATATTGAGGAGCCCAGTTTGGGCAACTATGTTATTAATGAAATCACTGATTTTATGCCAACTGTCATGAAAGGTACAGATTTAGAGCAGCAGTCTGGTGCTATCTAGAAGTTGCTTTTTTATGGCTCTCACAGCAAAATAGGTGTTGGAGGTGGTTGCATGCTAGTTTCACCAGCAAATCAAAGGTATTATGCTTCTTTCAGATTCACTTTTAGTTGCACAAACAATGTTGCTGAGTATGAAGCCCTCATAAATGGATTGAAGAGGGCCATTAAAAGGGGTATTAGCTGTTTGCAAGTATATGGTGATTCAAAATTGATTGTGAATCAAGTTAGGAATGTTCATACAACAAAGAATGATTTTTTAAGAAATTATAAACAAGTTGTATGAGATTTGATTGAACATTTTGAGGCTTTTAATTTACAATCTATTCCTAGAAATAAAAAAAAACACACTAATAGGCTTGCTTCTGTTGGAGCTCAATATGACATGCCAACTGAGATCAGCAACAGTAAGGGAATGAACTATGTTAAAGATATTGTTAGACCTGATGTACCTAACAATGCAGATAGTTGGCAGGTTTTTGAATCTGATCAACATATTGTAAATTTTTTAAGAGAAGAGGTTGAGTTTTCACAACCAAATAAAAAATAATTGTAGGATCAATATAAAGACCAGATTATTCAGCTAAGGAAAAATAAAATGCCTAAAGGTCTTGTGACCATAGATTCTATTTTTGGTACTAATGATGAGTTTAAAAAGGACAAACCCAACCTGCAAATCAAAGAAGAACATTACGAAGAGATTGTCATTTCAAAGGATAAAGTGCTGAAACTTGGAAAGGTATGTACACCTAAAGAACGTCAAACCTTTGTCAATTTATGTAACAAAATTCATGATATTATTGCATAGAATTATTCAGATCTAAAAGGATTTGATCCTAATATTTCTCAACATACAATAGAATTAGAACCAGGAGCTAAACCAGTTAGACAAAAACAGAGGCCTATAAATCCCAAACTAGAACCTCTCATGATTAAGGAGTTGAATAAATTAATTGAAAGTAATATCATTTTCCCAATCAAACATACTTCATGGGTTTCCAATATGGTTCCTGTTAGGAAAAAGAATGGGGAAATTAGACTATGTGTTGATTTCTGTGACTTGAACAAAGCTTCATTGAAAGATAGGAATCCTTTGCCTTCAATGGAACAAATCTTGCAAGTTGTTTCAGGTTCAGAACGGTTTTCATTACTGAACTTTTTTAGAAGATTTATTCCTAATATTGTAGAGTTACTAATGCCATTAACAACCATGCTCAAGAAAAATATTGCTTTCAAGTGGACTAAAGAAGGTAAACTTAGTTTTGAACTGATTAAGGAAGCATTAGCTACAACCCCTACTTTGTTTAATCCTAATTTTTCTAAAGATTTTATTTTGTATGCATATGGGAATGTTGATAGCATTTCTACCATGTTAGTTTAGAAGAATGATATAGGATGTGAGCATCCAATAGCTTTTTTCAGTCAAGGACTAAAATATTATGAGCTGCATTATTCCTTTATTGAAAAACATGTTCTTGCTGTGATTAGAAGTCTGAATAAATTCAAACATATGATTTCTAACAACAAGATTAATTTGATGGTTGCACATCCTGCTGTCAAGGAGTTTTTGTTGAATAATGATTTTAACACCAAAAGAGCTGGTTGGATTACAAAAGCAATGGAGTATGACATTGGAATTAAAGTTACCAAGCTAGTAAGAGGTAAGGATATATGTGAGCAACTTGCTGGAAATGGAGATAATACTCCAAAAGATGATTTTGAATTGATTTTGGCTTTAGAAGATCATGAGAAAGTTGTTGTTCTAGATTTGCAAAATGATTGGGTGAAAGAAATGATTGTTTTCTTGCAAACAGGACGTTGTCCTAAAGGTTTGGATAGATAAAAAAGAAGATACTTTAGATTGCAATCTATACCTTATTGTTTATTGAATAATGTGCTGTATAGAAGGGATTATAATGGTGTATTGTTGAGATGCATTAGTGGAGATCAAATTGACAAAGTGCTACAGGAATTTCATAATAGGCTAGCAGGTGGTCATTTTGCTGCAAGGACAACAACATTAAAGATATTGAAGGCTGGCTATGTTTGGCCAAACCTATACAAAGATGCCTTCATTTGGGTAAGAAGATGTTTGAAATGTGTTGTTTTCTCAAACAAGAAAAGATTAGCAACTTTACCTCTTAGTCCAATTCAAATTGAACAACCTTTTTCCAAGTGGGGTCTAGATTTTATTGGTCCTATAAACCCATCATCAAGTTCAAGTCATAGATATATATTGACAACAATAGATTATTTTACAAAGTGGACTAAAGCTATTGTATTGGAAGATGCCAATGAAAATTTAGTTCTTAATTTCTATGAAGATCTGATTGTAAGGTTTGGAGCACCTGAATCTATTACTTTTGATAAGGCCTTGGCCTTTTTAGGCACAAGAATTTCTGATTGGGCAGTTAAAAATAATGTATATCTTAGTACCTTGTCTAATTATTACCCACAGGGTAATGGACAAGCTGAATCAACAAACAAAAATCTAATTCACATCATCAAGAGGACTATTGAAGACAATCAACGAGCTTGGAACAATAAGTTAAAACAGGTCTTATGGGATGATAGGATCACCCCAAAGCGCTCAACAAGTAATTCACCTTATATGCTAGTTTATGAAAGAGAGGCAAGATTTCTAATTTCAGTGAAGTTACCAAGTTTGAACTTGATCAAAGAATTAGACTTGCTAGACCAACAACCTATGGAGGTAAGGTTGGCTGAATTGATAGAGTTAGAAGATATTAGAAAATCATCTTTTTAGAAGTTGAAGGAACATCATGATCAAATGAATAAGACATTTGATATAAAAGTTGTCACAAGAGTCTTTACAAAAGGTGATTTAGTGCTTAAATGGGATGAGATGAAGAGTAGACCTGGTAAGCATTCAAAGTTTGATGCCATTTGGAATGGTCCATATGTGATTACAGGATGCAAGGCTCACAACACTTTTTAGCTCTCAACTATGGAAGGAGAAGAATTTCCAATCCTAGTTAATGGGATCCATCTCAAATGTTATTTTTGAGGTGAGTTAATTAGAATAAGTGCTTTGCACATAGATAGTTTGCTTCCAGTTAGTTGCAGTTAGTTGTTAGTTGCATAAAATAAGCATGTTGTTGTAGTACATCATATCTCATAAATGGGTGCCCATCATAATAGAGTCGAGGTGTAACTCAACGCTCTACATCATAAGAGACCAAATATCTTATTATCACGTGCTACAACAACATGTTTATTTGTTGTTGTTTTTTCCTCTAAGTGCTTCCAGCACATGTTTCAGTTTTCTGAAGGCTGCAAGTTAGACAACTTCATGGCAGAATTGTTTAGAAATGTATACTTTAATCCTAAAGCGAAACATTGGAAATTCCAAGGTTTTGAGTTAGGCGCAATAGCCACACTTCAAAACAGGTCATCCAGGACCTTTCCTAATAGCTTGTAGACTTTAGAAAGAAGACAAATTTTTCAGGAGAAAATACTTGGTATAATTCAGAAAATAGACTCAAATTTGTTTTTCACTTCATGCTAGTTGTTTGCAAATCAATAAATGCATCTCATCAACATCATCATACCACATAATTGATTTACCAACCATATGATAATGTTGAAGGCAGACAAACACAAATTTCCTAAACAACTAGCATGAGGTATTTTGTTTCAGTTTTAGTTTTTAGTTTTGTAGTTGAGTGGTGTATTTAAGTTTTTAGAATTTTCTAAGTTTTCCAACGTTTAATAAGGTTCAATTTTGTAAACGTTCAAGACTCTGTACCCAATGGATTGCAAAAGGCAGCTGGTCTATTTTGTTTAGTAGGCAAACACCCCTAAGAGGTTGCCATAAAATGTTATCATTTTAGTTCACACTAAATTGGTAAATTCACAATTTTTTTACATTGCAATATGGATTTGATAGTTGTTTTTAGTTGTAGAATTGTTAAAATTTTGAGAAAAGAAAGTACATGTGCAGCAATACAACTATAAACATCAGAAAACTTCTATAGAGCTACACCTATTTGATACTACTATTCAGATTTTGAAAATAAAGTAAATTGTTTTTTGCATTCATATTAACACTGATATTGTTCTCTAAGTATTGATCAGATTCAAACTTTCAGTTACATAAATGATCATTACAAGGTGACCCCACAATAGTGGGTTACACTTTTTTAAAGATGCTGATTTTTTTTGAAATAACACATTTTTAATAAAATATGATGATTTAAGTCTTGAGAGGTTCCATTTGAAGGATTTAATTACAAATGGTTAGCTCAAAGCCTCTTAGATAAAAAAACATTGATATAACATCTATACTCCTCATTCATACCTATAATGGAGTCTCCTTCGCAACTATTAAAATGCTGACAAAAAATCACTTTGAGTTTATCTTTTGAAAAATCAAATGAATCCATTCAACAAAACTATCTTTGTAGTAAGGTACTACTGAGAAAAATCTTTCCAATGATTATAATGTTAATATATATTAATTTTATTATGACTTTGTATTTTTAGTTTTACTAAACATAGATATTTCACCGTATGTCTACCTCTATGTTTGACGCTTATGGAAGAATAGTAAATGAGAGTAAAAAATTTCTTTAAAATATCTATGCCCTAAGTATTGAAGTTATCTTTCTATAAAATAAAATAAAAAGAAATTGGAGAAATACACGACAAGTTATAAGCTATGTAGTCAATGTATGTCAAAGTTATGGTTTAGTCAACTTTAAATGTTAATAAAATATGAAATAATAATAATAATGTTTTCAAACGAATCGCATGCCCTCCGTATGGATGGTAAAAAACTAAATTCAAAATAATCACATTGATATCTATTTTAGAAAAAAAGTTATGCTCTATGAAAATAATGTAACTCTTTGAAAATGACATTTTCAGCAACATACCAGTTTTCGTGGGAGAAAGAAAAATGATTCAAATCAATTCAAAAATAAATAAATAAAATATATTTAAAATCTAGACAAAAAATCCTAAAAGACTCTAATTTACTTCATCTTTTGATTTCAAATGGTTTAATGACAATATGAATATGAATCTAATTTTTTCTTTCAAAATGTAGATTTCAGTGTCCGTTCAGGCAAAAAAGTGTAACCCACTATTGTGGGTTCACCCTACATTGAACATTTAAAGTGAATGTAATAAACAAGTATTCCTTAATAGGTTACATCTTTCAATTGTAAACATAAAAGAGATATACAATTATGAAAGTAAGACAAGAGAATCATAAGGTTTAGGGGTCCATGCATTTCCTTTAAGAGGTCTTCTGCATGTTGAGGCTGATTGGTTGTATCTTCATGTCTTTGGCTTTGTCTCTGTTTATCATGCATCCTGAGTATTCTTCTGGTTTTGCACGACATCATAGAGTGATAAAATAGTTAGATCCAAATTGGATCTAAGCAATACATGGATACCTAAAATAGCATGCTACATTAATACTTTTAGAGTTGTACTTTAATGAAAAAGATCAATGCAAGAGAAAGAGAGAAGAAGGTTGAATGTAGAAAGAGACAGTGCTGAAAGTTCACAGAAAATGCAGATGAAGTAGGAAGAAAATAGAAAAGGTAATCATTTTTATACTAATTGTATCATCTTAAAATGGAAGCACTTCCATGATAAGAGCGTTTATCCCTCCTAGTAAGTGGTTTGGGGTCATGTTAAGCACCTTGATTGGGTCTTTGCATGTATTTGGCTTTCTCTCCACTTTCCACTTCTTCTCGGCACTTGATTTCTTCATTCTAGGTGAAATTAGGGTTAGGATCCTGAGGATTCTCCTTAATTTCCCTCTTCCATGGCTCTATTTTCTAGGTAGGATTTAGAAGTAGGTCCTCCTAGCTTTCATCATAGTCATCATAGGATTTTATGTCTATCCTTGACATTCTATCCCTGTCTGATATCATTTCTAGGTTTCTGGGCATCCCCGGGACCTACTGACCTGGCTCTGACTGAATCTGGGCCCAGGGTCAAATTCGAGGTTGATCCTAACTAGGTCAGGATTGAGCTCAAACCTGACTAGGTTAGAATCAAGGTCAAACCTAACTAGGTTAGGTCCAACCTTGATTTTTCCCCCCTCATTCAAATTTCCAAAATCTTAGATTTTCGGGCATCGGGCTTTCGGGATATTTATTTTCCTGCCTCTGGGTTAATCATTTTGGGTTTTGAGATGGTAAATACTTTAATTGCATTTAATCTAGGTATATTTTTTAGAGGTTAGGACCTAATTGGGATTTAATTCTCCAATGTGGCCCCTCTAGAGGATTGTGCCCTAGTTCACTATAAAAGGAGGCCTTCCTCATTTTCACATCACATCTCAAGCAATTTCATGAGCAAGCTCTCAAGTGAAAGCAAGTGAATTCAATCAAGCAATTGAAAGTCTTCAAGAATTCAAGTGTTCAAGCATCCATCCATCAAGGAGATCCATTGTTAGCTATTGAAGGATTCAATCTCTTTGAAACCCCCTTTGCCGATCCATCCTTCCACATTCATTCAAGCCTTCTCATATGCAAAGATCAAGTCAAGATTGGTGTTGAAGATCAAATGCCATTGATTGGAGACATCCTACATTCATCCTACATCTATTGAAGCATTCCTACTTGTGGATTTGAGTATTTGAATCCTCTACAAGGACTTCAATATAAGCAAGGTGATTTGTTTCAATTACTTTGTTTATGAACACTACATTTCAATTCAATTTCAAGGTTAATTCCTAAATTGGGGTTTGACCAAGGCAAACCCCCCATACAAAAAAAACCCCCATTTTCTTGCAGGTACAGGTGCAAAATTTTGGATCTGAGAGCGAATTTGGATACCCTTTTCGAAAAACTTCTGAGATCTGCGAACAGAATTTGAACCAGACTTCAAATAAAGAATGTAGTATTTGACCTTTTATGAGGGTCAAACTCGACCTGAGCTCATCTTGGAGAAAGAATTATGGGTTTTCTCTGTCTCGGCATTTCCAATCTAAAATAGGTTTTAGAATTGCCCAAAAATACACATAGACATCAAAATTTAACATTTTCTAGATCTGCCCTAATTTGAGGTTAGTATTTCAATTATTTCATATTCCAAGCATAAATTTCATTCATAGGAAAATATTGGATTTACTCTCTCTCTCTCTCTCTCTCTCTCTCTCTCTCTCTCTCTCTCTCTCTCTTCCATATTCTCCATAAATTGATTCAATTGTGTATTAACCTCTTGGTTGATCAAATTGGATCTCTTCTTTGGGAATTTGGGTTTGAGAATGGATCTCATATTTTCCCCTTTACATCTGAATAGAGTTGAAACCATTTTAACACTATTCATTTTGGTGAACCTGACGTACTTAGTCTCTTTCTTTTATGGTGTTAGATTCCTATCTATTCTTATTGTGGAATTGCATGCCTTATTGTGCTTTCCTTTTATGTTGTTAGTATTAGATTTTTCCTTTGTTTTAGATCTTGGATGCTAATTAGATTTGATATTCATGCTTTATGTGTTCTTAGTTTAGTTCATTTGCATTACATTGGTTTATGAGCTTTACTACCACTAGTCCTACTTATAATATTCTGGTTAGAAGAAGTCGTAGACTCATGGGTGCCTTTGATCCTAAATCTTCCTCTCCTTTCCTTAGGATCTCGGATGACAACTTGATTCTTCATGATTCTAATCCTACTATGGAGAAAAACTCTTCTCACTCATCTCATGATGAGGATAATTCTTTAAGAGTTCCTCCTGAGCAAGTCCAAAAAATTTCCACTAAACTTGATAAAATGGGTAATTGGGTTCTTCAAGAGAACCATAATCAATATTCCATTCAAGCTATAGAGGCTCTTAAGAAAGTTCTCCATGATGGTGATCAAGGTGTTAACCTCTTGCGTGGTATTACTCACCTTGTGCATTCAAATGTTAAACCTTTAGTTCAAGAAGCTCAAGATTTAGGGTTGATTCCTCCTATCACTAGTGTTGAACCTCCTTCTAATCCTCTACCTATTATTCCTATCTATACTCCTCCTTTGGTGACTGTGATGGTTCCCTATGTTCCTATGAGTTTTCCTCCTGTGTCCCTTCCTACATCACAAGCTTTGTATCATAATGTTCCTTTTACTTATTCCAATCCGCTTCCAACTGTAGTTCCTAGTGTTCCTCCAATTGTGTCTTCTATTCTTGCAGCTTCTTACACTTTACCTAGTGTGTCTAATGTTGCTACTCATCCTATTTCCTCTAATGATTCAACAATCATCAATTTGGCTCAGACTGTGTCATCCTTACAACAACAACTTGCTTCTTTAACTCAAAACAAGTTTAGTATTCCTACATGTGACATGGGAAGTCCCTTGTCCCGAGACATCATTCATACTCCTATTCCTCAGCAAGGTGAGATGCCTCATCTTGAGAATTATAATGGAAAAGGAGATCCCGTTCATCATGTTAAACATTCCAAATCCTTTGTAGTGATTATGCTCATGACCATAGGATTTTAGCCAAACTGTTAGCTAGAACTTTTCATGACAAAGCTTTACAATGGTATTGTTCTTTGCCTCCTTATTCTATTGATTCCTTTCCACAACTTGCTAATGCTTTTATTCAATAGTTTCAAAATAATATTGGCCCGCAAGTGTCTTTGACTAATTTGATGCATTGTAAACAAAATGCTAAGGAAAAATTGACTGAATTTATTGGTAGATTTAAGCATTTGCATGCTCAGATTTCCTATCCTATTCCTGATATTGATATTCAATGTATGTTTATTTACAATTTGCAAAAGGATATTAGAGATAAGATTCTGCTTACTGAATTTACCTCTTTTCAACAACTTTGTGCAACGTTTCATCATTATCAATTACAAGTGAGTCAATTTGAGAGCAACACTCCAATGGCTCCTGTTCTAGTTGATAAGAGTGATGCTGCTCCTAATCCAAAAATAATAAAAAAATTCAACAACTATGTCAAGATAAACAAACAAGCGAATGCAGTTGCTGATCAAGTTGCTGTTGCATCTCACAATGCCACTTCTGCATCCACTACTTTTCAATTAAATCATGCGTTTACTCATCTTTTTGAATATTTACATGTTATTATGAATAGGTTGTTAGCTGCTAATATGATTACTTTACCTCATATTTGACCTCTTTTACCTACTACGATTGCATCTAAATCTTTTGATCAAAATGCTTTTTGTAAATATCATCGTTAGAATGGTCATGATACTGAGAAATGTTATTCTTTAAAACATAAAGTTCAAGATCTAATTGATTCTAAGGCTTTATCTGTAGATAATCTAGATAGTAGTGGGAATAAATCTATCTCTCCTCCTAATCAGAACCTTCAAATTTATAGGAACCCTTTACCTACGCATGATACTAATACTATTGCTCAACCATCTGCTATGGACATTGTGTATTATTCAAAGATGGATGATCTCAATCATGTTGTTAATCAAGTGGAGCATGTTGATCAATCTGTATCTCCACCTCAACCTCAACCTCAACTTCAACCTCAACCTTAGATTCAACCTCAAGTTCAATCTCAACCTCGACCAAAAGCTAAACCTAAATTTAAAACTCAACCTAAACCTTGACAACAACCTAAGAATAAAAGACCTTGGAAAATTTTGATTACCGTTGATGAATCTGAGACTATTAAGGCTCTTGATGGTCCCCTTTACATTGCTGATAGGATTTCTTAGATACCTACTCGTGGTTGTCTTGTTGATCCTACATCCTTAGTCAATGTTATCACTAAATAAAATGTTTTTATGAAAATCTTACAATGTGAATTTTATGATACATCAGATGTGTGGATTCAAACTTGCAATGGTTTTCTTTATCCATCCTTTGGTTCTATTACTTTACCGGTTGAACTTTGTGGAAAAATTGTGAAAACTACTTTTGTTGTGGTTCCTACTTCTGATCAATTTCAAGTTAAGCTAGTTTTGCCTTGGTTATCTACCATGCATGTTGTTTCTTCACCTATCCATAAGTGTCTTAAGTTCATTTATGATGAAGAAGTGAAGACAATTGATCATAGTCTATATCAACCTTCCAAGCCTAGAGATTGTGCTGCTCTAGATTTCTTTTGGCCTTCATTACCTAATTCATGTCCTCCTCGACCAGATAATCTTTTTCAATCATATCAAGCTTATAAACATCATAAAATCCTTGAATTAAGTTCACCTCCTAGGGATCTTAATCATGGTCTTTTACCTACACCTTCTATACCTCCTTTAACTATGACTTCTATCTCGGTTAATCAAGTTCCTTCTACCGAACCTATCAAAGATCCTATGATTGTTTCTCCTATGGTTAATTATCCTATTGATCTTCTTAAAGAACTTGTGAAGGACCCTATGACTGTTCCTCCTAGTTCTCAACCTATTTCAAATAAATCAAAATGTAATCAATCTGCTAATGAACATCATAAAAAGTGTCGTGCTCATGCTAAAGCTCAAAGATCTCTACATTCTACGGATAAACCTAAGCATAATGTGGTAGAATAGATTGTTACTAATAATGATGTTCACATGCATGATTATGATGATTCTATTCATATCTTAGATCCTATTTTGATTAATTTGGATGAAGAAGATACTCTTGATGATACTGATGATGTTAATGATGAATATGAAACTATTGACATTGACATTGATTTACCTAATATGCTTTCATCGCAATTGACTCTTACACCTAGTGTCAAACATAGTGATTCTCAATAGGATTCTTGTTTAGAACTGGCTATCATTCCTACTGTGTTGGATATAGTCCCTCTTTCAAGTTACCCACCTTCTCTAAATGATATACAACAAGATGGCAAAAGTAGGCGGCACGCTTGATCGGCTTGTCCTTCGTGGTAGCTTTTTTGTGTGTTTTCCTATTGTACAGTGCTTCTCCCATAATGTGTTTGCTAAATGTTGTTAGATTCTTTTATACGATCCTTGTTACTCAGTTGGTACAAGGTGATAAAGGAATCGAAACTGTTGTTCAAATTCTTCTATATGTATCTCTATTCTTCTATGCGTTGTTCAATGTTATGTTGTAACTGTGCTATTGTTCGTAAATGTTTCATTGTGTAATCTACTTGGATTCAAGATATGGTAGCACTAATTCTTTTTGGTCTCCATGTCATGGTCTGAAAAGATTCTCCTTCGTATATCTTATGTGATGTTTCCTCCTTTGTGATTGTAGTTCTACTTTTTTTGGGGAATGATGTCAATTCATTTACAATAATATCATATATATATTATCTTATGATCATACTGACACCACAGTAGGTAGATCCCTTCTGTGTCCTTTGTATGCTTCTATGATATTTCCCTTGATTTTTCTTCGTCTGAGGGTATCTCGACGTGGAAATATAATCAGTGGAGTTGTTTATGTTTCTGTTAAAGCCATTGCTCTTGTTAAAGTGTCAGCAATGACTTTAATATGGGGGCATACTCTCTACTCACCTATTGCAAACATGCACTTTTCAATACATACACAAATTTGTCAAGATACCTTTTCCCTTTTTGGATTAGTAATTAATCCTTAAAGCATGGGTTTATATTTTAGGATCTCTTGATCCCTCTAGTTTCAAATATATATATATTTTGATCCCTTAAGGTCGGAAGTGTCATTAAGATTGGATCTCTTTTTTTTTTTGGTTTTATTCTTATGGAATAGAATATTCCTAAGGATGAATCCTTAATGGGTTGACTAGTGAGTAGCCACATTCACTAGGCAGTTCAATTCCATCTTTCGAGTTGCACCATTTTACTGTGTGATTCACAGTGGGACATAAGTTCTCACTGGGCGAGGTAATAAGACCTTCTTTCTCTAGAGATGTCTCTCTTATTGTGATCTAGGAGTCGATGAAGACTTGAGTCCCTGGGGTCTTAAAGTTTCTCTTTGTCCCTTGGATTACAATAAGATTATCTTTTCATTCTGATCTCATTTACCAAGAGTTTGCATCGAGTCCATACTCTTGCTAAAGTGGGGGCTTAATGTATCATCTTAAGATGGAAGAAATTCCATGATAAGAGAATTTATCCCTTTGAGTAAGTGGTTAGGGGTCATGTTAAGCACCTTGATCAGGTCTTTGCATGTATTTGGCTTTCTCCGTGCTTTCCACTTCTTCCCGACACTTGATTTCGTCAATCTAGGTGAAATTAGGGTTAGGATCCCGAGGATTCTCCTTAATTTACCTCTTCCATGGCTTTTTTTTCTAGGTAGGATTTAGAAATAGGTCCTCCTAGCTTTCATCACAGTCATCATCAGATTTTATGTCTATCTCTGACATTCTATCCTTGTCTAATATCATTTCTAGGTTTCTAGGCATCCACAAGACCTGCTGACCTGGCTTTGACTGAATCTGGGCCCAGGGTCAAATTTGAGGTTGATCCTGACTAGGTCAGGATCAAGCTCAAACCTAACTAGGTCAGGATTAAGGTCAAACTAACTAGGTCAGGTCCAACCTTGATTTTTCCCCCCTCATTCAAATTTCCAGAATCCTGGATTTCTGGGCATCGGGCTTTCGTGATATTTATTTTCCCACCTCCAGGTTAATCATTTCGGGTTTCAGGATGGTAAATAATTTAATTTCATTTAATCTAGGTATATTTTCTAAAGGTTAGGACCTAATTGGGATTTAATTCTCCAAGGTGGCCCCTCTAGAGGATTGTGCCCTAGTTCACTATAAAATGAGGCCTTCCTGTCTCATTTTCACATCACATCTCAAGAAATTTCATGAGCAAGCTCTTAAGTGCAAGCATGTAAATTCAATCAAGAAATTGCAAGTCTTCAAGCATTCAAGTGTTCAAGCATCCATCCATCAAGGAGATCCATTGTTAGCTATTGAAGGATTCAATCTCTTTGGAGCCCCCTTTGATGATCCATCCTTCCACATTCATTCAAGCCATCTCATATGCAAAGATTAAGTCAAGATTGATGTTGAAGATCAAATGCTATTGATTGGAGACATCCTACCTTCATCCTACATCTATTGAAGCATTCCTACTTGTGGATTTGAGGAGTCAAATCCTCTACAAGGACTCCAACATAAGCAAGGTGATTAGTTTCAATTACTTTGTTTATGCACACTACATTTAAATTCAATTTCAAGGTTAATTCCTAAATTGGGGTTTGACCAATGCAAACCCCCAATACAACAAAAACCCTCATTTTCTTGTAGGTACAGGTGTGGAATTTTAGATCTGAGAGTGAATTTGGATACCCTTTTTGGAAAACTTCTGAGATTTGTGAATAGAATTCGAATTGAACTTCAAATAAAGAATGTAGTATTTGACCTTTTATGAGGGTAAAATCTGACTTGAGCTCATCTTGGAGAAAGATTTATGGGTTTTCTCTCTCTCGACATTTCCAGTCTAGAACAAGTTTTAGAATTGCCTGAAAGTACACACAGATATTAGAATTTAACATTTTCTAGATCTACCCTAATTTGAGGTTAGTATTTCAATTATTTCATATTCCGAGCATAAATTTCATTCATAGGGAAATATTGGATTTATTCTCTCTCTCTTCCATATTCTCCATAAATTGATTCGATTGTGTATTAACCTCTTGGTTGATCAAATTGGATCTCTTCTTTGTGAATTTGGTTTTGAGAATAGATCTCATATTTCCCCCTTAACACCTAAATAGATTTGAATCCATTTTAACACTATTCATTTTGGTGAACCTGACGTACTTACTCTCTTTCTTTTATGGTGTTAAATTCCTATCTATTATTATTTTGGAATTGCATGCCTTATTGTGCTTTCCTTTTATGTTGTTAGTATTAGATTTTTCCTTTGTGTTAGATCTTGCATGCTAACTAGATTTGATATTCATTCTTTATGTGTTCTTAGTTTAGTTCATTTGCATTACATTGGTTTATGAGCTTTACTACCACTAGTCCTACTTATAATATTTTGGTTAGAAGAAGTCGTAGACTCATGGGTGCCTTTGATCCTAAATCTTCCTCTCCTTTCCTTAGGATCTCAAATGACAACTTGATTCTTCATGATTCCAATCCTACTATGGAGAAAAAATCTTCTCACTCATCTCATGATGAGGATAATGCCTTAAGAGTTCCTCCTGAGCAAGTCCAAAAAATTTCCACTAAACTTGATAAAATGGGTAATTGGGTTCTTCAAGAGAACCATAATCAATATTCCATTCAAGCTATAGAGGCTCTTAAGAAAGTTCTCCGTGATAGTGATCAAGGTGTTAACCTCTTGCGTGGTATTACTCACCTTGTGCATTCAAATGTTAAACCTTTAGTTCAAGAAGCTCAAGATTTAGGGTTAATTCCTCCTATCACTAGTGTTGAACCCCCTTCTAATCCTCTACGTAGTATTCCTATCTATACTCCTCCTTTGGTGACTATGATGGTTCCATATGTTCCTATGAGTGTTCATCTTGTGGCCCTTCCTACATCACAACCTTCATATCATAATGTTCCTTTTACTTACTCCAATCTGCTTCCAACTGTAGTTCCTAGTGTTCCTCCAGTTGTGTCTTCTATTCCTGTAGCTTCTTACACTTTACCTAGTGTGTCTAATGTTGCTACTCATCCTATTTCCTCTAATGATTCAACAATCATCAGTTTGGCTCAGACTGTGTCATCCTTACAACAACAACTTGCTTCTTTGACTCAAAACAAGTTTAGTATTCCTACATGTGACATGGGAAGTCCCTTGTCCTGAGACATCATTCATACTTCTATTCCTCAGCAAGGTGAGATGCCTCGTTCTGAGAATTATAATGGAAAAGGAGATCCCATTCATCATGTTAAAACATTCCAAATCCTTTGTAGTGATTATGCTCATGACCATAGGATTTTAGCCAAACTGTTTGCTAGAACTTTATGTGACAAAGCTTTACAATGGTATTGTTCTTTGCCTCCTTATTCTATTGATTCCTTTCCACAACTTGCTAATGCTTTTATTCAACAGTTTCAAAATAATATTGGCCCGCAAGTGTCTTTGACTGATTTGATGCATTGTAAACAAAATGCTAAGGAAAAATTGATTGAATTTATTGGTAGATTTAAACATTTGCATGCTCAAATTTTCTATCCTATTCCTCATATTGATATTCAACGTATGTTTACTTCAAATTTTCAAAAGGATATTAGAGATAAGATTCTGCTTACTGAATTTACCTCTTTTCATCAACTTTGTGCAATTCTTCATCATTATCAATTACAAGTGAGTCAATTTGAGAGAAACACTCCAATGGCTCCTGTTCTAGTTGATAAGAATGATGCTACTCCTAATCCAAACAAATTTCAAAAATTCAACAACTATGTCAAGATAAACAAACAAGCGAATGCAGTTGCTGATCAAGTTGTTGTTACATCTCACAATGCCACTTCTGTATCCACTGCTTTTCGATTAAATTGTGCATTTACTCCTCTTTTTGAATCTTTACATGCTATTATGAATAGGTTGTTTGCTGCTAATATGATTACTTTACCTCCTATTCGACCTCTTTTACCTACTACGATTGCATCTAAATCTTTTGATCAAAATGCTTTTTGTCAATATCATCGTCAGAATGGTCATGATATTGAGAAATGTTATTCTTTAAAACATAAAGTTCAAGATCTAATTGATTCTAAGGCTTTATTTGTAGATAATCTGGATAGTAGTGGGAATAAATCTGTCTCTCCTCCTAATCAGAACCTTCAAATTTATACGAACCCTTTACCTACGCATGATACTAATACTATTGCTCAACCATCTGCTATGGACATTGTGTATGATTCAAAGATGGATGATCTCAATCATGTTGTTAATCAATTGGAGCATGTTGATCAATTTGTATTTCCACCTCAACCTCAAATTCAACCTCAACCTCAGATTCAACCTCAAGTTCAATCTCAACCTCAACCAAAACCTAAACCTAAATTGAAAACTCAACCTAAACCTCGACAACAACCTAAGAATAAAAGACCTCGGGAACTTTTGATTACCTTTGATGACTCTGAGACTATTAAGGCTCTTAATGGTCCCCTTTACATTTCTGCTAGGATTTCTCAGATACCTACTCGTGGTTGTCTTGTTGATCCTACATCCTTAGTCAATGTTATCATTGAAGAAAATGTTTTTATGAAAAGCTTACAATGTGAATTTTATGATACATCAGATGTGTGGATTCAAACTTGCAATGGTTTTCTTTATCCATCCTTTGGTTCTATTACTTTACCAGTTGAAATTTGTCGAAAAATTGTGAACACTACTTTTGTTGTGGTTCCTACTTTTGATCAATTTCAAGTTAAGCTTGGTTTTCCTTGGTTATCTTCCATGCATGTTTTTTCTTCACCTATCCATAAGTTTCTTAAGTTCATTCATGATGAAGAAGTGAAGATGATTAATCATAGTCTATATAAACCTTCCAGGCCTAGAGATTGTGCTGCTCTAGATTTCTTTTGGCCTTCATTACCTAATTCATGTCCTCCTCGACTAGATAATATTTTTCAATCATATCGATCTTATAAACATCGTAAAATCCTTGAATTAATTTCACCTCCTATGGATCTTAATCATGGTCTTTTACCTACACCTTCTATACCTCCTTTAAATATAACTTCTAGCTCAGTTAATTAAGTTCCTTCTACCAAACCTATCAAAGATCCTGTGATTATTTCTCCCATGGTTATTAATCTTATTGATCTTCCTAAAGAACCTGTGAAGGACCCTATGACTGTTCCTCCTAGTTCTCAACCTATTGCAAATAAATCAAAATGTAATCAATCTGCTAACGAACATCATAAAAAGCATCGTGTTCATGCTAAAGCTCAAAGATCTCTATATTCTATGGATAAACCTATGGATAATGTGGTAGAATAGATTGTTACTAATAAAGATGTTCACATGCATGATTATGATGATTCTATTCATATCTTAGATCCTATTTTGATTAATTTGGATGAAGAAGATACTCTTGATGATACTGATGATGTTAATGATGAATATGAAACTATTGACATTGACATTGATTTACCTAATATTCTTTCATCACAATTGACTCTTACACCTAGTGTCAAACATAGTGATTCTCAAGAGGATTCTTGTTTGGAACTGGCTATCATTCCTACTGTGTTGGATATAGTCCCTCTTGTGAGTTACCCACCTTCCCTAAATGATATACAATGAGATGGGGAAAGTAGGCGACACGCTTGATCGGCTTGTCCTTCGTGGTAGCTTTGTTGTGTGTTTGCCTGCTATACTATGTTTCTCAAGTAATTTGTTTTCTAAATGTTATTATATTCTTTTATACGATCCTTGTTACTTAATTGGTACAAGGTGATAAAGGAATCAAAACTGTTGTTCAAATTCTTCTATATGTATCTCTATTCTTCTATGCATTGTTCAATGTTATGTTGTAACTATGCTATTGTTCATAAATGTTTCCTTGTGTAATCTTCTTGGATTCGAGATATGGTAGCACTAATTCTTTTTGGTCTCCATGTCATGGTCTGAAAAGATTCTCCTTCGTATATCTTATGTGATCTTTCCTCCTTTGTGATTGTAGTTCTGCTTTCTTTGTGAAATGATGTCAATTCATTTGCAATAATATCATATATATATTATCTTATGATCATACTGACACCATGGTAGGTAGATCCCTTATGTGTCCTCTGTATGCTTCTGTAATATTTCCCTTGATTTTTCTTCATCTAGGGGCATCTCGATGTGGAAACGTAATCAGTGGAGTTGTTTATGTTTTTGTTAAAGCCATTGCTCTTGTTAAAGTGTCAGCAATGACTTTAACATGGGGGCATACGCTCTGCTCACCTATTGCACACATGCACTTTTTAATACATACACATATTTGTCAAGATACTTTTTCCCTTTTTGGATTAGTAATTAATCCTTAAAGCATGGGTTTATATTTTAGGATCTCTTGATCCCTTCAGTTTCAAATATATATATTTTTTGATCCCTTAAGGTCAGAAGTGTCCTTAAGATTGGATCTCTTTTCTTTTTTGGTTTTATTCTTATGGAATAGAATATTCCTAAGGATGAATCCTTTATGGGTTGACTAGTGAGTAGCCACATTCACTAGGTAGTTCAATTCCATCTTTCCAGTTGTGCCATTTTCCTGTGTGATTCACAATGGGACATAAGTTCTCATTGGGTGAGGTAATCACACCTTCTTTCTCTAGAGATGTCTCTCTTATTGTGATCTAGGAGTCGATGAAGACTTGAGTCCCTGGGGGTTTAAGGTTTCTCTTTGTCCTTTGGATTACAATAAAATTATCTTTTCATTCTGATCTCCTTTACCAAGAGTTTGCATCGAGTCCATACTCTTGCTAAAGTCGGGGCTTAATGTATCATCTTAAAATGGAAGCACTTCCATGATAAGATCATTTATCCATATGAGTAAGTGGTTTGGGGTCATGTTAAGCACCTTGATCGGGTCTTTGCATGTATTTGTCTTTCTCCCCGCTTTCCACTTCTTCCCGGCACTTGATTTCTTCATTCTAGGTGAAATTAGGGTTAGGATCCTGAGGATTCTCCTTAGTTTACCTCTTCCATGGCTCTATTTTCTAGGTAGGATTTAGAAATAGGTCCTCCTAGCTTTCATCATAGTTATCATAGGATTTTATGTCTATACCTGACATTCTGTCCCTATCTAATATCATTTCTAGGTTTCTGGGCATGCTCGGGACCTGCTAACCTAGGTTTGACTGAATCTGAGCCCAAGGTGAAATTCAAGGTTGATCCTGACTAGGTCAGGATCGAGGTTGAACTTGACTAGGTCAAGTCCAACCTTGATTTTTCCCCCCTCATTCAAATTTCCAAAATCTTGGATTTCTGGGCATTGGGCTTTCAGTATATTTATTTTCCCTCCTTCGGGTTAATCATTTCGGGTTTCAGGATGGTAAATCCTTTAATTGCATTTAATATAGGTATATTTTCTAAAGGTTAGGACCTAATTGGGATTTAATTCTCCAAGGTGGCCCCTCTAGATAATTGTTCCCTAGTTCACTATAAAAGGAGGCCTTCCTCTCTCATTTTCACATCACATCTCAAGCAATTTCATGAGCAAGCTCTCAAGTGCAAGAAAGTGAATTCAATCAAGCAATTGCAAGTCTTTAAGCATTCAAGTGTTCAAGAATCCATCCATCAAGGAGATCCATTGTTAGCTATTGAAGGATTCAATCTCTTTGGAGCCCCCTTTGATGATCCATCCTTCCACATTCATTCAAGCCTTCTCATATGCAAAGATCAAGTCAAGATTGGTGTTGAAGATCAAATGCCATTGATTGGAGGCATCCTACATTCATCCTACATCTATTGAAGCATTCCTACTTGTGGATTTGAGGATTTGAATGCTCTACAAGGACTTCAACATAAGCAAGGTGATTAGTTTCAATTACTTTGTTTATGCACACTACATTTAAATTCAATTTCAAGGTTAATTCCTAAATTGGGGTTTGACCAAGGCAAACCCCCCATACAACAAAAACTCCCATTTTCTTGCAGGTGCAAGTGCAAAATTTTGGATCTGAGAATGAATTTGTATACCCTTTTCGACAAACTTTTGAGATTTGTGAACAGAATTTGAATTGGACTTCAAATTAAGAATGTAGTATTTGACTTTTTATGAGGGTCAAACCCAACTTGAGCTCATCTTGGAGAAAAATTTATGGGTTTTCTTTGTCTCGGCATTTCCAGTCCAGAGCAAGTTTCAAAATTGCCCAAAAGTACACACAGACATCAAAATTTAACATTTTCCAGATCTACCCTAATTTGAGGTTAGTATTTCAATTATTTCATATTTCAAAAATAAATTTCATTCATAGGGAAATATTGGATTTACTCTCTCTCTCTCTCTCTCTCTCTCTCTCTCTTCCATATTCTCCATAAATTGATTTGATTGTGTATTAACATCTTGGTTGATCAAATTGGATCTCTTCTTTGGGAATTTGGGTTTGAGAATAGATCTCATATTTCCCCCTTTACATCTGAATAGAGTTGAATCCATTTTAACCCTATTCACTAATACTTTTTGCTTTATGTGCAGGTTGAAGACTAACTAGAACACACAATCATTACAGAGTATTTAGGAAAAGTACATGTTGAAAATGAGCTTCATGTCATGAATATGACTCATGGGAGTCACGAGCCCATGCTCGAACCCCATGGGTGATAGTTCAATATGCAGAGTAAAGTAAAGATGTTCAAATACAAATCAAATGCAACAACAGCTGCCGCAAATAGAAGAGGGAACAATTTATATTTATATTTATAGACAATGCTTTTATTATTCAATATCAGAGTCAATGATATCAGATTAGCCGAGCATATCATAGATACAAGTATCATGAGTTTCTGAGATTTTACAACTTGTTAACTTCAACACTCAAGTAAGTAACCAGATATATAAGAAAAGTGTAGGTCTCAAGTACAGATTATATATAGAATGCCAAGTGAAGACTAGAAGAAAGTATAAAAACTCTCTGAGATACATATTGCAGTTAGTGGAAAGCTTTAAAAAAAATTATGCAATGAAAGAACAATTGTTTTCCGGTTACAACTTTTAGTTAGTAGCTCATATTCAAAAAAATAGAGTGCTATTTTCAAGCTATGGTTCAAAGTCATATTCATTTGTTTAGCAGCCATATGAAGCCTTCTAGAATTATGATATGCAGGCAAAGTACATGATAGATCATAAAACAATCATAGCTGAAGATTCACATAGGCAAAGGAGTAGTTATTTTCAGCATTTCATACAATGCTAGCAAGGAATCAACAGTATCAGTCAAATGTAAATTTCAGCATGCTGCTACAATACAAATGCATAGATAAAACCCAGATTTTATGCAAAGAGAAATATCCAACATTTTAAAATGACAGTCCAGATTTTTCTATATGCATAATGGAGCCAACAAACAGAGATGAAATCAACTAGATGGGTATTCAACATATAAAGGTTAAGTCTCAGTATTTCATATAAAGCCAGCAAGAAAAATAGTTAACAATGAATAAAAGAAGACTTTCAAAAGCGTGAGAAGGAAGATATGAGAACTCTCAAAATAAAGTACAAGTTACAAACAACAAAGGAAAACCCAAAATCCACGCAAACATATAAAGGTTATTCTCAGCATTTTATTCAAAGTAAGCCAGGAAGATAAATAGTTAATAATGAGTGAAGGAAAAATAAAGGATGAGTTACTTATCTCAGAGATTCATGAGATAAAACTCATATCACAGAACATTCACAACTATATTAAATGCTAGTATAAGTAAAGTTTGCACAACCAATCAAAGGGAGAGCTCCAGATTTACGTTCAAAACCAACCATTCCTCACGCAAAAGAGAGATGAAACAATAGAGAAGTCCAAGTTAAAGCTCATGCTTAGTCCAAATCAAGGCATGATTTCCAACAGAGAAGTCCAAGTTTAAAACCAAGCTCGTACTCTCAAAGCCATTTTTCAAAAGCATAAACCTAAGTGCGTGAGTATACAGAATCAACATGTAGAGATTCAAGAGTTCCAAGCTTGAGTTCACCAGAAGAGAACTCTAGATTTACACAAATACCATCGATAAATGGCAGCCCAAACCCTAAGCTTCTCCTTCCAAATGCGAAAATACCAAATGAAGATACAAATGAAGGTGAAATAAAATGCCTTTGTCCATTTTGATATAATTTGGAGTCCGTAATGAACTGCAGTGTACAAGGACCTTACTCAACATGCCACGACTATTGGAAATTGAAATTGAAAGCAATTGTTGTATTGTCATTGATGTCAAACCTTAATTGGTAAGACTATTGCTATTTAAGAAAGTACTATATCTATTTGAGTGTTGCTAAGGGGATAGGCAAGGTTGGTAACAAAAACACCTAAGGAAAGGTTGAGTTATCTTGATACTTTAATGAGTACTTGATTATGTGGCACAATGATAAGACAATGTATTGTTTATCTTAGTAAGAATGAAGACTAAATTGGTAGGCTTGACCGAGCATATGTGAAGAAATCTAGTTTAAGTTGAGTGTTGTTTGTGTTGACCGAGCTAGTGAATGCCAAGTAAAAAGTGTTGACCGAACACCAGTTAATTATCGAGGAAGACAGTGTTAGCTGAGGGAACAATTTATGTGGTGACCGAGCTTTCTAGAGAAGACCGAGAAGTTGGACACAGTATTGATCGAGCGTTAGTATTTTGCATTTGTTGAAGAATTCAAATTTCTAGCCGACATCATTGAATTCTTGAATTATGTAAAATGTGTTGACTTTATTTATTGATTGTATGAAAGCATTTAATGCACTGTAAAATGTTTTATTGTAAAATCTTTAAGAGATTCGAGATATTTCAAAGATAAGCTGAAGAACATAATGTAGGATGGATTCAATGAATCTGACCTAACCCTAAGATTTATGAAGGAGATTAAGCGGCAAAAGATGTATTGACCTAATTGAGGTAGTATTAAGGGAACCTAAGTGAGAAGTTGAATGTGGAGTTGGAAAGAAGTGAATGCTGGAAGTATTTGTTATTGACTATCTAAGTAGAAAAGTTTGAAGGAGAAGTATTGTGATCACTTGAAGGGTTCCAAGCAGATAAGTGATGGAGATGGAAAAGGTTCACAGTCAATAAGCCAACATATGTGTACGGAATTGGATTTGATATTTGCAAAGTGAGTTGTATGTTTTTCATATCAATATTACTACTACTTTCTAACCATTGTAACAGTCAAAATCCTTTTAACAGAGGTTGACCTAACAGTCATAGGTATAAATCCTTTGAACAAGGTTGCATTCTAATGGAGTGTATGTAAGTCCTATAACAAGGTGCACTTTTAACAGAGTGGTTGAAATCCTTTAATCGGGTCACACCTGACAGTGTGTTTGTAACCTTTGACAGGGTTGGATTTTCACCGAGCTCACTTCAGAAGAGTGAACATAATAGTAACATGTTACAAAGTGGTTTTTCCCAAATTGGGTTTCCACTATAAATCTTGGTGTTAATACTTGTGTGAATGTTTTGGTTTGAACATTTCTATGTTTTACAAGTTAGATGCTATTGGATAAGTGGACTGCACTGTTATATGTTTCTGTTATGCAATCAGTAATGACCGAGTAGGTGTTGGTTATTAGATTTGATTTGTTGAAGAGTTTGAAAGATTTTTTTATACATCTGGACCTGAGAAAAACTAATTCACCCCCCCCTCTCTGTTGTTCTAAATCATATTAACAACTGGTATCAGAGCTGTTGGTGCTTACATAGAACAAGTTAAGAGGTACTTGAAGCAAATGATCAAGATGTATAAAGAGGTACCTACGCTGAATAAGGAAAACTTTTCCTGCATGGAAAAGTTTGATGAAGCTGCATCTGGCCAGTATTGGTGATTCTACTAAGTATTAAATTGAACATGATTATGTGACACCTGTTGCACCTCTGACTGCCAAGGAAATGAAAGCTAAACAAGAGCACAACCAAGCAATGTTGGAGATCACATCTGCCCTAAGTTATCTAGAATTTGAAGACATTAAAGACTGCAGTACCACAAAGCAAATGTGGGACACCCTTACAAGCATCTATGGTGGTGATGTGAATGTGTTGAGAGCAAAAGCCGAGAGCCTAAGAGGTAAATTTGATGAAATGAAAATGCAAGAAAGTGAGAATATTGCACAATATTGTGGTAGAATAAAAGAAGTTTTGAATGCTATTAGAGAAGCAAATAGAACTATTGAGGATGAAACTGTAATAGGAATAGTATTGAGAACTCTATGTCCTATCTATGTAATCAAAATTTATGCAATCCAGGAATCTAGATGTAACTCTCCTAATGCCCTTACTTTAGAAAGTTTGGTCGGCAAGCTTACTGCTTTTGAACTTTCTAACTATGATAACTTCACTGTTGGTAGTATTAAATGTATTTTTAAGTCTCAAATGGTTTTGAATAAGTCAAAGAAGGAAAAAGAAAGATGCATCAGTGAAAGTGATAGTGATAGTGACAATGGCACATCTGATGAAGAACTTGAGGATCTAGAAGCTCTTATGGCTAGAAGATTGAAAAGGGGAAAAGGAAGGTACAAAGGTAAACTCCCTATTATATGTTTTTCATGTAATAAATTTGGTCATATAGCTGCTAGATGTCCTGATAGAGATAGTAAGGATGAAGAAAGAGACAACAAACAAAAAGACAAAAGAGAAGATAGAGGTTACCTAAGATACAAAGACTACAAAGGGAAAGGTAAGAAATCCTGCTACATTGTTGAAGAAGAGACTGAGACTAATAATGATGATTTTGAAATTGAAGTTATCTATGTTGCAATGAAAGATGAATCTGATAAGGATGAGAAAACTGCATTAATATCTTATGTGAACAAAAATGATAAATGGATTATTGACAGTGGTTGTTCACATCATATGACTAGAGATAAGAGTAAGTTTGATACCTTAAACCATTACAAAGGTAGGAGTGTAAAGTTTGGAAATGTTGCACCTTGTCCTGTTAGAGGAAAATGATTGATTAAGATGATTGATAAGATCTCTTGTGAAAATATGTATTGGGTTGAGGGTCTTAATTATAATCTACTGAGTGTTGCACAACTTAATAGCAATGGCTATCGAGTGGAATTTCATCACAGGAAGGCCAAAATATTTGATGCCATAGGTGAACTGATTGGAAGTGGAGAACATACAAGAGGTAATTTGTTCTATCTAGACCTATCTGAAGAAATATGTATGATTGCACAACTTGATGATATTTGGTTATGGCATAAGCGGCTATGTCATGTTAACTTTGATAATCTGGTAGATATTAGCAAGAAAAAGAAAGTGAGAGGTCTACCTAGATTGAAGAAACTTGAGAATGTAATGTGCAAAGAATGTTAGTTGGGTAAGATGACTAAGTCTAGTTTCAAGAGCAAAACCTTTACTTTAGAGAATGTCTTAGATTGGGTTCATACTGACCTTTGTGGACTGATGGGTGTACAAAGTTATTGTTGTGCTAGATATTTTATCCTATTTGTTGATGATTATACTAGAATGATGCATGTAATGTTCTTAAAAGAAAAATCTGGTGCTTTTTAATTTTTTAAGTGGTATGTGGCTAAGGTTGAAAAAGAGACAGGTAAAAACTTGAAGTGTCTGAGATTTGACCGAGTTGGAGAATTTACATCAAATGAGTTCAATCTATTTTGCAATGATAGAGGGATCAAAAGACAGATGTCTGCACCTATAACTCCTCCACATAACGGTATAGCAAAGAGAAGGAACAGATCCATCTTGGACTATGCACAGACATTAATGATTGAAAAGAATGTTGCACAAAAGTATTGGAAAGAAGCTGTAAGTACAGCTGTTTATACTCTTAACTGAGTACAGATCAAAAAAGGTACAAATCTGACACCTTATGAATTATGGCATGGGTATGCACTGAATGTAAAATACTTTAGAATATTTGGAAGTAAGTGCTACATATTGAAGGATAGTAGGAATGGAAAATTTGATGCTAAAAGCAATGAAGGTATATTCCTAGGCTATTCCAAAAAAAGTAAAGCCTATAAGTGTCTGAATTCTAACACTAATAAACTTGTGGAAAGTGTAAATGTCAAAATTGATGAGTATGCAAAGAAAAATGAAGATGACAGTAACAGGGTACCAAAAGATTACAAATCTTTTGTGTATATAGAGGAAGAAGAGGCAAGTGACAGACTTGCACTTGATGCTGAGTCTTGGGTAAGCAATGCCGAGCATCGGGATAACAATGCCGAGAGAGAAGAAGAACGTGCCGAGCGATAGGAAGAAGCTGCTGAGTATTAGGAAGAGGTTGCTAAGCATTCAAAATTTGAATTTGACAATCTAGTTGGAGAACTTGATGAGCCGAATGAAAGAAGAGCAGAACTTGTTCTAGCACAATATGTACGGAGACATCACAAGCCTGAACAGATTATTAGAGATAAAGATACCAGAATTCAGACAAGAAGCAAGGTAAGAGATCCAACATGTTTAATATGTGAATATGAGCCTAAGACAACAAAGGAAGCATTAGAAAATGAAGAATGGATAGAAGCAATGAATGAAGAGATTGACCAGATAGAGAAGAATGATACTTGGACTCTGGTGCCGAGACCAGAAGATAAGAATGTCATTGGGACAAAGTGGGTATTTCGTAATAAGCTGAATGAACATGGTCAAATCATAAGAAACAAGGCTAGGATGGTATGCAAAGGCTACGCACAAGAAGAAGGAATAGATTATGGGGAAACATTTGCCCCTGTAGCAAGATTGGAAGGAGTCAGAGCTCTGCTTGCATATGTTTCCTATAAAAGTTTCAAGGTATACCAAATGGATGTCAAGTCTGCATTTTTAAATGGTATACTGGAAGAAGAAGTATATATTGAAGAACCAGAAGGATTTGTTGATCCAAAAAGAAGACACATGGTTTACAAACTGAATAAAGCACTATATGGATTAAAGCAAGCTCCCAGAGCATGGTATGAGAGATTGCACAATTACCTAATACAGATTGGATTCTCAAGGACAAATGACACAAGCAATTTTTACATGAAAGATGAAAAAGGTAAAGGAATCCTGTTAGCCAAAATCTTTGTAGATGATATTGTATTTGGTGGACAAGATGCCTTGTGTAAGAAATTTTCAAATGAAATGCAAACTGAATTTGAAATGAGTATGTTTGGAGAGATCAAATTTTTTGTTGGTTTGCAAGTATATCAGATGGAGAAAGGAATCTTCATCACCCAGTCTAAATATGTTCATGAGATACTGAAAACCTTTGGTATGGAAGACTCAAGGCCAGTAAGTACTCCCATGGCTACTGGACAAAAGTTGTCTAAGAATGATGATGTTGTAGAAGTTAACCAGAATTTGTATAGATCTATGATCAGAAAGCTACAGTATGTTGTACATAGAAGATAGATATTGCATTAGCTGTTGGGATTGTGGCAAGATTTTCTGCCAATCCTAAGGAAACTCACATGATGGCGGTTAAAAGAATCATGAGATACTTGAAAGGAACTGCTGACTATGGATTGTACTACAAGAAGCATGAAAAATTTGAACTGAGAGTGTATACATATGTTGATTGGGCAGGAAATGTAGATGATAGAAAGAGTAATAGTGGTGGAGGTTTCTTTCTTGGACAAGCAAGAAACAAAATTGCATTTCCCAATCTACTGCTGAAGCTGAGTATGTGGCTACAACTGTCAATTGTTCAAATTTGATATGGATAAAGCAATTGTTGGTAAGCATGAAAGAAGAAATCATTGAACTAGTTGTCATCTTTTGTCACAACACAAGTGCTATCAACATCTCTAAAAACCTAGTGATGCACACTAAAACCAAACACATTGCCATCAAGTATCACTACTTGAGAGAACTGGTACAAGATAAAGAGGTCCACATGGAATATGTGAATACCAAGGAATAAATAGAAGATATATTCACTAAAGCTTTACCTAAAGAAGCTCATGAATACCTGAGAAGTTAATTAGGGGTCCTTCCCCTAATTGAGGCTGCCTAGTCAAGCTAGGAGCATTGCATCAAGTGTGATGCAAAGAACATCTAACATATTGATGCAGAAAAAGGTCACACTTTAGGAGTAGCCTAGAGTTGTGAAGAGCACAACAAGTCAAAATAAGTCATAAGCAAGATGACAGAAGGAGAAATATTCTACTAAACTGAAAGGATGATATCTACATCTTCAGGATGTATGTTTTTTTTGCTGCTTTGGCATTTTTTGTCAAAGAGGGAGATAATGACAGATGAATACACAGAATGAGAAGATCGAGACAGTGAGAGAAATTTAGTGGATGGTCATGCATGGCTAATAAATTCTGTATGAGAATGAAGCTAAGGATATTATACATTTCTTTGATAAATAGATAAGTTTTGGATTGGTTGGTAATTCATGTGATATTCATATGCTGTTGCCATCAATGCCAAAGAGGGAGACTATTAGAAACTGCAATTGAAAGAAATTGTTGTATTGTCATTGATGTCAAACCTTAATTGGTAAGACTATTGCTATTTAAGAAAGTACTATATCTATTTGAGTGTTGCTAAGGGGATAGGCAAGGTTGGTAACAACAACACCTAAGGAAAGGTTGAGTTATCTTGATACTTCAATGAGTACTTGATTATGTGGCACAATGATAAGACAATGTATTGTTTATCTTAGTAAGAATGAAGACTAAACTAGTAGGCTTGACCGAGCATAAGTGAAGAAATCTAGTTTAAGCCGAGTGTTGTTTGTGTTGACTGAGCTAGTGAATGCTGAGTAAAAATAGTGTTGGCCAAACACCAGTTAATTGCCGAGGAAGACAGTGTTAGCCGAGGGAACAGTTTACGTGGTGACTGAGCTTTCTAGAGAAGACTGAGAAGTTGGACACAGTATTGACTGAGCGTCAGTATTTTGCATTTGTTGAAGAATTCAGATTTCTAGCCAACATCATTGAATTCTTGAATTATGTGAAACATGTTGACTTTATTTATTGATTGTATGAAAGCATTTAATGCACTGTAAAACATTTTATTGTAAAATCTTTAAGAGATTCGAGATATTTCAAAGATAAGCCGACGAACATAATGTAGGACAGATTCAATGAATCTGACCTAACCCTAAGATCTACGAAGGAGATTAAATGATAAAAGATGTATTGACCTAATTGAGGTAGTATTAAGGGAACCTAAGCAAGAAGTTGAATGTGGAGATGGAAATAAGTGAATGGTGGGAGTATTGTTATTGGCTATCTAAGCAGAAAAGGCTGAAGGAGAAGTGTTGTGATCGCTTGAAGGGTTCCGAGCAGATCAGTGATAGAGATGGAAAATGTTCACAATCAATAAGCCAACATATGTGTATGGAATTGGATCTGATATTTGCAAAGTGAGTTGTATGTTTCTTAGATCAATACTACTGCTACTTTCTAACCATTGTAACAGTCAAAATCTTTTTAACAGAGGTTGATCTAACAATCATATGTATAAATCCTTTGAACAAGGTTGCATTCTAATGGAGTGTATGTAAGTCCTATAACAAGGTGCACTTTTAATAGAGTGGTTGAAGTCCTTTAACTGGGTCACACCTAACAATGTGTTTGTAACCTTTGACAGGGTTGGCTTTTCACCGAGCTCACTTCAGAAGAGTGAACATAATAGTAACATGTTACAAAGTGGTTTTTCCCAAATTGGGTTTCCACTATAAATCTTGGTGTTAATACTTGTGTGAATGTTTTGGTTTGAACATTTCTATGTTTTACAAGTTAGATACTATTGGTTAAGTGGACTGCACTGTTATATGTTTCTGTTATGCAATCAGTAATGACCGAGTAGGTGTTGGTTATTAGATCTGATTTGTTGAAGAGTTTGAAAGATTGTTTTATACATCTGGACCTAAGAACAACTAATTCACCCCCCCTCTCTATTGTTCTAAATCATATTAACAATGACATCACATGCATTTATAAAAAATAGAGATATTTTAAGATAGGTCATGTTGACCATGAGATAGGCTTTCAAATTTGGTTAGTTTAAGCATGTATTTTAAGTTAGAGTTTTTGATGAGTGAAGTTATACTTTAGGGGTTTTCCTTAATTATAACTTGGACATTTAAATATATTCTTTGATGTAATAAAGATATATTTAATTATTAAATTTAGGGAAGACCTAAATTTAAGGCCTAGGATATTTGTTTATTTTTCATGCCTTAAATTTAGATCTATTTGTTTAGAGGCTCTTTAGAGAGGGGAGTTTGATTTTTGAGATTGGCCTTAGAGGATATATATTTGAGCTCGATATTTATTTGTAAGGGTTTAGAGCTTGAGGAAAAAGAGGTATTAGTGAGCATATTGTTCCTTTTCCCTTTTCCTTTTGTTTTGTAGCCATTTTTGTAGAGTTTGAAGATAATAAGGTTGACCTTATTATTCACATATCTTTTCTGAGTTTTGTCATCAATCCTTTCCAATTTTTTTGCATTTAAGTGTTTGTCTCTTTCAAGCATAGATTAGTGAATTGTTCCACATTCCTTTTCTTAATTGTAAAGAATTAACCTTTTGCAGATGTTACTTGTTTGCTGGTTAAATTCTTATCATTAGTGGTACCAAACCCTAATTGTGAGTTTTAAACCATCGTAGGTATTGAGAAGTGAATTTAATTACTAAATTTAGTAGTATGTGTCTGGTAGGTACATGTTTACGATTCTGATAAATTTGGATCCATTTTGGTGTATCACCTCTTAGTTGGCATTCATTTTTTCAGTCATTTTTTCTCCCTTTTCCCAAAAGCTTAAAAAGTCAGTATTAGGTGATATTCCAAATCTATAGGAACCGGCCTAGAATCTAGAGATTTGTTCTCTTTCCCACAAAGTTTGTTTCCATGTTTCAACAGGAAGGCTAGATTTTCAATCAAGCTAGAGGTGCATTCTGGATTGACAACAAAAGGTACCCATTTTTATTAAGTTTAATGATATATGGTAAGAACTTACACAATTACCTGATAGATTTTGGGGCCTCCTGTAATGTCACACCACTCTCTATATGCTAGAAATTGGGGATGGTGCCTCAACCTACCAACAATATTGTCATATAGCTGGACAAAATTGAGGTGGAAGTGGTGGATGTTCTCAAGGATATTCACATATAATTAGTGGTTGATCCCAGGATTTAGGAACCTATTGATATTAATGTAGTAGACATACTTGAGATATATAGTATGCTTCTTAGTAGAGAATGGAATAAGTGTTTGAAGGGCTCGATATCTACAAACTTTACACAGTTGTAGACTCCTTGGAAAGAATTGAAAAATCAAATTAAGACTGATGCAGAGACCAAGTTGAAATAAAATGAAATCCTTTTTACGCAATTCGATATGGGTATATACAATCTAGATAAGATTTTTATGTTTCAAATTCAAAAAGAGGAAGATGTTAATGGTAGCTCGATGCAAGGTTTACAAGAATATAGTCCTAGAGGAGAATTGTTTTGAGATTTTTCCCAATTATTGACCAAAAATATGCGATACTTAGGAAAATATGTTGATTCGAATATATTTTTGTTACCAAGTGTATGCAAAATTAGGTGAATACTATTCTAAATGATGAATTAACTATTTAAAGATTAATAAATCTATCTAATTAGCAAACTTTAATGAAGAATACAATCAAAATGAAGCTAAAATAACATTTTACCTTCACCTACCATGTAGTTTGTCTCCATTGCTCTCCTAGCCTTGATTTCTTGAAGATGTTGAGCTCTCAGATTTCCAAATGAAGCCTTTTCCCAAGATGCTACCAAAGTGTGGAGATTTGATGATGAATGCAAGGAAGCTTTAAGCTTGATTATGCAACTAATGGATGGAATGTAAGATGGATTTGATGATAATATGTATGCTTGAAATGCTTTTAGAATGCTTGGATGCTTGCATGCTTGGATGCTTGATTGCTTGAATGCCTATTACAAAAATACATATTAGCCCTCAAAGGGGAAATGAGGCTCCTTTTATAGATTTTTGGAGGATCTAGGCCTAGGTGGCACAATCCTACAGTTGAGAATGAAAGGTGGAAGATCCTAGGGCTAGGATTGATTTGGTTGAAGGAGTTGAGAGAAAGGAGGATGTAGTTGGAATGTGAGAGGGAAAATAGGGATGATGTTCCTCTCACATTGACATGGAGGAGAAAAAGGTGGAAGGGAAAGACACATGTCAAGTGTCTCTCAAAGACCCAAGAGAGAAAGAGAGAGAGATGCTTTCCTCATGAGGACTCTTTGTACAAGTGTCCCATGAGTCACCTTTGACCCTTAGAGGTGGCTTGAGAAGCCCCTTAAGAATAGGGCACGTCTCTTGACTTGGTTTAAGAGAGGACATGTGGTCATGAGACCAAGTCCTATGAGGCCACATAGCCCTTAAGAATAGGACATGTGTGGGTGAGGATAATTACTAATAAATAATTAATGATAATTATTTATTTTAGCCAAACTGATGTGTCAGGTGACTAGGCAGGTGAGGTGGACTAGGGAACTTAGTCATATTTAGGTGATTGTATATTTAATTAAATCACTTTAATAAGACTAATTAGAAGACTTAGGATAGAGGAATAGACTATAGTGAATTTACTAAATAAATTGAATAATTTATTTAACAAATAGAGGAATAATTATTAATTAAATAATAAATATTTAATTAATTTATCAAGTCAATATTAATTAAATAATAAATATTTAATCAATTAATGAAGCCATTTTTAAGTGTATACATTTTGCCCCTCTTTGAAATAATGTGCGTGTCACATTGTTTCAAAGAAAATTTCAAGTATTTTGCCCTTGCCCCAGACAATGTCTGAAATGACCTAAGCATGCCCTCTCGAGAGATTGATTAACAAAAAAGATTATTTCATTTGTTGTTGTTTTTTTTATTATTGTTTTATTTTTTATGTTGGATAATAAATCTCATGAAAGAAACAGGAGAAAAGATGGGTGAAAACGGGGTGAAACGAAATAAAAATGAGAGGTAGGGTCCACACACCTAGCACATAGGGTCCATAGGCTATAAATAGGGCTAAGGGGTCCACAATAAGCTCATTGTGCACACTTGTCATTTGGAGATCAGAGGGCAAGAGAGAGAAGAGAAGAGCCGCTAGGATGTCATTCCCATTGTTAGATCACCGCTTCGAGAGGGCTAGACGCTTCTAGGGACCACCCGATTCAGGTGAGCCGGTAGGTGATTCAATCCTCTTTGTCAATTCGATGCTTTTGAATGATTTACAGTAGATTTGTAGCATGTTAGGGTAGATCTAATATTAGGTTTAGATTAGAAAAAAAAATTGTTCTTAGACAGAAAATGAATGCGCCATTGTGGCGCATGAATGCACAATAATTAGCAACATTTGCACATAAACTCAAAAGTTTTGCGCATTCGTTTAGGGCAATGGCACATTCAAGCTAGAAGAAAAGTTTGTTCTCACAAATGTAGAGTAAAAATGCACATCGGATCTTTCAATGCATTGGTTATGACTTGTTGCGCAAATGTGCAATAAAATTGCACATACATGATTTCTTGCACAAATGTGAAATATTATGGCGCATGCATTTTTCTATTCTGCGCATTTGTTTGATGGATAGAATTTGGTCAAATTAAAAAGTCAAATAGGTCAAACTAGATGTTGATAAGCTGATTTGATCCGTCAGTGGTTAAATTTGATCGATTAGGTCAAGATAGGCAACATTGTAGCATGGTTGCTAGTTAACTAGTCTTGATACTAGATGATTGATAAAATCATCTGTCAGAACATGTGATAGAATATGTTTGTAGTTGATATAATAGGATAGATAGATGTTGTAGATCAGTTTATCAAAATCTGATAGCTTGATGTTATTTGATTTGTATAGGAGGACATTACTGATATTTTGATGTCACGGGAGAGATATCCCGTCACATAGAATCTGTGACCGGCGCTGTCAGAGACTGACAGACTCCTGATTGGTGCATCCACATTATATCATGTGATTTACATGCTTGAGATTAGGGCAAACCAGAGTATGATGATGACACTAGCAGAGCGGTGGCACTCAGAGATGAGTACCTTCCATCTTCTGACAGGGGAGATGACTGTTACACTAGAGGATGTATATTGCATCCTCTGGCTTCCTATCACAGGGGAGTTAGTACATTATGATCAACACGATAGAGTGACAGAGTGCAGATCCATCTTCAAAGATGATGACATCGATGAGGGGGAGATTAGCTGGGAGGACATGGTGGATCTGTATGAGCCTCTACCTGTGGTACTAGCTGGAGCGATTGGGGGTTTCATTTGCCCTCATCATAGATCACATGGATTTGTAGTTGGATGGGGCCACACTCTATAGTGAATGATGGATGGGACCCATTTTTCTTGGGGGGTTTGTTTATTAGCTCACCTATATCATGATCTGCATCAGGTGGTGTATCATAGAGGAGCACCACTATCAGCAGCCATCACATTACTCCATGTTTGGGCATGGGAGCACATTGTAGTGACACAACCTATAGCTATTAGATTTCACAGCACAGGACAACCGTACATCCATCTGTATTCATTAGTTTTGTCTCAGGCAAAATTGGGACACTTGGAGTTTTGGCGGTACACTTTTGATACTTTGGATATAGTGACATGGAGGCCTTACCTAGGATGTGAGCCCTAGGATGATGAGCGGTAGCTGGGATTTTTTTTTGAGTCATGATGGTGATAGGGTGGATGCCCTTTATATTGGAGAGACAGTTAGTGAGCCAAGTTCTACGCCAGTTTGGCAGGATCTAGGGCATGCACCAGGGAGTGACATAATTCTCTAGGACTCATTAGGAGAGATGGGACTGGGGACCTATGACATCTTTTGATGTGGCCCAACATGAGTTTTTGGACATGCCATTCCTGGCATGGACTATGAGACAGGGTGTTGTAGACCCCGGGATGACTACTGATCTGGAGCAGTTCCTTAGAGACTTTCCAGTTCCATGATTGACTAATCTGACTACTAGGCCACCAGAGAGAGATCCAATAGATAGATGCCATAGGAGATGCTAAGGGAGAGATAGGCGGGGATGAGGGTGAGGTGATGGCGGTGATGGTGGAGGAGGTGATGGAGGAGGTGATGGAGGAGATGGGGGGAGAGGTGATAGGGATGGTCCTCAGATGAGAGGAGGTGGTGTTAGACAAAGGGGATTGATGCCACCCCCAGCTAGATAGGGACAGAGACAGCCTCCGACACAGCCAGCATAGCCAGCTGCAGGAGCTCCACTATAGGTTCCAGTAGCTCAGGTATAGATACCAGCTGCCCCAGTATAGGGAGCAACTGTACCAGCATAGGATGAGGTAGATGTAGGGGAGCATTACAGGATGAGGCAGATGTACCTAAAATTTTTCTATTAGCTTAGGGCGGAGTAGTACAGGGTGGATAGATCCCTGATGATGGATTGGATGAGCAGGATGCCCCTATGGAGGATGCAGACGTAGATGCTCAAGAGCAGGTAGTAGAGATGGATATCAGGGGACATGATCCCTACTTACAGAGAGATGTTGAAAAGGAGGAGGATCCTGATATAGACTCATTGCTAGTCTGACTAGCAATGACATAGGTGTAGGCAGACTGTGTTCCTGGTCTAGAGCGGCAGATTGAGAGGTTGGAGAGCTAGATGGGGATACTTAGGCATGAGTGTGATGTAGCCCTTGAGAGACTCAAGGAGTCAACGATGTTACTAGATGAGCTACAATGCACAGAGGATTTGGGTCCCCATGGAGATAGCATTAGAGCCATGATACATGTCGGGAAAGAGATATCCTACTGGCGAGAGGCTTACAGACAGGCGGTCCCAAGGGATCAGTGGATTGGGAGCTACAGGGAGAGCTCAGTGGCTATTAGGATTGTAGTTCATGATAGAGAGGCACCAGCTGGTGGATGAGGTGTATCATCATGCCCTCCTAGAGCACTGATAGGTTCAGGAGATCAGGGTGGATCCTCAGCATCAGGTAGTTCAGCAACATAGGGCCACATTGCATCTCATAGACAGCAACAGATAGAGTCTGGAGGTAGTGGCTCATAGATTTGAGAGATCATTGTATACACTATTGTACCATTTTATCATTGTATCATTATATTTTTGACTTGATAGACACAAACATTGGATATATTGTTATATTACTTTATATCATTAGACATTTGGACAGGTTTTATTGTGTTCTTATGGACTTTGTATGATTGACTCTATATGATGGACTCTATATATACAGTGATGCAGTTCTATCATGATTTACTTTGATGATTTATATACATGTGCGTATTGACATATGCAAGATGTGATGATTTACTTTAATATGCATAGAATGTATGTCTTAGAATGCAAAATGCTTTATATTCTATTTGATATATTTGATGCTTAATGGTTAATCATATGATGTTGATAAATGCATGTCTTAAATGATTTTATGCTATACAAATGCTTATGTGATGACTAATGAAATGATGTAATAAACAATGTGGATAATGGATAATAAATAAGTGATGTTAAAATGCATATAATGAACGATGATTGGAAACACATGTAATGGATAATAAATAAATGATGTAAAATGCATATAATGGATAATAAATGAATGATATTAAAATGCACCTAATAGATAATAAATGATGAAGGTAATAAATGAATGAATGATAATAAATGATGTAAAATGCATATAATATGTAATGAATGGAAATGATCATAAGATGACTAAAATATACAATATTCACCTTAATGAAAAGATAAGGAAATGTGAATGACAACTATAACAAAACAACACATGAATCATGCATGTAATATAGATGGTTAATATACAAATGAACATAACAAATAAAGATAATGCATGGCCTAAATGATTTAATGTTTGTAAAATGCAAAATAAAACTCAATGTTTTTATTGTGCAAATGTCCTCAACTTAAATAAAAATGTATCTGACACAAGAAGAATGGACTAGGATCATAGATAACCTAATAAGAAAGGTAACCTACGAATCTCTATAAAAGGAGCACTGATATGTAAGTCATGAACTGTTTAAATGAAATGCAATATGAAATGAATGTATCTCCACAACTTTAGGTAACATCTTAGAACTTCATAATAACTGGAACTTGATTTTCATCATTGAGCTCATTATGTTGCAAGAAAATGAAAGCATCATGGTATAATTAAACCAGGATGACCTGAGCACTTCTTGCATGGAGTTTAATGTAGCAAACTTGACAAGCATCTAGGTATAATTGAACCAAGATGACCTGAGTTTCGTTTGCATAACAGACAAGGAATATTTTCCCCCTCCATCGGGGAACACATATTTGGAGTCGAGGTATGTGCTAGCGTATCACCATAAATAGCATATGTAGAGCAACATGATTTGGATGTTGTCAATACTATTAAATGGATGAAGGCACTTATGCGCAGACACCCCAATTATTTGTTCCTTCGATTTCATCGGAAAATATCCCACAAACAACAATCAAAGAAAATACCATGCCCCATCATGGCTATCCTAATCAATGACATATTAGAGTTCCAAACTCATGTCAAAGATATCATGGAATAGCATAGGAAACGTGATAACAATGAAATCCATATATGAATGCATAATCTACAACAAATCATTCTAACATGCACGTCATGAATATACATTTCTTTTTCCAAAAGATAGTGTAAGATATAGTGATAAGTTCAAGTGATGATGTATAGTCAAGATTTGATAGATAAACAGTCATGTTTCGAAGGATAGATTACAGATTCTGATTCATCATAAAGATATCATTGTGAAAGAACGTTTGATTGCGTTTGCTTTGTCTGGTGAAAATACTCCATTGTGTCCTCTAAGAGTCATGACTATCACAGATCCACTTCCTGAACTAGGTCGAGGACATGCCCCTAGCTAGGTAATGGACTGACTTATTATGGATGAAGACCATGACAAATGATCAAGCTATGATGGGGTTTTATTATGGGTAGATACAATGGATGGTGTATGAACTGGCCATTTTATTATGATATGTACATGGTGGGTATGGGGACTGACTAGCTATTTTATTGTGGATGTATACAATGAACGGACACACTAGAAGAATCCTAATAGATAAAGGAGCTAACTTGATACACATGATGCCTATTTCCAGGTTTTCACCACATGTTTTTATTGCAATTTTCTTTTGATTTTTTTATTTTATTTTTATTTTTATAATTTTTCTGTATTTACAAAATATATACATAGCCCTTGCATTGGGATTTCAAGGATAGAACTTCTTGAGATGGATACTATTAAGAGGTTCATCCAAAGGATCTCCCTCAGGTGTGGACAATTGATAAGCCCTAGAACCATAAACTATTTTAACTACAAAAGGACCTAACCAATTGGGTTTGAACTTGCCCTTCTTCTCACGATGCAATTGATTCTTTGGATTTTCATGAAGGACTAAGTCACCCAGTTGAAAGTCTCTGATCTTTACCTTGCTATTATACTGACGAGACATACACTGCTGATAGACTTTCAAATGATCATAAGCTCTCTTACGATGTTCATCCAGCAGTTCTAGTTCAGTCAACCATGCAACTCTATAGCCTTCATTAGGAATCAAATCTTTGAGAGTGACACGAAGTGAAGGAAACTCGACCTCGAGGGGTAGGACTACTTCAGATCCATAGACAAGGGAATATTGGGTGGCTCTAGTAGGAGTATGGATGGAGGTACAGTAAGCCCATAAGGCTGGATTCAGTTGGATATGTCAGTCACAGCCAGCGTCATTGATAGTCTTTTGTAGGATTTTAACAATATTTTTATTTGATGCCTCAGCTTGGCCGTTTCCTTCGGGATAGTATATGGTGGAATAGTTATGGGTGATATGAAATTTTGCACACAGTTCATCCATGTCCTGATTTTGAAACTGTTTCCCATGATCAGTAATGAGATACATAGGTATACCATATCTACAAATGATATAATTTAAGATAAACATGGATATTTGTTTCCCTGTGGCGGTAATTAATGGAACAGCCTCAATCCATTTAGTAAAATATTATGTTGCAATGAGAATCCATTTGTGACCATTGGAAGATGGAGGGTTGATAGCGCCCACGAGGTCGAGCCCCCACCAATTGAATGGAAAGGTAGTTGTAAAAGGATGTAACTCTTGTGCTAGAGCATGAATAAGGTTTCCATGTATCTGACATTTCTTGCATGCCCTAGCAAAATGAAAGGAATCTATTTCCATGGTAGGCCAATAATAACCCATACGCATGAGTTTCTTAGCCAAAGAGGGACCACTCAAATGTGTCCCACAAATACCCTCATGTATGTCTCGCAAGGTAGTTTGAGCTTCATCATGCTTGAGACATCGTAGGAGAGTACCGTCAAGACCTTGCCGATAAAGGGTATCAGATATTAGGACATAGCGGGAGGCTTGGCGGAGAAAAGTTCATTTTTTATTTCGAGACAGGTCAGGGGGTAGGATGTCATTTTCAGATAGGAATAAATTTTTCCATATATTGGGGAGTTGTGTCCAATTAGATGACATATAATATTTGTATCAGGATCATCATATGCAGGACAAGTCAGGGATTCCACCAAGAACTCAAAACAGACCTTGGTATCTTCTGTATCAAACAAAGAAGCAATCATTGCCATTGCATCGATAGCCTTGTTATCATGTCGAGGAATCTTCTCAAAAGTGATGACTGAGAAATATTTTTTGAAGTCATCAACCATACATTTATATGGTAATAACTTATCATCTTTAGTCTGATAATCATCATTAACCTGGTTTATAATCAACTAAGAATCCCCATAGACATTTATTTCAGTTACTTTCCATTATAAAGCCATCTTTAACCCAATCAACAAGGCTTCATATTTTGCTACATTGTTGGTGCAAGGAAAGAGAAGTTTGTAAGATTTCAGAATTGTGTATCCTTGTGGTGTGACAAAAAGAATACCAGCTCCTGAACCCTGTTGAGTATACGATCCATCAAAATATAGTTGCCAGGTTTGTGTGGATAAAGTCAAGATGTGTGCGTTAGGAAACTTTGTGTGTAGAGGTTGGTCATCCGGTAATGGAGCATCTGCTAGTTGATCTGCTATCACTTGACCTTTGATAGCTTTCCTGTCTACATATTCAATATCAAATTCACTAAGTAGCATGACCCACTTAGCCAATCTGCCTATCAATGCTATTTTGCTTAATAGATACTTTAAAGGACCAATCTTTGCGATGAGCTGGATTGAATGTGACAACATGTAATGTCACCACTTTTGTGATGCAAAAACAATGGCCAGACATGCTCTTTCTATAGGAGAATAGTTTAGCTCATATCCCACTAGGGTGCCATTGATATAATAGATGGCTTTTTCTTTTCCTTCATGATCTTGCTGAGCCAATAGAGCACCTAATGAAACTGTCGTAGCTGAAATGTAGAGAAAGAGTGGCTTGCCTAAAATTGGTGACATTAGAGTTGGAGGATTCACCAGATATTGCTTGATTTTATTGAAAGCTGCTTCACACTGATCATCCCATTGGAATAAGATATTTTTATGCAACAAATGTTGAAAGGGATGACTTCGATCTGATAGTTGGAAACAAATCTTCAGATGGATTGGAGACGTCCCTACAAGGATCTTAACTGATTGATGTTAGTGGGGGAAGCCATCTCCATTATTGCTTTAACTTTTTCTGGATCTACTTCAATTCCTTTAGCTGAGACAATGTACCCTAACAGTTTACCAGATGTAACTCTGAATGCACATTTCTTCGGATTGAGTCGAATCTGATACTTTTCCATCCAGGTGAATATTCGATCCAACACTCTCAAATGACCAGCTCTGTCTTTGGATTTTGCTAAAATGTCAACATAATCTTCCATAATGGTGTCCATCATATCATGAAAGATTGTGGTCATTGCTCTTTGGTAAGTTGCTCCAGCATTTTTGAGGCCAAAAGGCAACACATTCTAGAAGTATGTACCCCATGGACAATTAAAAGCATTCTTCTCTTGGTCTTCTGGTGCAATCTTGATTTGGTTATAGCCATAAAATCCATCCATTAATGATAACATCTCATGCCCAGTTGTCAGATCAACAATAATGTCAATATTTGGTAGAGGAAAGTCGTCTTTCAGAAAAGCTTTATTAAGATCTCAAAAATCAATACAAATCCTGATAGACTTGTCTGGTTTTGAGACAGGGACAATATTTGAAATCCACTCAGCATAATCAATAGCTCAAATGAATCCAACATCTAGGAGCTTCTTCAATTCTGCTTTAACCATTAGTGCAATGTGGGGGTGCATCTTGCGGAGTTTTTGCTTAACTAGTTTTACACCTGGTCTGATAGATAAATGATGCATAATGAGATTTGGATCCAAGCCAAGCATATCAGCATAGGACCAGGAAAAGTTGATTTGTCTTTCTTTGAAATTTTTTGCAAAAGCTTCTATCTCTAATTCTATCAAGGATGCTGCTACTTTGAGGATGCGCGGAGACTCTTATGTTCTAATGTTAAGAGGTACTGTTGGTTCTATAAGAATGGCAGATTGCTCTCGATACAAATAGTTGGGAAGAGTGTCAATCCTTCCATCGTCAGGTGCCTCAAAGAGGTTTTCACCATCAGATGCATCATTTTTTTTTACTATTTTTGGATCTAATACTGCCAATGAGTGGTTTTCACCATTAGATCTGTTGATTATTTTTATATTTTTATGACTGAAAGGATTGGCACTCTCACCAAAGTAGGCCATGTCATTGAGTTCTATCAAAAATCTTGACTTGTGATCTCCTGGTGGTAAATGATCTATGATTCCAAGATAGTCAATGATTGCATCATCATTATGGAATACATCAAGTTCTAGATGATCGGGAGAATCCCAATCGATAAGTTCAGGATGTACAAGGGGCATTGGATCATTTGGGTCAGTTTCAAAGGTAGAGATGGTATTGATGGAAAATTTGTCAAGGTTTATGACAGTATCAGTGAGGTCTATTTCCATACTCTCATCTGATTCATCTATCGCAAGATAAAGGTCACTTTCCTCACAATCGACAAAAGTAGTATCACGTGGGACCAATCCTAGTGAGTCAGTATTTGAACTCTCTCCCTCACGTTAATCATTATTATAGTGATGGACAACATCAACTCCTATCTCTTCAGTACAATTAGATAATGAATCCCATTCATAATCATTTGAGTCAGAATCATCATTATCCCCAAGTCTATCAATGATTCTATGTGCTATCCTTTGTTTCTCGAGATCTACATACATACCATTCCTTCTAAATTGTAAGGAAGGAGCTTTAGATATCTCATGAAAAGGTGTGATCTTTGCTTTTCCTTTTGGTTCTTTTGGTCCTTCTCCTTTGTATCCTAATCCTGTAGTGTCTCTTTGATAGTTTGGATTTTGCAAGATCGGTTTGATAACACCTTCTCTTTGTAACCCTGTAGGTCCAACACCTTGGTATCCCATCTTTTGTAGCAAAGTATACCCTTTACCATAGACATCAGGTGATATATATTCATGTTTGATATCCTCTTCATTCTTCTGTGACTTAAGCAAATGATTAGCATTACGCTCAGCGGCCTCTTTGGATATTGTGCCCCCACTTATAAATGTGTCATAAACAAGTGTTGAAGGGGGTTCTGATTGTTGTTTAGTGATCAAAGATCTACCATATGATCTGGGAGATAAAGGTAACTCTGTGATGCAAAGAGCTTGACCTAAAGTGTATTCTCCCATACTTCTTTCTTTTATGTCTATCTTGATCCCATTTGATTTTGAAGTTGATGCTATATTACTAGGATCACTGGGTGTAGTTGTAGAAGATCTAGTATGGTTATAAGGTATCAAAGAGTCAGATGTCTTCACAGAGCTGCAATACTAGAACAGATTAGTGTCTCCTTTGATAGTGACTTCCAGACCATTATGAGGGAATTTCAAGCATTGATGATAGGTTGATGGTACAACTTGCATGGAATGAATCCATGGTCTTCCCAAGAGAATGGTATAAGCAAGATCCATGTCTAGAACTTGGCAAGGTACATCTTTGATTATAGGGCCTACTTTGATTGGTAAAACAACAGATCCCTTGGATGATCGCTCTTCCTCATCATAACCTTTTATCATGATTTTCTTCTTGGGATCAACAACATTTTCAGAGAATCGCAATGCAAGGACTAGTTTCAATGTATAGATATTTAAGCCAGCTCCTCCATCTATTAGCACTTGTTTGATTTTGTGACTCTGGACAAGGACTTCGATATGTAGGGGAGCATTATGAGGTTGGGTAATAGCTAAGTCATCATTTTCAGTGAAGGATAGGTAATGCAAGGTTGTTAAATGGCCCACCATAGCTTGAAATTGATCATGATCAAGATTTGTGGGGACCTGGGTCTCTAAGAGAGATTTTTCAAGGATATCTTTCTGAGATGGGGATAGATGCAAAATCTCTAAGATGGATATCTGGGCAGGTGTTTTCTTGAGTTGTTCCAAAAGGTTGTACTGGTTGGAAATATTCATTGTAGACTTTGGGACATAAAAAGACTTGTTGTGAGGTGCATTTGGTTTAGACTGGACTCCTTGGAGAGTAACTTTGGATTGAGAACGATTAGTAACATGGACTGGTTGACTCTCTGATCTTCCTTTGATGGTAATGACATTGGCATAATACTTAGAAGGATGACATTTAGAAATGTTACCAACATATCGATAGGGAGTGGAATTATAATTGGCTTGATTGTCACTCTTAGTGTTGGAAGAACCTCCTTTTTCATGCTCACAAAGTGGATCTTTGAAAGCCATATGCGATTCATTTGAGGTATGTCCGTCAACACTAATTTTACTGCTTTCAATTAGATCTTGAAGTACATTTTTGAGTCTTAGGCAGTCATTGGTTTTATGTCCTTTCCCTCTGTGAAACTCACAATAATCATTCGCATTCCACCAAGAAGGTTTTACTCTAGGTTCATAGTCTTTCATTTCAAGAAGTGTAATGAGTTTCTTCATGATTAACTTTCGTAATGCTGATTTGAGGAATTCCCCTAAAGGAGTAAAATTTCTTCGAGGTGACATAAAAGGTAATCTTGGTTTAGATGAATCTTTGTTGGTGTTTTGATTTGATGATTGATTGTTGTAGGTTCCTTGAGTAGCATTGGTCTGACTTGTGAGATTGAGAAGGGGTTGTGTTGGTTTGACATTATGATTATCAACAATCCCATCATTGATAATGTTTTTGTTTTTATTCTAGAATTTTGATTTGTCTTTGTTGTAGTTGTTGGAATTGGAATTTGAGGATCCAACATTGTCTTTAGAATAAAGTTTTATCTCACCTTTTTGGACCATGGCTTCCTCAATTTTGATACCATTTTCTATGATCTTATTAAAGTTTGGCAGACATTGTAATTTTAACCTATAACTCATTTCTAGTGTAAGGTTGTGCACAAAAATATCCATCTTTTCTTGTTTAGGAATTGTTCGTGGATATTTGGCAAACAATTGACGCCAACTTTGCAAAAAAGTAGGGAAGGGTTCTCCATTCTTTTGATGTGCATTGCAAAGATCAAGCATAGTGACTTCATGTTTGATGTTATATGAATAATGAGTCACAAATTTGTCAAGAAGCTCATTGAAAGATTTGATGCTTGGGGGTAGTTTGGAGAACCATTCCATGGCTTGTCCTCCTAAACTTCATGGAAATAGTCGCATAAGATAAGTGTCATTGTGAGCGACTTCAATACAAGCAGCACAAAACTCACGAATATGGTCATGTGGATCTGAATTCCCTTTGTATTTGTCAAATTTTGGTACCTCAAAATGAGGAGGGAATGGAATCATTGCTAAATGTTTATCAAAATGATAAGGACATATATCATCCAAGGAATACTTCTTTGTTGATGATCCAGTTTGGATGTCACAGATTTGTTGTTGAAGCATCTAGATTTGTTGTAGAACGGGATCCAAAGATAATGTGTTTCCTTGAGTATTTTGGGAAACATTATTGTGGGAAGCATTTTTTTGAGAAGCATGGTTTTGTTGATCATTTTGAGAAGCATCAGATGGTTGCTTGGTTTCTTTTGCTCCATGAGTATCTTGAGAACTACTAGGAATTTATTGATTGGTTACAATAGTCAGTTCTCTAAGATGAGAGATATCAAAATCACTTGGTAGTTTGGCTCCTTGTTGAGCAAGCATGAGGAAATACATCTCCCTATTTAGGTCTAGGAGTCTTTCCATGACATGATAAAATCGAGGATCTTGTGTAGCATCCCTAAGTTCTTGATCTGTGGGTTCCTCTTCGGATGTAAAAAGTGAAGTTTTCTTAGGAGCTTCGGGCCAAGGATTCTCATCATTACTTTTGTTTCCTTCCATTTTGTCTAGGGATTCTGAATCAACGGGTTGTTTTAATATCTGAGATCAAGTTTGAACCATAAAATGGGAAAATTGATTTGTGGAATGAAAGATGTTTGATGAAAAGATATGGAAATGATGTATAGAAAAGATAGTGAAAAGGTGTTGAAAAATGATGAGACAACTTGATAAATCTAAGTCAATAGGAAGTATAGAGTTCACTATGATATGACAAAGAAAATCAAGAGATAATAACCTAGGTAAGTTTGAATGAGGATGATAGATCCTGATAGGATAAACTCACAAAGATCAAAATCTGATAGATAGGGAAATGTTTCAACACTAGATTTGGAATTTCAGAAGATTGGAAGAAATGATTTGATGATTTTTGGTGAAGAAAGGTTGATGAAAATTGATGAAAAGTGATGAAAATGGTCAAACTAAAGATCAGTGGTCTGTGTATCTCGAATGTTTTTCCAGAATCTTACTAAGGACGAAAATGGGTATCTGAAAAGTGATTTTGAAAATTTCAAAGTTTGTGGAAATGCTCACTGTTGTAAATGCGCAGCAACAAATGCACAGGACAGATTGATAAATGCGCAACAAAATGAGACAGATGCGCAGAAAGTTGTGACCGATGTGTGAAAAAACTATCAAATGCATAAAACAGTTCAATGTATGTGTAGCAAATTGGTATGAATGCGTAGGTTTTTGTTTCTGATTGATTTGAACAGCAAGATTGTGAATGTGGTCTGATTTTTTGATGTTTTCTATTTTTTTTTGGCAAATGAAAAATGCATAAACACACACACACAAGACAGAAATGATTTTAATCTAATTATTGTAATATGAATGCACAAACATGCTTACAATCCTATGGTTGGCAAGGACGATATCTGTTGAATCCCCACTAGGATAATAAAATCCAGCCACGCAAATTCATAGCGGACAGCCTAGGAACTTGGAGGCATGGGCTCTTCCTTCCAGTGCACTCACTTCTCAGGAACACCAAGTTCTGAATTTAATGGGTCATTACTTCCCAAAGAGCTTCTATCTCTACTATGAATTGTGAGTAATGTGGGGTGACTTCACAAGCTTGGGAGACTCCTTGAGCCAACAGATAGAAGGTTTTTGGCCACTATACAAAATCTTTTAATAAGGACATTCGTTAAGGTGGTTGTGATCAAGTCATTTTCCCAATTAAGGGGGCTCTCCCAATCCTTTCAAAGCAAGGCTTTCACCTCTACTAAGTAGGACTTTAACGCACCACTAGGGTACTGGAGGAGATTTTGGTTGCCACAATGAATTCACACTTGTCTAATGTGAGACTAATCACACTAGCATTTTTTATATACCAGTTTGGAAGGGCTTAGCTTTAGCCTATTACCGGTTGGGTCATTCCTTGGGGTGAGTACCTCTTTTCCCACCAAAGACCGCCCTCTAAAAATTATAACAATTTCTCTTACACCCAAGATCCACGAATGGCGAGGGGAGAAGATACATTGTTATAATTTTGGGATTACATATAGCTTAAAAGCAAAACACGATAAACACTTGATTCTATTCTAAAGAAGACACACAAAGCAAAAACATGTCTTTTTTAAGCCCAAATGAGATTGTAGTTTATTTTGCAAACCCCTTGGCAATCTGCAATCAAACTATTAGAAAAAAATTTCTTAGCAAATGGGGTCTTCAAAATAACATCCTGCAAAATAGCCTAAAACACTACCAGAACGAACAGACACTTGTTAAAGATTAGAAAAAATCCAAATAACTTTGAAAAACTTTATGTATCTACTATATAAAACAAATGTGTAATAACAGTTAATGAATGCGCAGGAATATTTAATGAATGCGCAATAAAGATGGATGCGCAATAGAAAGATACTAATGCGCAGTGAGATGGTATATATGTGCAGTGAGATGGTATATATGCGCTAAAATTGCAGATGCGCAGCAAAAAATTATGTATGCATGAAATAGTTGAATGAATGCGCATCAAGTGGACAGAAAATGGAAATGCAAAATGGAAAATTGTGACTATGGCGTTAGAAAATGGATGCGCAACAGAAATGAACAAATGTACAAGAATTGTGGATGAATGCACATAAATAACCTGTAGAAAAACCTGCACACGAAAAACTAAAAACTAAAAGTGAAAAACGTGGGTGGCCCCATGGTGGGTGCCAAAAATGTATGCAAAATTAGGTGAATACTATTCTAAATGATGAATTAACTATTTAAAATTAATAAATCTATCTAATTAGCAAACTACAATGAAGAATACAATCAAAATGAAGCTAAAATAACATTTTACCTTCACCTACCATGTATCTTGTCTCCATTGCTCTCCTAGCCTTGATTTCTTGAAGATGTTGAGCTCTCAGATTTCCAAATGAAGCCTTTTCCCAAGATGCTACCAAAGTGTGGAGATTTGATGATGAATGCAAGGAAGCTTTAAGCTTGATTATGCAACTAATGGATGGAATGTAAGATGGATTTGATGATAATATGGATGCTTGAAATGCTTTTAGAATGCTTGGATGCTTGATTTCTTGAATGCCTATTACAAAAATACCTATTAGCCCTCAAAGGGGAAATGAGGCTCCTTTTATAGATTTTTGGAGGATCTAGGCCTAGGTGGCACAATCATACGGTTGAGAATGAAAGGTGGAAGATCCTAGGGCTAGGATTGACTTGGTTGAAGGAGTTGAGAGAAAGGAGGATGTAGTTGGAATGTGAGAGGGAAAATAGGGATGATGTTCCTCTCACATTGACATGGAGAAGAAAAAGGTGGAAGGGAAAGACACATGTCAAGTGTCTCTCAAAGACCCAAGAGAGAAAGAGGGAGAGACATTTTCCTCATGAGGACTCTTTGTACAAGTGTCCCATGAGTCACCTTTGACCCTTAGAGGTGGCTTGAGAAGCCCCTTAAGAATAGGGCACGTCTCTTGACTTGGTTTAAGAGAGGACATGTGGTCATGAGACCAAGTCCTATGAGGCCACATAGCCCTTAAGAATAGGACATGTGTGGGTGAGGATAATTACTAATAAATAATTAATGATAATTATTTATTTTAGCCGAAGTGATGTGTCAGGTGACTAGGTAGGTGAGGTGGACTAGGGAACTTAGTCATATTTAGGTGATTGTATATTTAATTAAATCACTTTAATAAGACTAATTAGAAGACTTAGGATAGAGGAATAGACTATAGTGAATTTACTAAATAAATTGAATAATTTATTTAACAAATAGAGGAATAATTATTAATTAAATAATAAATATTTAATTAATTTATCAAGTCAATATTAATTAAATAATAAATATTTAATCAATTAATGAAGCCATTTTTAAGTGTATACACCAAGATATTGTCACATTCATAATCAAGACCATTTAGATTTTACATGTCCTTATTCTCAAGATGCACTCGTAAGGGTCCTACTTCAAATATCACGAGATGGGCCTAGAGAGAGTTCAAGATTAAAAAAAAAGTCTTGAACCAAGTGTTGTGAGTGAAAGCACATCAGATGATGGATGTTTATGTTAGTATGTGAAACCAAAATTTCATAAAGATGTTCAAGTTCAAGTAATTAAGGAAGAGTTATCCTCTTTGAGTGGTGAGGATTTTGAAAAGACCAAATCATAATCTGCCTCCTTTTCTATCAAAGAAGAACCTCATGGAAATTCATATGATCCTACCCTAGAGCCAGTAATTCCTAATATAAGATGTAACATGCAAGGTAAGGATACACCAATTAAATAATACCAAGTGTGGAATCTCTACTTTCATGGTTCAAAGTGTAAATGGGGAGTAGGGGATGAAATTGAATTGATTAACCTAAGAGGTAAGTCATTCTACATAGTATACAAGTTGCAATTTTTGTGCACTAATAATGTTGCTAAGTATGAAGAATTGGTACAAGGACTTCTCATGGCACATGAAAATAAGATTAAGGCTTTGGTAGTAAAGGGTGATTCTCAAATTGTGATCAGGTATATTCCCAATCAATATTCTTGTAATGACAAGAGGTTAAGTGCATATTAGAATTGTGCGTGGGATCTCATAGAGGACTTTGAAGCTTTTAATATCCAATCAATCCGAAGAAAAAAGAATAATGTTGCAGATGCTCTTGTAGTATCTGCAACTTCATTGTATCCTATGGAGAATTTAAAGTTGAAAAGGTTCTCAGTAGAGTTGCTTTCTTCTCCTATAATCCTAGAGATAATTACTAGTTTTCAGGTGTTCTAGGATGATCAAGACATCTTGGAATTTATCATGAGTAGTGGTGTCTTTGAGAAATAGATTATAGATAAAGATCAGTTTGAGTCAGATGATGTAGGTGATCAAGGGATCCTGAATTTGAAAAACAATGTTGTTCCTAAAGGCATGGTGGCTTTGGAGAGAATTTTTAATATGGATGAAGTTGTGCTTGAGAGGAATTCTACACCATCCTATGGTGGGGCTCAATATGGTGTACACAACCTCAGGACTGAAGAAGATCTAAGAGAAGTTCATATTGGAAAAGTAGGTACTCCTAAAGAGAAATAATGAATGGTACAAATCCTTAAAGAGTATCAAGTTGTGATAGCTTGGAGCTATTAAGAATTGAAAACTTGTGACACCTCAATGATTGTTGATAACATCCCATTAAAGCTAGATGCTAAACCATTTAGCAAAAGATAGATACTTGTGAATGCGTTGATTGAACTATTGATACAGAAAGAGGTCCAAAAGTTGTTGGATGACAAGATCATCTTTCTGATTAGACACTCCAAGTGGGTGGCTAATTTAGTGCTAGTAAAAAAGTAAAATGGTGACATCAGGTTGTGTGTTAACTTTAAGAATCTTATCAAGTCATCACAAAAGGATAATTATCCTCTCCCATCATTAGATGAGGTCCTACAAGTGGTCAATGGATCACAAATGTTGTCCTTCTTGGATGAATACTCATGATATAATAAATTTATGGTCCAAGAAGAGGATAGGTTGAAGATGAAGTCCACTGTAAAATGAGGAATATTTTCTTATAGGTGTATGGCATTCAAGTTTATTAATTACGGTGCCGCGTTCTAGAGAGAAATTGATACAATATTTAAAGGACTGGTCGTTATATGGATAATTTGACCATTTTCTCCAAGAACCACATAGACCACACATACGACTTATATAAAGTACTAAAACAATGCTAAACATTTGGTATACCTCTTAACCCAAAGAAACACATATTCAGGGTCATTGAGGGGAATAAGTTGGGTCACATTATTTTAGATGATGGGATAGCCATACATTTGGATAGGGTCAAAGAAATCCTTAAATTGGCCCCACTGAATAGTAAAAAAGAGCTAAAGTCTTTCTTCAGAAAGATAAATTTCATCTGGAAATTCATTAGTATCTTTGTAGAAATAGTCCATCCCCTGAATGATATGCTAAAGAAATATGCAAATATTGAGTGGACGACTCTATTTAAGAAGTCATTTGAAGAAATTGAGTCTTCTATTGTCATGAATCTAATGTTGGTTAGTCCTGATTACACTAGTACATTTTAAGGTATATTCCTTTGCATCTAAGCACTCTTGTGCTAGAATACTTAACCATAACTCCTAAAGCCTACACTAGTCCCTAAATACCAAATCCTAATCCATAAGCCCTTATCCTCCCTCTCTCTAAACCCTAAACCTCTTGTCCCTCTCACTCTATCTCTCTCTAAGATTAAAGACCTAATCCCTCAACCCTAAACCCTAATAACTCAACCTTATACTAATCCTTCAACCTTAAAAAATAAGATCTAATCCCTTATCTCTAAACCCTCAACCCTCAACCCTAATCCCTAAGCCCTATACTAGTCCCTAAACATTGAATCCTAATTACTAATCCCTTAATCCTCTCACCCATCTCTATCTATCTCTAACTCTAAATCCTAAATTCCCTTTCCCTTTCTCCTACTCTCACTTTATCCCTCTCTCAATCCTAAACATTAAGACATCAACCCTCAACCCTAAATCCTATACTAGTATCTAAACCCCGAATCCTAATCCCTAAAATCTAAGCCCTAAGCCCTCAATTCTAATCCCTAGACCATGAACCATAAAACATAAACCCTATACTAGTCCCTAAACACTAAATCCTAATTATTAATCCCTTAACCCTATTTCTCATATCTCTATAACTCTAAACACTAAATTGTAAACCCTAAACCCCCTTTCCATATATCCTCCTTTCACTCTATCCCTCTCAAATATCAAAGCCCAAATACCTCAACCTTAAACCCTAATCCCTAAGCCCTAAGCACTTTCCATTTTTCCCTCCCCTCTTTCCCTCTCTCCTCATGTAACTCTATCCCTCTCTAACATCAAAGTCTTAAACCCTCAACCCTAAACTCTAAGTCTGAAGATTAAATCCTTTAACAAGGAAAATCTCAGAAGGAGTTTTAAATCCCTTAATCGGGTACTTCCTAATAGGAATTTGTAATAGATTTTATTAGGGGTATAGACACTCTTAACCAGGTGTACCCCTAATAGGGTGATGTAATTATCCTAACAGGGCATATCTTATTTCTGCAGTAGTGAAATTTATGGGTGATAATTCCCACCGTGTTTTTTTTCCCCCTCTAACAAGGGTTTACATGAGAAAATATTGTTGTCCTTGTGTTGATTATTTGCGGATGTTTTATTTTATTTGATTTTATGTGGTGATATAATTTGCATGTTGGTTAATTTGGAAGTTGTTTAAGAATTTTTTAAGATATGTGGTTGCATTGATTCACCCCCCCTCTCAGTGCCTTATAAAACTAACACTAAGCCCTACACTAGTCCCTAAACCTTAAATCATAAGCCCCAAGACCTTAACTCTAAACTCTCAAACCTAACCATATACTATTCCCTATATACTAAGTCCTAAGCCCTAATCCCTTAACCTCCTCTCTCTCTCTCTCTCTCTCTCTCTCTAAATCCTAATCCCTAAGCCCTTAGGAGGAGTGATATAGGGTTTAGGGTTTACAAACTACTATAGTATTTAGGGCTTGTGGTTTAGGGTTAAGGGACTACTTAGGGTTTAAGTCTTATGGATTAGGATTTAGGGATAGGAAGAGAGGGAAAAAGTGAGAGAGGGGGGAAAGAGACATGTGGAAAGGGATAGGGGGAGGGAAAGCACATAGAGAAGGTTTAGGGATTATAGTTTAGGGTTTAAAACTTAGAGAGAGAGAGAGAGAGAGAGAGAGAGAGAGAGAGAGAGAGAGAGAGAGAGAGAGAGAGAGAGAGAGAGAGCTTATGAATTATCATTTAGGGTTTTGGGTTTGGAGAAAGAGAGGGGGGAAGAGGTGGGGAAGAGGGAGAGAAGGGAAAGAGGGAGAGAGTGAGAGGGGCATAGAGGTATAAAGGGAGACAAGGTTCAAGGATTAGAGTTTATGGTTTATGGCTTATAGTTTTAGGATTGTGGGTTTGGATAAAGAGAGAGAGGGAGGAGAGAGTGGGAAAGAGAGATCCATAAAGGGAGAGGGGGGAGGAAAAGTGTGGAGATACAGCTTATGATTTAGGGCTTTGAGCTTAGAGAGGGAGAGAGGTGGGAAAGAGGGAGAGAGCGGTGGGAAAGATAAAGAAGGGAAAGGGGGATACATCAAGAGAGGGATAAAGGGAGAGAGGATTTAGGGTGTATCATTTAGAGTTTAGGGCTTGCAGAAAGTGAGAGGGGGATAGAGATGGGGGAGAGGTGGGGAAGGTAAAGGGAAGGGATAGAGGGAGATAGAGGGAGAAAGGAATACAAGGTTCAAGGCTTATAGTTTAGGATTTTGGGTTTGGATAAAGAGATAGCAAGGGAGGAGAAAGGGAAAGAGAGATGCAAAAATGGAGAGATGAAGAGAGTAGGAGAGGGGGATAGAGCGGGAGGGAGAGTGGTGAGAGAAGGTTTAGGGATTAGGGCTTATAGTTTAGGGTTTAGGGATTTGATCTTAGAGAGGAATAGGATGAGAGAGGGGAGGGAGGTGAAAGGTGAGGGAGATGGAGAGAGGTGGGTGAGAGGGAGAGAGAGCTGGGAAATATAGAGAAGGGAAAGAGGGAGACGGTGAGAGATGGATAAAGGGAGAGAGGATTTAGGGTTTATCATTTAGGGTTTGGGGTTTGGAGAAAGTGAGGGGGAGATGTGGGAAGAAAAAGAGAAGGGAAAGAGGGAGAGAGTGAAAGGGGGATAGAGGTAAAAAGAGGGACAATGTTTAGGGCTTATATTTAAGGGTTTAGGGCTTATAGTTTAAGGTTTTGGGTTTTGGGTTGAGAGAGAGAGAGAGAGAGAGAGAGAGAGAGAGATGTTAAAGACTTAATTGGAGAGAGTTAGAGGGTTGAGTAGAATAGAGGATGATGTAGGGATATGGAGTAATGCAACATGGATGGAGAAGTGCATGCATAATCAAAGAGAGAGGATTGTCAATGTCAAAGGTATGGTGTGCACCATATTGAGAGAATGTTTTACATATGGCACATGCCATATATGGTGTGTTCCATATTAAAATCCTTAAAAAACACCAAGCCTTAGGAATGGATTTTCCTTGGTCATCCAACCAAAGGCTTAGATGACTATAAAAGCCATGAGACGTGTTTTTCAAAAAACATACGAAAAACTCTCACATTTTTGTCTATGCTCCCCATCAAGTTTGCATATGGTTTAACGTAGATAAAATCAAACACCATGATGTTGTTAATCTCTATGTTAGCTATCTAACTATATAATTTATTTTGAATTTTGATTATGTTAAGCTTTTGGTCTCTAATTTCTTTTGTAAGTAGGTCCGATTTTTATCAAAAACCAATGTGTAGTATTTCAAGCATAGATTTTGGATTGTTTGTCAAATTTTGAAACAAATCACATTTTTAGAAAATTAGTCTCCATTCTACACACCAAGGAAAAAATAAGCTTTCATTTTTTATTAGTTTTCAACCATTTCTAAGGGAGTAGGCTCAAATTTCACGTTTTCAGGATGTATCCACTTCAAAAATTCATTAAAAATCATACATTTTTCAAAGAATTAGCCAAAAAATGGGATAAACTACATGGTGTTAACTAAATTCTCACTAGAGTGATTAAATTTTTTTTTTTAAAAGTTGACATTTTAGGGGGAGCACACCTGATGCTATGTTATTATATTTTTTTGCAAAGAATAGGACCACTTTGTATGCTCCCCCTTTTTGAGGCCCTTAATCTCAACCATTTTCAAAAAATAATTAGTACTTTAGAAACTAGATTCAGAGTACTACAACTCTTATTCTTCTTGCAACTTCAAATTTTGAGTGTAGCTATCTTGATTTTCTCGTTGAAGTAAAGAGTTTGTTGATTTCAAAAAGAAAAAGGCAACTTAAACCCCCTTTTTGGTCCCCTTTGTCCACTAACTATTCATTTTTCTTATTCTAACTAACATCCATTATTATGCATGAAATGTAAATCTATGTAAGCGGTGTGTGCCAGATTTACATCAAATCAATCACTACCAAAATGCTAGCCACCTCTACTTGGGCCACATTCTCACCTTCAATTCTTGCCAACCACTCAGATCACTCAAGTTTTTTGTCAGTAGGTTATCTCATAAATCATAATCCCAAAATAATTATGCATATAAATTTAATTAATATTTGACAATTCATTAACATATAATCATAATCCAAAAAAAAATTTATTCACATTTTCAAATAATCATTTGAATGTCAAAAAACATTCATTATAATAATTACATGATATTAAAGTATTAATCTAACATCTACAATGCTAACCACGTAGTATTAAAGTAGAATCAGTCATAGAACATGATCACAAGTCAAAATAAGTCCATAAACCATTATCTAAATTGTGTAATATCATGTATCTGAAATAAGTCTAATAAGCAATCAAACGCAAAGAGAGTCTACACTATCTCTTTATGACTAGGATACACAAAGTCAAGAAGTGACAATATCCTTATTGAAAAATAAGAATATGGTCTAAATAAGATAATTAAAAAAGAATATTACATATTTTCCATACAATATAGTATAAATCTTCAATAATTGTACCTTCATTAATGCGCTCAAAAAGATATTCTTTCTTCAAATAATAGAAATGATGTAAAAAATGGACTGTTTCGAAACTAAATTAGATTAAGATCAACTTTGATGGTGCTTTGAAGAATAATCCAAGATTGAGTGGCGTTGGATGTGTTGCTCATAATCAACTAGGAGATGTCTTAGGAATGAAATCAATCCCATTAGGAATAACAACAAATAATTACGCAAAGTTTTAAAGGCTGCTTTGATTGGGGTGAACTTAGGTTTGAAATTGAAAGTAGATAAATTGCATCTTGAAGACAATTCGTTGCTGACTATCAATGTCGGTCAGACAATGATCGAACCTTCATTGGAAACTCTAGAAATGGGTGTGATAGGTTACTGGTGCAGTGACTCCTCCTTAATCTATACTCGCGCGCTGAAAACTTTTTTGGGCGATTTAACAATTGGTAATTGTAGCTTCAAATTTGGTAATTACATATGGTGGACAGAATAGGTGGCCTCACAACTAGTGAAATTAAATAATGACAAGCATTGGTTGTACGCCTCGACTATTGGGATGATGAAGTAATAAGTTTTGGAAGGTTTTCTCAAGAATAAAGGGAAGATTTCCCTGTCAAGAGCCAATTACTCTTAGAAAATTGCTTAGTGTCTCTGTTTTGGGTGGGATAGTTTTTGTAGTGTTTGTAGCGATGGACATGCTAGTAAGGCTTCTTGGTCAAAGGCGACATATGGCCTTCTTGCGGGAGTGCAACAAGCCTCTGCTTAATTATGCATGCCATCAGGATGAATTTCTCGGGGCTAACCACCAGTTCAGAGTGAAGTTGAATGTGGTCACTATGTTCCTAGCCTGTAGGAGAAACCAAGGAAATGGTAAAGAATTTGTGTAAAAGGTTTTTTAAGGGCAATCTTTTGGGAGAGCTAGATGATGTTCTAGAAAACATCGATGAAAATTTGTGTATTCCACTCCCAAATGACTTTTATGTGGTGCATAGGCACGTTTGTGAGGTTCCTGGGTGTCCTATCCCCGGTCCTTCTATCATCCTAGGAAGAAGGAAAATGGTGGGTGGGAGCGTTTCATTTCTGATGTTGATGTTGGGGCTAGAAGAAGAGGAGAGGGATGGATGGTTGCAGTGGTATATCTGGGATGAAGGTCTCATGGGGTTTGACAGAGAGGACTAAAAAATGGAACCAGACAGCGAGGAGGAGGACCCAGGATGCAGAGTGGGAAATGGGCTCTGGCAAATGAAGACACATTAAGTTCGTCTAAGGAACCATGTTGCTTGTGAACAAGGATGTGAATTCAAGGCTTAACTAATCTCTAGTAAGCACTAGAAAAAGTAATCTCTTTGTTTCTATTGTGCTATTGGGGTAGGAGAATGATAACATAGTTTTTATAGAAATGCTCCATTTGGCGTTGGGAGCTTGGGTTGTAAGCATTGGGATTTCTAGTTGCAGTCATATGTTATCTATTTTGTCTTTGGATTTGAATTGTTACAACTATAGTATAAGGGTTTGAAGGGATGAAGATATGCCCCTTCTCCATAGTAGTTATGCAGTAGCAGTAATATACTGATGATTATAGCAGTGGTAGTTAGGAATGAAACATGGTGAAGATACTTGCAATTTGTTCTTTAGGAGTGTTTTGAATCAATATTCTTTCCTGAATAGTAAAAACTCTATATTTAATATATAATGTACTAGGTGCAACCCCTCTAGCTACTTTTCCCTATCAAAAATAATCTACCAAAAATTGTAGAGAGTTGACGTGTATTCCACCAATGGTAGGTGGTCCCACAAAGCCCCAAATTTTGTAGAAGTCTTATTTCCATGCAATATAGTAAAAATCTTCAATATCTGATGGTGGAGAATGAACTTGTATTATTACATACTACCTTATAGTTTAGGAAAGATACTAATAATGTCAAACAAAAACTCACTTTAATTTTCACTTAACAATGTAGGAGCCAAATGCGTGGTTCGTCCTTTGGTTGTCATCAGAGTGGATCTTTATTGGTTTTAAAAATGAATATAAGTAGGGAAGAGGACTTAAGAGCAAATCAAAATACCTTACACAAACCTTTTATACACAAATGATGGCAAGAGGATGAGCTTCAACCTTGGTGAGCAAGGTT
>BSBK01005571.1:240000-470000 GCA_027943335.1 Chamaecyparis obtusa | reverse complement strand
TAGTGGAACAAATCTTCAACTAGTGGGAAATGTGTCAATGTAATAAATTCTTCAATTACTTGAATTATAGAGGAACGAATCTTTAACTAGTGGTATGTGTGTCAATGTAATTACTTCTTCAACCTTTGTTAGATTTATTGAATGATAATTCAATATAAATGTGTATTATTTCTACATTACGCCTTAGTGGACACTTTCCAAGCAGCCTTAATTTTAAAAATTGATGTTGTGTAGGTTTACTAAATGAAACTTAATCTAGTTCAATAGGTAACCCCCCATTTGTTCCTCTATTGCAATAGCACACCTAGCAGATGATTTTTGTAATATCTTGGGCAATCGTACACTATAATAGGTGCCAGAAAAATCAATATAACAGAACACAGAAATTGAAAACGAATAGATATATACCTTATAAATAGTTTATTCATTGGGTGATAGCCACCAGGAAATATGGGAAGATGTACAGTACATCATTTTGAAATGGGCTTTAATCACGAGGAGGTTTTGAGCATAAATTTTTGGGGCAGTGTCCCCCATCCTGGAATCCAAGTCTCTTGGTGACTATGCATATAACTTTAATTTTAAAAATTGCTATCATGTAAATTTACATTTTGAATCTTTAATTAAATTCATTAGGCGACCCTCACTTTGTTCATCAAAAACATTGCATAAGCACATGTAGCATATGATTTTGTAATATCTCGAGTAGTCATGCATTATTATCAAGAAGCACTGGGAAGACAGGTATAATAAAACACAGAAATTGACAATGAATGGATATATATACCTTCAAAATACTTTGTTTGATGGGTGATAACATAGTCACCATGAGACATGGATGGAGGTACACGGCGTCATTTTGAAATAGGAATGTGGACATGCATATATTACATTTAAATATAATCACAAGAAGATTTGAGTACAGTTTAGCGAAAGAGTTGTCATCCTGGAATCCAAGTCTCTTGGTGACTATGCATGCTACCAAAACTGAACTAGGCATTCTTTTAAACCCTTCTCGTATAAAGGCCAATATAACGCTTATGAGCTCCCCGCGTGAGTTCTGAGACTGTCACAAACATTTCCCCTGCAAAGTGGGCAAACTCTGTACAAAAGGCAATATATTTAATCGTAAGCATTCCTTTGCAGTCTAATCCATTTGGAAAAGTAAAATTCAAATTTGCAACTTGTGAAATGAGAAATATACAGTTCTATGTGGGCAAAGCATGTTAAAAGCAAATTAACATGAACTTCACCACACATGGAGAAATTTATAATTTTTGCTACTATACAAATAGAGAAGTTTGAATTAGAAAAATCCAATAATCTGAATTGTTAAATGGATGATCAGTAAGCATAGCAGAGTATAGAGGAAAGAAAAGATGTGAGATAATGTGTGCTTTGTTCTCATCGATGTGACCTGGAATAAACACATCATCCTGATCATACAACAAAAAAGTATCATCCTTAAAAATAGATACCCAAAAGGTCTCTTTCATAAATGATGTACTGCCATGATTGGAGTCGGCCTGAAAATATTATACAGAAAAATATATCCTCAAAAACAAATAACCAAAAGCCACTTTGATAAAATATGTACTTACATGATTAGCCAATGATCTATTGACTTACAGGCTCAAAACATAGCCTAATTACATCTGACAAGAAAGTTTCAAGAGCAATTTGTTTTGGAAACATGGTGTGCTTGATTTTAACCAACTCATTTGATTCCATATATCTCCTCTAGTATTGTTCTAACTTGTCCCTTGCAAGATTTTTTATGTTATCTTCATAAAATTACTAAACTAAAACTAGAGGCGGCTACAGTTGGATAAAATCAAACACCAGGCTTAATGGTTTACCAGCATTTTATAGAAGGCGACTCAGTCACTAATCAATACACAGAGCTATCGACTATCATTTTTAAACATAACTCTGATTCACATTCATCATCTTGATTGCCTGGGGACAATTACTAATCCGAATTCACAAAAAAGAAAAAGAAAAGTGACCTGTATACTTTTTATAGACATTTTTCATAAGGATCCACCTCATTAGAATGCTTTACACTCTGAAAACGAGGGATAACATGCCATATACATGATTAAGATCCATGAGCAACATAGCCTCCAAGCCCTACGAGAACTCCCTCTGACAGCAATTTCAACATTGTTAAAATTGGTCATGATCTCGCTCTCATTTTAAAAATAAGATCTCAAGTGAAAATTTAGTTAAATGAGAAAACCAGTTAGCTATACATCTCAAATAGAAAATACAATCTTATGGAATGCATCTTTGGGAAAACTGTGCCCCTCTATTGATACATACTATAATCCATCCAATGTAAAGAATGTCGCAAATTATTTGTAACAAACATCCCAAACTCTTACTGCTGAAACATGCGATAACCAAATAGTGAATGCATAAGTTTAGCGTTTTGCTGAGATTAAAATTTTACGGAGCCATGCTCTATAACATTGCTTTTAAAGTATAATCACTTGGATAAAAAATCTCTTTTTGGTAGCAGTTACATAAGATTAAGATTAAGGATCCAACAAATTCCCACAGAAGATTAATTGCCCAAGTTCTAGAAGTGTGTATATTGGCTTGTGTGAGCTTGGGTGATATCCTAACCTTTAGATCAGTGTTGTGTATTAAATGTTTGTTATTAAGTTTTATGTAATTAGGTTTAGTTGTTAGATGGTAGACCACATAGGTATATGAAAGTCACCCAAGTTGGTTGTAACTGGTATGGCTTTTTACAGCCTCCCTTGTAAATTCAATCGGAACCTACAAATGATAGCAATGCCATAGAAAATGCAATGTGGATGAAGCAGTTTGCACTTCTATAAACCCCATTTGATTAGCTTTTTGGACACTAGCAAGTGCAAAAACAGAAATCTTTGAACTTTTTTGGACAAATTAGCCACAGATTAGAGAGGCCGAAATTATGCTCAAGACAAATCTTGAAATGCAATGATGATAAACTCTATGTCTACAGGATTCATTTCCATTATTTAATTTTGGTCTTGAACCTGTGATCTAGTTCTCTTTTCATCTGCAATACAAAAATTTAAAAACATGCATCATTTGATCTGAAATTGTTGATAAGGGCTTCAAAGGAGAATAAGGAATGAATATGCTGCACATCCAGCAAACAAAATCCATAAAACCCTTACACTCTAGTCGAGCCACATATACATGTTTAAAACTTTAAATTGCTGTGTTTGGAGTTGCCTTTACACTCTAGTCGAGCCACATGCACATGTTTAAACCTTTATATTGCTGCGTTTGGAGTTGCCTTCAAACATTACAATAACACCGAATTATATAGAACATGGAAAAAAGTTTCCAAGGTCTTCTCGACTATCTACCACCAAAACAAAATTTGTCATTTGTCAATTTGTAGGGAGATTTTGACAGCCTCAAATCCCAGATGCTTCACATATGGTTTTGGTATTTCTCTGTTGACATGTACTTAGGGAGGGGTTTCATTTTAAAACTGTAGACCTATCAAAGGTTTGAAGCCATTGAATTTTGGCTGTAAAGTTGCATATTTTTTTAAACATTTCAAGAGTTCAAGGCTTATTTTAGTGCATGATGCCTAAAACCACAAGTTTTTTCAATATTTCAACATAGGATTATGCCCAGTTGATTTCGGGGGGTTTAGAGGGTGATATTTTATTTGATGAAATCTGGATGTAATTACAGAACATGCAGAAAAATTAATGATTTGTTCCTTTTTCACCGATTCTCCCTAGATTGTGGCTAGTGATTTTAATGCTATTCTTAACCAGGAAGAAAACAAAGGTGGTCTTAAACAGATAAATCCTTCTTCCTCCATGCTAAAGGGAAATATAAACTTTCTTGATCTATTAGATGTTAAGTCTAAAATAGGTCTCTTCACTTGGACTAGTAGAAGGTGCAACCAGGACTTTATTTCCAAGAGATTAGATAGATTTCTAGTTCAGTGATGCTTTAATCTCATTCTTTGAGATTGTGAACTAGAGCAGCTCAATTCACTAGCCTATCAAAATTTCTTCCTCCCTCTTTTCCAACTGATGTGACCTAGAGACAAAATGTGATGAAGATCATCAGCATAGAACTAGAGTTCAGCAACATCTCAGTCACAACAGCTTTGGATCAGTCTACAAAAAGCTACCATCACCAAAAGTTGACAGTTTGGAGCAGTCAACCCTCACTTCAATCATGTGAAGTTTATGAAACAACCCTCAATTCATCAAGCAAAGTTTATGAAACAACCCTCAGTTCATCAAGCAATTTTTCCGAAACTTTTTCATACCTTGCAGCATCAAACCCAATATATCACGGGGTAGTGTAGGACCACGGAAACTTCAATTGGAATTGCAACAAATTTTATTAACTCTTGGAAATTCATCATTGTGATTTTGGCCGACCTAAATGTTTCATAGGACATCAACTTTGGGGGCACATTGCAACCAACACAAATCATTCCTAAAGCTTGGAGTTGATATATATAAACATCTCTTGCATTCATTGAGCAGCAGTTTTTAGTTTCTGGATAAGTTCGGAGTTCAATTTATTAGCTCTTAAAGGGTTAATTAGTTAATCATAGCCAATTTGGGAGTTTTGAGTTTATGTTTGAATTTCCTTGTCATGTCGCTTTTATCCACGTCTCATCCAATCCAGTTGACCAACCAAGCAAACAGCCCAGAGCAAGAGAAAATCAAACAAAGCTTCTTATGGGTTCATTAGTCAGATTCTATACATAACATGCCTACAACTACTATTATTGGAGGAGGCCCTACAATAATCTACCTCTGCATGCACCGGTGCAGGGGGGCCACCCTCAACGGCATAAAGTTACTGGGACCACCTGCCATAGAACAGGGCGGGGCCATGTTATGTATAGAATCTTAACCCCCCTCCCCCTACCCCTACTATTTGAAGGGGCCAAGGCCCTACTATTATAAAGGAGCATGTAAGCTTGTAATAAGCCTATGGTGGCTTGTGATCCATTCTATAATCATTTTATTATATCAAATCACTGAGAAGTTCTTTTCTATTCGATGACAATTCCGTTGTGTTAACTCTCGGATGCAAGGTTGGAATTTCTCTAGACCCAACATCCGTAAGTACATCAAGTGGTATTAGAGTGAGATTTCAAAACCTTGGGGGTAAAGGTATTTCGGGAGATCCGAGGGTGAACAAATCGCTGAATTAAGGCATCTTGTAAGTGTTTGTCAATAGATCGTGAAGCAATTGCAAAATTGTGGCCACATCACCAACTTAAGGCAATTGCACTAGATCCAAGAAAACATGCCACGGAAAGGATGCCTGATATGGCCAATGTTGCTAAAGAATGGAAGAAATGTTAAACATGATGAGAACAATGAAGATTTGATTAGATGTTGTAGAAGAAGATGGGAGAAAAGGTCTACACCCTAGACACGAAGATGAGAGTGATGATGACGAATTGGGAATCCAAACAGCAGATTGAGAGGCCTAGTGGTAATTTAAATTCTGACAAATTGGTTGACCAGATAGATGATATGAAAGAATACTTTGAATAGGAGGAAATTGAAGATCTGAAAAGCGTTAGATTTGCAAAAGCTAACTTGAAAGGACATGTTGCTATTTGGTGGATGAAAGTTCAATTGGATTAGAGAGGAAAAGAATGAATCACAAGAGGGGATAGTGTTAGAGCATGCCTATTACCTGCATCATGCACATTTGCATATCGCTGCATTACATAATTGTGCACATGCTCATGCATAACCAAGCACATGTTTGCACATGCATGCATAGCTTAAGTTGACTTAGGTGAGCTTTAGCTGAGCCTAATTTAGCCTAGTTGAGCTTTAGTTTGTTTTTTAGCTTTTTTCTATTATTAGGGTTAGTGCTTTCTATAAAAGCAATTCATCTATGCATTGTAATTTGTAATGGCCCCTTCCAAATTTGCCCTAGAATTGGTTTTAGAATCACAATTGCAACGAGTTAAGGTTAAAAATACATCTTAACCAAGTAAAATACCTCAAATTTTAAACAATACGTCCCTGAATTTGTATCTTGCAGCCATAACCAAGGGAACATATACATGTATATATAGTTCCAACTATTAGGGTTAGATAATAACACATAATATTCATATAATATCTATATTGTCATTCAAACACATTAGGGTTCGGAGGAAGAAACATGATAGGCCCACCCGAAGCAATCTTCACACTAAGCCCAAGAGTGGACACTCACCCTCTTGGCCCAGGTGGGAAGGCAACATGGACATCCACCAAGGTGGCCTTCTTAGTGGGGTGCTTGTACTTGCTTTCCCTATCTATACCTCATCCCCCTAAGGACAATAGCCATCATTGTAGAGTCAGAGAGGAGGTTGTAAAGGGGATTTCTTGATTGTCCTATCTAAGCCAAAGAGCAGATCTTTGCCCTATTGGCCCTAGGGGCAGGCAACATGGACATTCCTAGGGTGGCCTACTTGGATAGCAATTTTATAATTCCCCTCTTACACCTCCTACCGTCCATACAAGATGGGGGTTTTAATCATTTTCAATATCAGACATATACATTTTACATTCAATTATATGAATATATGTATATAAGAGATTGACTAACAATGCCTAAGCTAAATATATACCACAAGAGCAGTTATTAATATTATTAAATGCTGGGTAAAACAGATCTGAAATGAGTATAAGTATGCTGCTCTCAAGTCTGATCTGAATCTTATCCACCACTGGTAAGACTTGATTTATTTGCTGATGGAATTATGGATGTTTGATCTTAATTTTGCTTGCTTCCTTAAATTGGAATGCTTTCTTATTTGATGTGATCTGCCTTCCTTGCCCCAGGTAGTCCTCCTTATATATATCTCTTATGATCCTTTGAAGGTGTGCGACCTTTTGAGATAGCTGTCCTATTGTGAGGGGATGTGACTGTTTGATATTTTTTAAGTTAATTGCTAAATAAAGAATAGTTTCTTTAATCACACCCCTTCATGTTAACATTGTAATTTCTTCCTTAATTAAGATGGTTGTTCCTTAATGATGATTGCTGACCCTAAATAATGATTGTTATTATGTGCATCGCTGTTGCTGTTCGTAATCAGCCCCATTCATCTATGATAGATATCTATTTGATGGTGGAATCATGACAGTCTACCCCTCTCGAGATTGCTTGTCCTCAAGCAATTTCAGATTTGGATGATTAAAGATCTCTTATCCTTCCCAAGTAGCATCTTCCATAGGCAGGCCTTTCCATTTAATCAAGAATTCAAGAATAGTCTTATTCCTTAATTGCTTCTCCCTCGTATTGAGGACAGTTTCAGGTTCCAAGATTAGTTTACCTTTGTCATCAAGTGGGGGTAACTCCATACATGGGGTAACATGTTGTCCTAGCACTCTTTTGAGTCAAGACACGTGAAAGACATTGTGAATTCGACTATTTTCGGGCAACTCCAATTCGTTAGCTACTTTGCCTATCTTCCTTAGGATCTTAATGGCCCATAAAATCAAGGTTTTAGTTTTTCCACTCTGTTGACCTTGATTGAAGATTGCTTATGGGGCTGTAGCCACAAGAAGATCAAGTTTCCAACTTCAAACGTTCTTTTGGCTCAGTTTCGGTCAGCATAGATCTTTTGTTAATTCTATGCTTGATGCAAATTGTCCTCGAGTGTGTTCATATCCATAGTTTGCTACACGAAATCCTTGGACCTTGGCACTCAACTTTTTTGTAAAATCAAACTTCCAAAGGAGGTTTCTTTGTAACCATATAATGCCATGAAAGGACTCAACCCAATTGACATGTGATGGGTGGTATTGTAGCAATATTCACCAACGTGTAACCATTTTATCCATGCATTATGTTGGTTAGTGACATAATTTCTCAAGTATCTCTCCACCCACTTGTTAACAATCTTTATTTGTCCATCCATTTGAGGGTGATAACTTGTACTGGGTGTAAGTTTGGTCCCTACTAAGTGAAAGAGTTCTTGCCAGAATAAGCTAAGGAATCGGCTATCCCCATCACTAACAATGTTTCTAAGAAGACCATGTAGTCTCAAGATCTCTTTGAAGAAAACCTCAGCTATTTGTGGGACTCTATGCTCAGTAGATATTGCTATTAAATGTGTGTACTTGGTGAGTCAATCCACTATTACACAGATACAATCCTTCCCTTGAACTTTAATTATACCTGTTATGAAGTTCATAGAGATGCTTTCTTGTTTTTATTTGGAACAGGTAAAGGTTGTAGAAGACTTGTTGGGTGACTTTGTTCAGTTTTATTTCTTTGATAGGTTACACAATCTTGTACATGCTTAAGGACATCCTTCTTGAGGCCCTTCCAAGAGTATTTTTCCCTTGTTTGTAGGTTTTGTAGTATCTAGTGGCATTTCATGCCACCCTTAGCCTACTATTAATATCCAATCTGAGACAACTAAAATCGGCTAAAGCCCCTTTGCAAAATGGCCCCTAAGGTTTGATCCCTAAAGCCCTTCATCCTTCATGCCTTAGTCATTTCTCCAATTTCATTTTAAAAGGTTCCTATGTCTCAGTTCAAAAATCAAGTTTCAGACCCAACGCCTAGTTCTAGAACTGGCATCTAGACTCGAAGTCAAAAATAGAACTTCACAAGCTTGAAGGAGGCAAAGTTAAGAGGTAAGAAGATAAGTTCTAAAAATCCATTTTGCGCCCAACAAGTGGTTCTGGAACCTTTGTCGGAACTTGACACTCGAAATGGAACTATTTTAAAAGAAAAGTTCAAGACAATGAAAGGGGTTTGTTTTAAAGGCACCATTGGGAAACAAAAGAAGTTAAGGAACTTAAAAAATGAAAGGCGAAGCCCGATATCGGTTTTGAAACTCTTGTTGGAGTCTGAACCCTCAGGTGGAACTATTAATTCAAAATCCAGGATTTAATTTTCCATGGCTATGGTGCCATGCAAGCAAGAAAAGACAATGAAATCAAATTCCCAGCAACCTCCAACAACCCCTTTGCAAACCCAACAACTTCAGGACAGCACCATAACTCTTCCACGCTCTACACACAATCTAAGGACATTCTCCATGCCCATTATCTTAGAAAGTCAAAGAATAATCTCACCATATTTGTTGCAGAGTCGTCTTGTTGCAGAGGTCCTTCCTTGATCGATTTCAAGGATACATTTATTCTAGCCGCCTTTTGTCACTTCTAGATATTAGATACACACCAAGATCAGATTTTGATTTGATTTGTATGATCACCTATCCTGCAACTAAACCTTAGTTGGGTTAGGTTTCGAGTTAGAATTGAATATTTGAGTTATGCTTGATCTATAAAGGCACATTTGTAATATATTTTCCAAGTTCTCTTTTGGTTCTTTCTAGTGACTTATGTCCAGTAGTTGTAATTTTGCTTTGGCATCTCATTAATGAAACATCTTTGTTTTACCTCTTCTCATAATTAGGCGTCTTTTGCAAATTTATCTTGCTTTCACATCTAAATGCTTTTTTTTTTGTTTCCAAAGTGTATGTTGTGTCGATCTTATTTATGAATGTTGCATTGTGAATCTCTCTTCGTTTAAACATATCTTAAATTTTGACCTATGTATGAGTATTTGGGGATTGATTAAAAGAGAGACCTGTGTATGTTTTGGGGGTCTTTTGTTGATGTTTTGTGCAATCGTAGATAGGGAGAAACACATTCCACTCTTGGTGTATCACCTCAACTTTTTTGCATTCCTTCCCTTTTCCCTAAGAAGTTGTTAGATTAGGTGAAGAAGTACACTTTCAAGTGTTGGGTTGGTTGAACACTCCACCTTGATTGGAAAGGAAGTCGGCCTTCTTTAGAGGTTCAACCTCACTTGTCAAGGACCCACACTTTGAGGTTGCTTCCATGTTTCACAATGTTGCTTGCGGGTTAAACGACAAGCAAGGGTGCAAACTTTTGTGACAACAGTATCCTTGGTGGTTGGCCAAGGTATTGTTGTGGCATTCCTAGATTATCTTATCTTTCATCTTTGAGTTGGGCACAAGGAATATCCTATATCTATATAGGATAAGTTCTACTACTTTGTATTCTTCGTGAGGGAATTCCTTTCTAGGATATCATTAGCTTGTGAATCTTTGACATATTCGGCAATGATATCATTCTTCCAGTCTATGGTGATGCTCGTTATGGAGTTCAAGTGGGGTCATCGTGACAAGGCATCTGCTACGTCATTGTTTGCCCTTTTTACATAATATCAAATTCATAAGCTTGTATCTTTCTTACTCACTTTTGTTGCCTATCGTTCAGATCCTTTTGATTCATAAAGAAGCTTAAGCTATTATTATCTATCTTAACATTGAATTTCCCACAAACTAAGTACTATCTAAACTTGGTTAAGGCGTGCATAATGGCTAACATCTCTTTATTGTTAAAGTTCTAGGATCATTGCAAATGTAATAGCACTATCTTATTGTATGTGTTTTCCAAATGCAACAATCTCTTGCATTTATATTGAGAATGAGCCAAGAAGAGACACGTCCCTTCATGAGACATGTCTATTCATTAATATGTAATTAATATAATGACAATTATTATATATATATAATATCTCTTGAGTAATATATTAATTTCTCTAATATTTACATAATATATATATATATACATCTCATATATACTAAATATATATATATACATATCTTCACTAGTATTGACTCATAGTGTGTATTCGACTGAAGCTACAAAACATCAACACTCCCTCTTAGCTAGGGAGGATAAATCAATCCAATGTCAACACTTAAAGACACTTGACAACATCAATCATATGATGTAAGAAATAAAGGCATCATCCTCAAGATGTAATCAATGGGAACATAGTCTCAATATATGGATTGCCTCCATCGGCGATTCTATCCACAAGCTCTTGAGTATTGGCCTATCAGAATGTCAACACATGACATTCACCAAATACTCTGAGTATTGGCCTATCAGAACATCAACATATGATATTCACCAAGTACTCAATAAGGTATTGGCCTACAGAATATCAACACATGATATTCACCAAATACCTATCATATATCTATACAAACAACTCATAGACCGTCAATGACATCTAACACTTAGTTGTTGATTTACAAGATATATCTATGCAAACAACTTATAGACCGTCAATTTAATGACATCTAACACTTAGTTGTTGCTTTACAAGATGTATCTATACAAGCAACTTATAGACCGTCAATTTAATGACATCTAACACTTAGTTGTTACTTTACAAGACATATTTATGCAAACAACTCATAGACTGTCAACTTAATGACATCTAACACTTAGTTGTTGCATTAATTCATCATGATCTGTTTCAACATTATAAATAATGTATATCATGATTTAAGTTATTGTAAGATTGTCACCTTCCAATAACTTCTGCAAATACAAGTGATACTCATTTGGAAGTCGTCACTTCCTCATGATTTACACAGGGGACAGGCCCATTAAAAACATTCATGATTCATTAGTATAATAATCAATTATATCAAGTTTGCCTCAGAAGTGTTTCACCTTCAATAGTGAACTCCCTCTCAATCAATATGATCAAGATTGTCACAAGTTGACTGAACCATCTACTCCCTTTGAAGCTCAAGTTTATCAACTTCTTGACCTCTTTTGAAATGTCAGACTCCCTCTGCATCTAGTCTCAATCATCACTTCGTTTGCAAACATCAAGTTCTTTCTCCCTTGAATGCAATTATCTTGTACTTCTATCTTGAAGGTATGTTAGAGAGAGGTTACAAATAGCTCACTAAACTATCTCGACCAGAAATACCAATGATAGAAGCATACAAGATTTTACTAACCAATAGTATAGCATGAATTACAAACTCAAAAATTATGTGCATTAATAAAACATGAAATACTATAATTCTCAAACATTACTATAATTCTTCACATGAACTATATTTAATATCCAAAGGTTCTATACACTATCACAACCTTCAATCTTATTAGATCTCCCTTCAAGTGGTTAGGCTTTTAAAGAAGGAACCCCGCTCTTTTTCAGATTGTTTTTTCATAGACCCGTACATAGTCAGTCATAACTTTTGAACCTGGCATTTTCTATTCAATCGCTCTGATAAGATTATTGTACATTTGTTTATCACCAACATATCTTAAATTTAGCAAAATCCAACGGTGCATTTGGGAGATATGGTCTTCATACCGAGACTGTATTTTCTGAGACAATCACACATTCACCATCAACAAACTACTCTCCTACATTTGCAACTTGGCTCTGATACCATGTTAAAGTTCTAGGATCATTGTAAATAATGTAATAGCACTATCTCATTGTATGTGCTTTCCAAATGCAACAATCTCTTGCATTTATATTGAGAATGAGCCAAGATGAGACACGTCCCTTCATGAGACATGTTTATTCATTAATATGTAATTAATATAATGACAATTATTATTATATATATATACATATATATATAATATCTCTTGAGTATTATATTAATTTCTCTAATATTTACATTATATATATATATATATATATATATATCTCATATATACTAAATATATATATACATATCTTCACTAGTATTGACTCAGTGTTTATTCGACTAAAGCTACAAAACATCAACATTTATCATAGATGGAATAATGTTTCTCAATCTCAATGAGCTTGCAGCTTTCAAATGCAATGGGATGTTTGTTTTGCATAAGGACTACTCCAATACCTTCCCCAAAAGCATCACACTACAATTCAAAAGGTAACATAAAATCAAGAATGGCTAGGGCAGGGTGCGAGCTCATTACTTCTTTTAGTTTCTTGAAAGCCTATTAAGTCACTTCATTCCACACAAAGGCCCCCTCTTTCTAGTTAAGTTTGTGAGTGGAGCGGCTACCTTAGAAAGTAATGTTAGAGTTCTTGATTTTGGTCATTCCTTAATGGTTTAATTTTTTCTTCATCCACACTCATCCCTTGTGCATTGATTCTACGGCCAAAGTAGACGATCTCTTCTAGTCCTAATTCACCATTGGAGCCCTTGGCGTATAGAGATTCCTAGTCCAAAATGTTTAGGACTTACTCAATATGTTTGAGATTTTCTTCCCAAGCCTTGCTATAGATAAGAATGTTGTCGAAAAATATGAGTAGGAACCTCCTTAGTTGTTTTATGAATCTATGATTCATGCATGATTGAAATGTTGTAGCGGCATTTGTCAGGCTAAAAGGTAGGACCAAAGATTCTCAGTGTCCATTGTGACACCTAAAGGTTGTCTTGGGAATATCTTTTCTCATTCTTTTTTGATGATAGCCGAACCGTAGATCAATTTTGGAGAAATATCTTGCTCCATGAAGTTCATTGATTCTTGGAATAGGGTAATGGTGTTTTATTGTTTAAGGCCCTATAATATATACACATCCTCATGGTACCATCTTTTTTTCTTGACTAGTACTACAGAGGATACAAAGGGACTAGAACTAGGTTGGATATGACCCATTTCTAGTAGCTCTTTGATGGTTTTTTTAATTTCTTTGAACTTACAAGGGTGTCGGTACAGGGTAGTGATCACAAGATTAGCCCCTTCTAATTCTATTGTATGTTCAAATCCTCTCTTTGATGGTGTGCTTCCCCCAAGTGATTTCTAGTTGAGAAATTATCTTAGTGTATTGAGCCATAGTTCCAGTAGCTATGGCTATTGAAAGTTCTTGGTTTCCACTTTCCTTTTTGCAACTAGTTTCTCATCAATAAAGTTGATGCCCTGCTATTCATGAGGGTGATAACATAATGCCCTTTGAGAGTTCTTTTGATTCAGAATGGGCGTTGTTTGGAGGCTTGAGAGATGGTAGCTAAAGTTCCATGCTCTTCATCATTGTACTTTGCCTTCTTGCTAGGGCTTTCTTTTGTTTCTTCATTGGATGTTGCTTCCATATTATGAGTTCGGCTTCCCTTTCCACATATGTCTCCATGTTCCCATGGTTCTTTACACTTAAAGCACAAATTCCTCTATTTTAGGTCATCTCGCTGCTTTTTGACGTTATATTCTTGGCATCATGTCCGCGCTCCCATTTCTTATTACAATAAAAACATGTTCACCCTTGGAGTTTCTTCTTATGCCTATCATCTTTACGAGGATACTTGGAGTGTGTGTTTAATGTAAAGCTCTTTGGGTCAGACTTATCTTTTGATGGGGTGATTTCCAACTCCATTGCCTCTTCAAGGTTTGTTGGGTCGAGGGCACTTATCATGCCCTTGATAAATTGTTTTAATCCTTCCACAAATAAGTATGTGAGTCTCCTTTGAAAAATTTCTGGTACCATGACATATAGCTTTTGGAATTTGGTGGCAAAGTCTTCTACCGTTCCTTGTTTTAGTTGAGTTAGTTCTCTGAAATACCACTCTGGCTGCTTTTGATCAAATCTTGTGATTAGTTTGTGTAAATTCATCATAAGTGGTTATATGTTGGTGGCCTTGGGTAATAAGGCCATGGTGCCACCAATCATGGTTTTTTCCCGTTAGGTGGAGTACGACATATTTTATGGCATTTTCTTCCATCATGGGGTTGAGTGAAAAATAAGTGTCTAATTTTTGGACCCATGAATGTGCCATGAATTTCTTAGATCCATCAAAGTTAGGAAGTGTCATCTTATGACCCTTTCTTTCAAATCTTTATCGGATTGCACTCTTCTCCTTTTTGGTGCAACTCGTCTTTTGACATCACAATAATCCCTTCAAGAGGCATTCCTCCTAATTTTAGGGTCTAAACTTGAGTATATTTTTGCAAGTGTTTCCCCATTATCAAAGGTTGGAATATTAACTTCCTCCTATGCCATGGGTTCTTCCCTAGGTAGGAAAGGAGGTCTTATTGGTCTAGGTGTGGATACCCTTGTTGAGTGGTCATTTTTAGAGTGGTTGGAAACTTGGAATTGATATCCCTCCTATTGTTCTAGTTGGATATAGAGTTATTGTTACTCATGATTTGGATGGCTTGGAGGAAAAGTTGGGTTGTTCTTTCAATTTTTTCATTTTGCTCTGTAACGCCCCGTTAAGGAACCACATGAGTTCTCACTTGGGGGTTGGGGTCTGGAGAGGCTGCCAGGGTAACCCAAGATGGAGGGCTATATGATGACACTCTTCCTACATGTATCCTATAATCCTCCATTAGATTTGTGATATGCCTCTAGTAGTTGGTAGTCCTTGGTGTCCCTTTTGTGCCTTTGGAGGTGTGATCATATCCATGTTCTTTTAGTTGTTAGTAGTTTCCTCTAGGGTTCCTTAGTGGGGCATTACATGCTCCATGGTAGTTCGGTTAGTTTGCTCCATGAAAACCCTCATTTCGTTGCCCATTTGTTCGCTCATGGTGGATGTAAGCTTCTTTCTTTCTCTTTTCAAAGCCCTTTGGCTAGTTTGCATTAACTATTCTTTGTTCCTTAGGCTGGCAGGAACGTTGCTCTAATATTAATTGAAATGTTCCCTTCCAAATTTGTCCGAGATTTGGCCCTAGAATCACAATTGCAACAAGTTAGGGTTACAGTTAGATCTTTACCAAGTAAAATATCTCCTTAAAAAATACGGTCCTGAATTTAGATCTTGCAACCATAACCAAGGGAACATATACACGTATATATACTTCCAACTATTAGGGTCAAATCATAGCAAATAATCTTCATATAATATCTATATTGTCATTCAAACACCTTAAGGATTTGGAGGAAGAAGCATGATAGGTCCACCCGAAGCAATCTCCACACTAAGCCCAAGAGTGGACACTCACCCTCTTGGCCCCGGTGCGCAAGCAACATGGACATCCACCAAGGTGGCCTACTTAGTAGGGTGTTTATACCTACTTTCCCTATCTATGCCTCATCCCTCTAAGGACAATAGCCATCATTGTAGAGTTAGAGAGGAGGTTGTAAAGAGGATTTCTTGATTGTCCTATCTAAGCCCAAGTGTCGATCTTTGCCCTCTTGGCCCCAGGGGTAGGCAACATGGACATCCCTAGGGTGGCCTACTTAGATAGCAATCTTATAATTCCCCTCTTACACCTCCTATGTTCCATATCGGATGGGGTTTTCAAACAGTTTCATTATCAGAAATATGCATTTTATATTCAATTATATGAATATGCATAAGAGATCTTTGCCCTCTTGGCCCCAGGGGCAGGCAACATGGACATCCCTAGGGTGGCCTACTTAGATAGGAATCTTACAATTCCCCTCTTACATCTCCTATGTTCCATATCGGATGGGGTTTTCAAACAGTTTCATTATCAAAAATATGTATATTCAATTATATGAATATGCATAAGAGATCATTATTGACTAACAATGCATAAGCTAAATATATACCACAAGAGCAGTTGTTAAAATAATTAAATGCTGGGTAAAACAGATCTGAAATGAGTATAAGTATGCTGCTTTCAAATCTGATCTGAATGTTATCCACCGCTGGTAAGACGCTTTATTTGCTGATGGAATTATGGATGTTTGATCTTAAGTCTGCTTGCTTCCTTAAATTGGAATTCGTTCTTATTTGATGTGATCTGCCTTCCTTGCCCCCCATAGCCCTCCTTATATATCTCTTATGATCCTTTGACAGTGTGCGACCTTTTGAGATGACTGTCCTTTTGTGAGGGGATGTGACTGTTTGATATTTTTTAAGTTGATTGCTAACTAAAGAATAGCTTCTTTAATCGCACCCCTTCATGTTAACATTGTAATGTTTTCCTTAATTAAGATTTATATTCATTAATGATGATCGCTGACCATAAATAATGATCACTGTTATGTGCATCGCTGTTTCTGTTCATAATCAGCCCATCCATCTATGATAGGTATCTCCTTCGTGGTGGGGGCATGACATAATTAATCCCAATTGTATCCCAATTCATTTTGTGCAATCAATACAAAATTCTCAGGTTGTGTTGATCAAATTATCTTGCTTGATTTCTCTCTGACAGATGGTGTGCTTGCAGAGGATTCTTGGTTTGTGGGTTGAAATCATCATCAGCTTCTACATGGTATCAAAGCTCACTCTTTGCTCCTACAGATAGAATGGTGATGAAACTAAAGAATCAATTCATACCTGCTGATTATGAACTATAATTGCTGAAAAGATTGCCAAACCTAAGGCAAAAGGAGAAGACATTAAATGAGTACACTAACAAAATCCATAAGATAGTGAAGCCAACAAGGAGAAATATGTGCAGTACACAAATGGCCTCAAAACAAACATTCAAGAACTAAGTTTGGTAAAGATGACAACAATTGAAGAGGCATATCAATTTGCACTAGAAGTAGAGGAAAAGTTGAACAAAAGATATAAACAAAGGCATAAAAATAGAGGACATAGATTCCAAAGAGGTAGACCACAATGTGGCCAAAGGAGACCATATGCAGATGTAGTAAGGATGGGAGCCTATACTGTAGTGATCAAATTTTTGAGGAAGGAGCAATAGGAATTCCTAGCACAATAATGGATATTAGAGGAGTGATAGGGGATGTGATAAGAAGCCATTCTAAAAAACTTGTTTCAAATGTGGAGGAGGGCATTGAGCATTTCAAGGTCACCAAGGGAGTGCCAGCAAAAGAGGAGAGAAAAGCGCAAGAGCAACATATGCGGAGGAAGACCCTACTGGATCGCCAAGATCTGTAGGAAAACTTGAGAAGGGTGAATCATTGATTGTGAGGAGAGCTCTGTTACAAACTAAGACAACTGAGAAGTTGACGCAAATAAAAAGTTTGTTCAAATTTGTAAATCAGTAAGTCTTGTAGAGTTATCATTGATAGTGGTAGCACAAACAATTTGGTTTTTGAGATGGTAAGGAAGTTGAATTTGAAGACGATGAAACAAACATCCAAACCCTTATAGAAATGCATGGATTCAAGATGATGACAAGACACTAGTTAAGTGAACAATGTTTGGCTAAATTTCATATAGGATCATATAATGTAGTGTGTGATACCATGCCCATAAATGCATGTCATATGTTGTTAGGAGGCCATGGCAATATGATAAAAAAGAAAGTCATGATGGAAGAAAGAGCACCTACACCATGATCTTGAACAAGAAGTTTATTTTGATACCTTTGGAGTTTGTAGGAGAACAAAAATGAAGTGTGCCGTATGCCAAAATCTGTTTAGTGGATGGAAGGAAACTTTTTAGATAGATCAAGACATGAAAACATGTGTTTTGGATTAATTCCAAGAAAGTGTGACAATCAAAGTGCAAGAAAAACCAACTCAAAGAAAGAGGAACTGCCACAAAAGGAAGTATTTGAACTGCTAATAGAATAACAAGATATTGTATGCATCGGTCATCATAGACCTAATATTGGAGCTAGTCTAACAAACAAAGTGACATAGGATGACATCAACAAAAAATTGCAGAGCTAAATAGGCAAGTGCAAGAACTGCCAAAAAAAAGGGCTGATCCAAAAAATTTTAAGCCCATGTGTGGTACCAACAGTATTAGCACCAGAGAAATATGGAGAAATTCAAGAACCAACAACAAGATCACTATCAAATACAAGTTCCCATTGCCTAGGATGGAAAACATTATGGATTGTTTGAGTGGTACAAAAGTACTTCATCACCAAATTAAAACCAGAGAGGGAGATGATTGAAGACTGTGTACAAGACAAATGAGGGGCTATATAAGTGGTCAGTCATGCCTTTTGAATTAGCCAATGCACCAAACACATTCATGTGGTTAATGAACAAGGTCCTAAAAGAATTCTTGAGTAAGTTTGTTATTGTTTACTTGGATGATATTCTGATTTTTAGTAGAACAAAAGAGGAACATTTGCAACATATCAAACAAGTATTTCATAAGTTGAGGGAAGAGAAGTTGCTGAACTGTTTGGGATTTGCCATTTCCACAGAAGCACTAGAAATGGACCCAAAGAAAGTAAGAGCAATTGCAAAGTGGCCAACACCAACAAGCATTGGAGAGGTGAGATCTTTTTCATGGCAAGTTTCTATAGGAAATTCATTATGAGTTTCAGTGCCATCTGCACACTAATGATAGAAACAATGATGGGAGATCGGAAGAACACAAGTGAGTATTAAAAGCACAAAATAGTTTTGAACTATTGAAGCAAAAGGTGACAAAATAGCTAGTGCTAGCCTTATCTAATTTTGATGAAGTATTTCAATTTGATTGTGTGTTAGTGGAAGTGCAATAGGAGTAATACTGAGTCAAGAAGGGAGACCAATAGCATATTTCAGTGACAAGTTAAATGATGCAAAAAAGAGATATTCAGTCTATGATCAGGAATTATTTGTCATAATTCAAGCCTTGAAGAAGAGGATACATTACTTGTTGTTGATAGCATTTGTGCTCTAAATTGATCATCAAGCCCTACAATACACATGATGTGGGTAGAGTTCATGTAGAGCCATGCATTTGTGTTGAAACACCGGAGTGGAAAATCAAACAAGGTAGCAGATGCATTGAGTAATAGAGAAACTTGTTGACATAAATGAAGGTAGTTGTAATAGGATTTGAAGAACTGAAACACTTGTATGGCCTAGATTTTGCGGAAGCCTAGAAAGCAAGTAGAGAACCAATAGTAACATGCAAAAGCAAGTAGCTGAATTATTTTATATAGCATGGTATGTTATTCAAGGGAAACCAACTATGAATTCCTAGGAGTGCAATGCAGGAGAACTGGATCAAGGAGAAACATAGTGGTGGATTAGCAGGATGCTTTGTAGAGAACAAAATTTGTCAAGTCGCAATAGGGAACAGTCAAGACATAGGATTATGCCAATCTTTGATGGTAGCAAAAAGACCTTGGGAAGATAGAAGCATGGATTTCATGTTGGGTTTACCAAAGACATAGAGAGGACATGATTCCATATGTGTAGCAGTGGACCAATTTTCTAAAATGGCACATTTCATTATGTTTGATAAGACCCAATGATGTTGTATAGGTTGCTGACCTATTTTTTAGAGAGATTGTGAGATTGCATGGATTAATACGAAGCATCATTTCAGAAAAGGACACTAAGTTCACAAGATATTTCTAGAGGACATTATGGAAGAGGATGAAGACAGACCTCAAATTCAATTCAGCATTTCATCTACAAACTAATGGACAAATAGAGGTAGTAAATAGGAGTTTGAGCAACTTGTTGAGATGTTTGCTAGGAGATAAGGCAAGAAATTGGGACATGATTCTAGCACAAGCAAAGTTTGCATACAGCTCAATAATCAGTATTACAGGAAAGACACCATTTCAGTTAGTGACTGGATTGCATACTAGAGAAGTAGCAAAACTCAATGACATCAATAAGGAAGATAAAAGGAGTGTGGAAGCAAAGGAATTTGTAGACTACACATGGATACAATGCACAATTTGGTTAGGGAACACTGGGAGACAATGAACACTAAATACAAAGGTCAAACAAATGAAAAAAAGAGACATAAGGAATTTGCAGTTGGGGATGAAGTTATGGTATACCTCCGAAAATAAAGATTCTTGATGGGTACATACAACAAGTTGAAGATGAGGAAATTCGATCCATGTAAGATTCTCAGGAAATTTGATTCAAGGAAAGCCCATGAGGTCAAGTTACAAAAAGAAATAGGCATATCACCTATAATCAACATTGCAGATCTTCATCAGTATCACAAAGGACAAATAAGCAGCAACGCCACAAAAGTTTCTCTCAAGGAACAACTACTGCAACAATCATAGGAGCAAATAGGAAAAACTTTGGACAACAAAGTTGGACAACCCACTAGAAACTAAGAGCATAGAGAATACCTAGTTAAGTGGTAAGTGTTGGAAGGGAGCACACCAACAGTAAGGAAGACTAGTAGAAGACTCATCATGGATTTCGCATGCTAAAATGGAACTCTTTGGATTTCTTCTAGAACTAGCAAAGTGCGGGACACAAATTCCAAACAAACCTGGGTGTTTAATGCAAGAGCATCCCAGTGAACCTTATAGCATTTCACTGCATAGCCTCAATTTGGCTCACAACAAAGAACCAAAGTTCAACATCTCAGTCCCGACATATCTAAATCTTAGCAGCTTTGAATTAGCCTACAAAATGGTGCCATCACCAGAATTTCATAGTTCAAAGCATTTGGCCCTTAGTTCATTGGGTGAAGTTTACAAAACCTTTTGGTACCTTGCAACATTGAACCCGACAGATCATGAGGCATTATGGGACCAATGGAACTTTCAATTATAATCGCAATGAATTTCATTAACTCTTGGAGCTTCATCATCAGATTTACACTAACCTAAATATTTCACAAGATATTGAATTTTGGGACACAGTGCAACCAACACGAATCATTCCCAAAGCTTGGAGATAATATATGTAAACATCTCTTGCATTCATTGAGAGGCAGGTTTATGATTCGGGGAGGTTTAAAGCTTGATTGATTATCTCTTAGTGAGTTAGATAGTTATTCAATTAGCCAATTTGGGAGCATTGAATTTTGAGGTTTATGTTTAAATTTCCTTATCATGTAAGCTTGTTATAGGCCTGTGACGACCTATGAGTCAGTCCATAATCTGCATATTGTAATCATTTTATTATATCAAATCAATGAGAAGTTCTCTTCTTTTCAATGACAATTCCTTTGTGTTAATTTCATAGTTGGACAATCCTTTCTCTAGACCTTCCATCTGTGACTGAATCAAAATGCTTCAAGATCTTAATCTTGCTTGGTGAGAAGAAGACAAGCCTTCCTTCGGCACTACTACATTGTACTCTTTCTTTACAAGACTGAAAATTATGAAATTTATGCTTTAACAATAGAATATATTTTACTTTTGACATGCTTGAGAAAAGTAAACAAGTGCAATTTTGCCTAGATGAAATAACCTTTAAAATCAAGGAGGAAGGTATGACTATAAAGCTCCTCAACTTGGAAACTTCCTCTTGTCTAAGAAACTCAATAAATGGGATTTGTAGGAGGAGATATATTTGAAGAAAAACTCGGGGATAGATTAGCTTTAAGAAGGGGATGGGAATACTTTTTTTTCATAATTCAATCAAATCATGAAGAATAAGGAACTTAATCTCCTCCTTGTTGTGACCTTTTCACACATCACCCCATTGCAAATGGGGACCCCCTACTTTTTGGTTCACTTGGTCTTTTTGGCTTTGGTTCTTGGTAGCTCTGGCATCAATCTCCTAAGGTCCCTCGTGTTTCAAATGAGAATTGATGAAATTGGCCAAGTCTAGAATGGAGAGTTGTTTCCTACCTTTTAAGTTTTCAATTTTCAAGGCTTTCTTGATTAAGAACTGTGAAATTGGATGAAGTGTCGAGTTGAAAATCCTTCGAAGAATGAACTAGTGAAATTTTGAGTCATTTGTAGAGGTTCCTATTTTCTAGGGAATTTCTATTTTTAGTAAGTTTTGTTGGGTCTCAAATTGGCTTCATTTTGAGTTTTGAAGTGGTTCCTATTTTTTAGGGTTTCCTTTTTAAGGGATGTCTATTTTTAGTAAGTCTCAGTTTGCCCTAGTTTCACATTTGAGCAAACTTACTATTTAGTAAGCCTATTTTTGGAAGGTCTGTCCTGACAACTGATGAGCTCTAGCTAAAGAGGAGGAAAAAGGGTACCCAGATCTATATTCGGAAATGTGGTTAGGTGATGCAATTGGTCTAAAAAGCCCTGAGTCTGAAAAAGCATCTCCTAAAAAGCAATTTGAAAAGCATCTCCTAAAAAAGCAGTCTGAAAAAGCGAAAAAGCACTTGAGAAAGTGAAAAAGCATCGAGAAGGCAAAAGCATGAAAAACAATTGAATTTGATGAACGTCTTTGAAAACGCATCCAAAAGTGGAAAAGCATGAAAAAGCGTGAAAATTCACACTTCCATCTCATCAACACTAAAAAATAGAAAAATGTGAAGACAATGGTTAAGTTATGATATTGCTATCAGGATTCCTAGGTGTAGTTTTTGAGTCAAACTCATTGTCTCATGAAACATGGGTCAATGAGTTTGAGTCAAAAACTACACAGTTGAATCCTAATAGCAATATCAAAATTTGACATGCTGTGGAAAATATCTCCTACTTAGCAAAATGGTTAAGTGTCGATCAAAAAATACATGGAGGAATAACAAAAATGGCCAAGTCTTTGAAGTATCCATGGCACTCAAGTTAGAAGGGAGGTGAAAATGTTGAAAGAAGCGAGGATGAAAAAAGTTCCTTGACTAGCCTCCACATGCACCCATAAGCGCAATTTACCAAGGGGCAAGGAATTCTTCCAAACATGAAAAATCTGCCTCTATGTGCAATGTGCACCTTAGAGTGCAAATCCTCAAGTGCTAAGGAATTTTAACAAGTCTTGAAATCCTCCACAAGTGCCAATATGTGCCCAAAGGCACCAATCTAGGGGTGGCATGGAATTGTGCCCAAAATACAAAATCCTTCATTGGGTCCCATGTGCACCAATAGACATAAATTCCATAAGGTCAAGGAAAATGGATAAGGTAATTGAAAATCCTACACACCCCTTCGAATGCGCCAAAGTCTAGGAGGAAGTAATGTGGAAAAATGGCTAAGTTTGGACCAAAGGAGGAAGGTGGAGGTGCAAAAATGACTAAGGGATGGGAAATTCCTTCACTCACCTCCAAATGCGCCCATGAGCACAATTTCACCAAGGGCAAGGAATACATTGCGAAGTACAAAATCCTCCATAAGGCCTAACTTGCACTCATGAGCACAAATCCATGGGGGTCATGGAATCCACCTCTAAGTGAAAAATCCTCCATCAAGGGTGAAGTGCGCTCATGAGTGCCATTTCTACTAAGTCAAGGAATTCTCATTAACAAAAAAATGCATCACATAAGGCCATATATGCCCTGGGCGCAAATTACCCTTGGCCAAGGAAAATTTCACAAAAGCTAAAATCCTTCTCTGAGCCTCAGTTGGGCACAGAACATGGCATTGTCTAAAGATGTTAAAATTCTTCCAGACGGAGAAATTCCATCACCTTGTCTAATTCATGCCCAAGGAGAAGAATTCATTGCAAGGATTTTTCCGAGTGTTCAAAATTCTTCTAGGCACCTCATTTACGCCCGAGGTGATATTGATTTAATAAAACTTGAAAGAGGTGAAAATTTATCTAAGTGTTGGAAATATAGGCCCATGGAAGGAATTACGAGAAGTTGATTCACATTCGGTCAAGTATGTACTCATTTGCTATATACTATGTACGCTCAAGGATATTATTTAACAAAATCATGGGAAGTGGTAGAATTTAATTAAACCTTGGAGTATGTCTAAAGTGGCATTTAATTATAAACTTTGGAGGTAAATAAATCGCCTAAGTATCTAAAAATCCAACCCCTTCTTTAGTGGGCACCCATGGACGAGCAGTGTGTTGATGAAGACAAACACCCAAAATGGAATCTTTAGACGAGAATAGAAAAAACATGACACATTGTCGATAAGCATAAGGGAATTAATGGCAACTTGTAAGTGATAGAAAGGAATCTATCCTAGAATGGAAAAATGCAAAGGATTTAAGGAAACATTTGTCGCAGTTGCCCAAATTAACTTGATACCAACATAGTAACTTTGGGGTATGGTCTCTATATAAATGAAGTCATTTCACTTCATTCTCCATATCGAAGGTGAAAAAGTTAGTCAAGAGGAAGAAATTTGTGAAGTCAAAGCGAATTTGGAAGAGAAATTTGATAGATTTTTCTCTCTCCATAAGTTCGAAACTATTCAAAGTCTAGATGAGAAATGCGAAGCCTTTTCATAATTTATTTTATTTTAATTCCTTGCATGTTCTATTGTTTATTATTTTGTTTTGCAGGGAGAGGATGGCGGAATCATCAAGGGTGCCAAGCATGTCAAGACAAAGTTGGATCAAAGAGTTGAAAGGATTTCTACCAAAGTCAAAGATCATATCAAGATGGAAAGAGATTAGCAACACCAACCTAGGCACTTTGAATTTCAAGGAATTCAAGAGCATGCTCGACTCTATGAATCAACCTTTGTCACCTCTAGTGAAATAGCTCATCAGAAGTGGGATCATGGCTGCACCATGTTTTCCCCCAGCCATCCAGTGCTCAAATTTGATCATTCAGTGTGCAAGACACTGGCAAATCTCACTCCAAAAGCAGTTGTTGAAGCATTTGGAATTCTCGCTTATAAGGATATGATATATGAGGATGTACGAGGCAGGAGCGGATGAATGTGATGAATCCTAAAACTATCAACTACAAGTGGTTGCCAAAGCCAAGACCTCACCACTCCAAGATGCCAAAGCAACTCATTGGAATTGATTTGAAGCTGGAGTATACGGATTTAGTGACGATGATGAGTTCTTACATTGTTTATATGCTGGCAAGAATGACCATATATGAGGTTTTAATAGGAAAGGGATCCATAGGCTATGGATAGGGGCAACTCAAAGTATCTTACTGCTACCCTCAGTTGCACTTGCACAATAGTGTTAAATTCAAAGAATCTAATGATACATTTTCTATGTATATTGTGCGAAGTCTCCAAGGAAATATGCATGTCAGGATATCAAAAAATGCTAAGAAGCCAATAGAAGAGTATGGCTCCTGGTTTATCCAATTCCCAAGATTCACTTACATCAAGCTTCACGGATTTGGTGGCTATCCATCCAGGCTTCCCAGGTAACCAACAGATAAGATAGTAATGCTAGAGGTGACAAGGCAATTGACAACTTTTGAAAGATTGAGAAAAAGAAGAAAAGTGGACTTGACTTCCCAATTGTCATAGGAGATTTTGATGAAATGTGCTCATAAATGCCCGCAATAGATAAGTCAACAACTGAATTACAATTCTACCATCTCCCTTATTTTGAGCCAAGAGTGGATTTTGATCCTTATAACATCATAAAAGTGGTGGCCGACAGAAGATTCAATCAAAGGATGCATCTGGAGGACTATTGGGCCAATGCAGCAGATGAATTTGAGGTTAAAAAAAATGTATTCCAAGCTGCCACTTAATATGATTCGAGCCACAAAAATCCATCATGTGTCTGATCAAGTTAAAGAAGATACAAATATTATTCATACTGACTATGAGAAGATAAGGAATAAGCCTATCCAACAACCCAACTAGCTGGGAGCGAAGATAGTGGATCTAGAGACGCTCTCCAAGACAATTATAAAATTCACCAAGTGATGGATCGAGTGTCAATGAATTGAGAGAGGCTAGAATCCCCCTGACTCATAGTCTGATGGGAATTTAGGAAGTTCATTACAACACAGCTAATGAGTCATAGGGAGTCAAAGCATCTATCTACATGATTCATAAGTAGAGGGTCGCCACAGAAGAAGCTGAGGCAGGAAGTATCATTAGCAAGTGTGGAAAAAGTTATTGCCCTTGCGGGAGGAAGGGTTGAATCCAATAGGAGAAAGTCACTGGGAAGTGAACAAATCAATTCAAGAACCTGAGATAGGAAAAGTACCAGTACCTTTGGTGAGGTAGTCCAGTCAAGAAATGAAGAGCCTTGACACAATATTGGGCGATGATCTAGAAAATCTAGAAAGTTGCACTCCTGATGTGGAAGTCCACAAGGAAGAGATGCATGAACAAAAGCAATTGTATCGACATCAAGAACAATCACCAATGCACGAAGAAAGAAGGCAAGAACAAGAGCACCTATAGGTAGATGATCAACATACAACCACTCTAGAATGGCTAAGGAGAAGAATGGGCAAGAAGCTTGAGGAAGAAATTGATCCAACTATATAGTTGGCAGGTTTTTTGAGACAAATAAGAAAGCTAACAGAGGAGAAAAGAGAAAAGAAATTCTCCAAGATCACTAGAGATGAGTCAGGGTCTCAAACGTTGCATCTGGCAAAGCCAAAGACTGACAAGGCTAAGGATAAAATCACTCGAGGAATACAACATGATAGCATTTGACCTGGGACGTGCAACTAGGGAATAGGTAGTAGAAGAATTAGATGATTCTGCCCAAGCACTGAAGGAGAAATTGAAGAAAGAGGAAGATGAAAAGTGAGAACAAAGCCTTGCACGAATACCTGTTGCGCTTAATACATATAGTTAGGCAGGAGGACTAGGCATTTGTTCCTCCTGCAACTCTCTTGAAAGAAGTAGAAGGCTTAGAAGAAAAGAGAAAAATCATCCAAGGCACTAAAAAATGGGTAAACAATGTCAGTATTGCTACAAACAAGTTTGTCGAAGATTTGGTCAAGATGTATGAAAGAGTTGTATCTGATCTTGGTAGAATTTACAATGTGGATCAGGCTTGGAATGATGCTCATATCTATCAAGATCAAACCATTTCACAACTGGGGAAGTTAATGTTGATTCCCAAGAAAACCTTGATAAATGATGGAGTTGTAATGGAAAATGAATCATATGACTTCCATCGATGGTTTTGTGTCATAAGCTAGGGGAAGCAGTTATTTGAGAAATCAAATGGGGACTCAGCTTGACTAAGGAGAGCAATCAAAGTTATTCACGAAAGCATATTTAACACAATTGAGGCTTTGTTTTCGAAAAGGATAACAAGAGAAGAAATGGTAGTTGAATATTTGAAGGGTGTGGTGGAAGGATTCTTTTCCACAAATACTTTTTCAACAGGGGATCTGGAGATTATTTCATTCTTTTCAAGTATCATGGTTAAAGTACAGGAAGTGGCACCAAAATGGGAAAAGAAGTTCACCAAGTGTGAATAGGACATAGCAATCATAGAGTTCATACAGGAGAACGCGCCAAGTGTCTCCGTAGATGAAATCAAGACAGTCTCGTCTTGGTGCACTACTTTCAATGAGGGTAATCTTTGACTGACTATTTTGGGGTGACAAGGCATTTAAGGCATATTGAGCATTCATTTCACCCCTCTCCTACTAAGTGGACTTCAATAGTGGGAATTTATTACCCCACCTTACTAGGCATTTGCATTTCCATTGGTTTAAGTGGACCTGCTCATTTATTATAGATTCTCTCTTCATGCCCCAACCCTAATTAGGGTTGAGGTGGCAAGATCTGGGCAGTTGGTTTCATTTCAATCTTGTCCACCCATTGTAATCTGAGACCTGTATAAAGGGTTCACTTCTCATTTGTACGGGAGCAAATTTAGAGATTGTTGCTAAGAGCTACCAAGATAATAAAGTTTTCATTGTTGGTTTCATGGTGATTACTTGAAGTGTTTTGGCGCTTGCAGAGTTTCATTATTCCCTCATTTAGAGTAGATTTGTTTTTCAAGTACTTAGATGAACGTGATTGATAATATTGTTATGGTGAAATCATTTTTCTCATACCTTTTGTTCTTAGGTGATCCCTAAGCGCAGTGTAAGGTTGGTCCTGAGCCCCTATGTGGACGTTTTGCTTTATCTTCAATGCACATTGTTCGTTATGATTGTGTTCGTTGGGATATGAAAATTCTTTATACAACCCTTGAAGATTGCACCAACTTTGTGTAGTTGTTGAATTTGGCAAAGCGAAAATTTGGTAGATTTCATCCTAGCTGTATTTATCTTTCAAATTCTTAAGATTAGACTAGAATTCCTAAACCCTATCTCATTTACTTTCTACACATTTCATGAAAACCCCAAAAGAGAGTACTTTCATTGTCATATCATCTGCAAGCTCCCATGAACCAATATTGTTTGGACTCGACTTGAGGAAATAATGCATTTCCCCTCGTGATACCAGCATATTACATTAACCATTGAGCTTATCCACAATAAAGGAACCTGGGAAATTGTCTATTGATCTTTCTTACAATCTTACCACACACGAAATTTTGATCAAGAGAGGATAAAGTACCTTGGTATTTGTTGATATTTTAGGATCGCTGCAAATGTAATAGCACTGCCTGTATTGTATACGGTATGTATTTTCCAAATGCAACAATCTCTCTTGTTTATATTAGGAATGAGGCTAGGAGAGACATGTCCCTTCATGGGACATGTCTATTCATTTTATAATGTTTCATTAATCAATCATATATTAGAATAATATAAGTTTGAATAATATATATTTTAATAATAATATAACATATATATATATATATATATATATATATAGAAATACAATATATTATTATTAATCAATATCTAAGTATTATATGTATTCTAAGTGATCATACAATTGAAGCTACAAACATTAACACTCCCTCTTAGCTAGGGAGGATGATCAAACAGAATGTGTTGTGGTCTCCCTTGTCAACACATATGACCCTAACTATAGCCATACAAAACATCAGCACTCCCTCTTAGCTAGAGAAGATAAAATCCACCAAGCTAATAAATCATTAATTTTGAAAGAGAGGAGCTATCACCCCACTGTGATATTAGGAGATATGATATATGCAAGAACATCAAGTCACATGATGTTCACCATAGCTCATAAATATCCATGGTATGTCTAATGACAATACGTCTCATGATGTCTGTCATATGGATACTAAGTTAATGTAGAGGCATGTCACTATGTCATATGTTTCATAGGATCCAATCAATATGTAATACTAAGTTCAGAAAGGATCCTAATATGATTCATATGGATACTAAGAAATCATATATTACATAATTCATGATATGAAGTATCACCTAACATGTGACACCAAGTTTTACATATCACCTAACATGTGATATGAGGAATTACCTAACATGTGATACCCAGTTTTCAATATCACCTAACATGTGATATGAGGAATCACCTGACATGTGATACCCAATTTTCAATATCACCTAACATGTGATATGAGGAATCACCTGACATGTGATACCCAATTTTACATATCACCTAACATGTGATATGAGGAATCACCTTAGATCGTGATACCTAATTTTCATACCACCTTGATATGAGGAATCACCTTACATCGTGATACCTAATTTTCATATCACCTCAGATCGTGATACAGGGATATAGTAAATAAGAACATTACATTCCATTTACATATAACCCTATTATGGTATGTGCACAAACATATAACTGTCTACCATAACGAATCTCCATTACAAGATCGTCACCTTGTAACATCAAATACAAGTGTTCATTGTCGAAAAGTCGTCACCTTTCTCCAATGTTCACAGGAGGGCCCATAAGTCCTGGAGTCACACACATGAAATCCACCTTGACTCATGTCAGAGGGTGGATCCATCATGGCTCATCCCAAATGGTGAAACAAGGGCTTTCACCTTAGACTTCTCTCTCAAGGAGAAGAATGCAATAACATACAAGATAATAGATGAAACTCCTTTTCATTTAATGCTTCATTCTCCAACATGCCAAGTTTATTTCGAAGGTACACAACCTTACCTCTAGCAAGAAACACGGTGAGAATATCAACCATATGTTTTGTAGGGATAATGTACCTTGAATAGTATACTTATGCACTATATCTCTTATATAGTTTGCATCATTCTAGGTGAACCCCAAGTTGTGTAGGGGATAGCATAAAAGCATTTTAGCCAGCACACATGAGACTCAATCTCATGATCATAGACTTCTGGATGCTTCCTTTAAGGTCTTGTAACAACCTCCTCACCTCCTCATCCAAGGTTGTTTTAGATGAACTATTATACTCCCTTTGAATCTAATATCAACCTTCTGCGAGCAAGTCGTGTCTTTGTTCTTTAGTCTGCATTACACTCTTTTCTTGAATTCCCAACCATCTATCTAGGAATATCATGATCTAGATATCTGCAAAACATCCTTCTAGTTCACATACAAGGAATTTCATCATTTTAATCACAATTCTTTTCCCCTTTTATCGTTTCCTGGTCACTAGGGAAACCATCTCGATATGGTTTACTCCCTCTATATCAATATGACCAAGATCCTTGGAAATCAAATAAGGCATATCCTCTAGATGTTGTACTGACTCCCTTTAAATCAAGATCCTTGGATGTCACAGATGCAGGTCCTCTAGTTGCTCCCTCTGAAGCTCAAGTTCGTGCTCCAACTTGAAATTGTCAGACTCCCTCTGAATCTGATATCAACTCTCAACTCAATTTATTTTCTTGCAAGCACATCCTTAGAGGGAAAGGAAAAGATCAAGGCAAATAGCTTCTTATAGTATGTACATAGAAATACAATACTTAGAAATTGAACTCAAAAAATACTAATCTCATGTAGTTAAAGGATATTCTTCAACTGCTCCCACTATAATGTCACAACTGAATATGAACACTCACTTCTAACCCTCACAAGATGCAAAGGGATGTGGTACACATACACACGTCATTATGAACTGGACATGATCATCAACTCAATCGACTCCCATTGTGAATAATGGAACATGATAACATGATAAATTCATCTCCTGCTAATTTATCTTTAGCAGCAAAGTATGTGAACGTTCAGGTCTATTCACACCCTCTGATTCAACTGAATCAACTTGCTCAATATGCAAAATTCTGTTTGGTCCATTGGCGTGCCCTAAGCACAACTTTCTAGTTTCGAGTCAACTTCAGAGCTCTAGTGATGTGATAACAATAGGTGTTGTCATACCACTTTTAGTGACATATATGAAACCTTCAACAGATCCTCTACTACACCGCGTAATCTCAACGTCGTACCAACTCCATTGTTTGAATCTTCAGTGGGAAACACGATCGCTCAATATGATTGGTACAATGATTTCAGTGATTAAGCATAATCCTATCTCATTAATTCCAATCTCCAGTTTCCTCTCCCATGAATGATCGATAGTAGAAAATTTCTGTGTGGCCTGATTCCCGTCCAAAATCATTTCCTATTCCTTTTGGCTAAGTAGATTTGAATGCAATATATAAGGAAGTGTTTATTAGTTGCTAACAGTAACATTGATGGGTCTGCCATTGTATTCATCTCCAACTGTGGATGTAGATAATCTACTCAAGCCAAGTCTTCACGAGTTGTCATCAAGTTGGAGATATAGTTCAAATTCATATATTCTTTTTTTTTTCTTTCGTGAATATCAATACAATGCTCCCGTAGTTTGTATCTTTTCTTAACAAGGATGGAACACCTATAGTATTGTTGACGATGCCTCAACCAATCACTTCTCAACGGTAATATTAGGCTCACAGTTCTCTCATGTAAGAATTATACATATCAATTCCAATTTAGATGATATATTTGTATCTTATTTTCTCTGTGATATTAATATTGCACATTTCATCTCTATATTTGATCTCACTCAGTCATCATGTCGATCAAATAATTCAAGCATAAAATCACAAAAAATGATATATGTTGTTTGAGCATTCGTAGCCAGTACGGTCACTATGAAGAGCAACATGCTGACAACATTATTTCTATAACTTCATAGGCTAGTAGGGAACCCTCTTTAATACCATGTTTTCTTAGACTTTTCATATTGTCTTACCATCATATCACATAAATCAGCGTGTCTACATATTTCACTTCCATTATTGTCGGCTCGCCATGACATTACAGTTTGTGATCATTAAGAAGAAAGTCAACGAAGCTGTAAACAAAAGAACAAATACTGAATAATTAACATTTGCATGTCGACTCTGCCAAGTGCACATCAACATCAAGAGGAAATAAGTTTTGGAGTTGGTGCACGGGAGTAGTTGAGTAAATATGATTCATATCCTTTGACGTGACTTTCACAGCGATTCATTTTTGTCTACCCAAGAACATATATGATATGCTTTAGAGATTAAAGGAATGTATGAATCAGTTTTACCACAACAGCATTCAGTTTGTTTTGTTTTATAAACTTGTTTATTGTATTTACAAGTTATATAGAAGGGTCGATGATTTGTTTGAGGAGGTATAACAAACATGAGCAAACCTATTGGTTAGTTTTCTAACTGTTCCTTCACCCGATGGAGATAGAGGAGTTTATGTAAGAGTGTGGTGGATGTGAATGAAAATATCACGAAGGTGATAAAGCATCATACATAGTATTTAAAAAAAAAACTTTTATTGAGTGGTGTGAGAAGGATAAGAAGTTAAGTGATACATTGATGGCATTCAGTATGTGTTGTTAACAACAGGGTTTCCACGAAGTCCTCTATCCTTCCCCACGACAATGTTTAGATGAAATATTGAGCTTTGTAGCATGCCCCGCGAATGTCCATCACCTACCTTCCACTTGTAAGAGCGAACTCACCAACAATCACATGCGCGGATCAATGTGCTTGGAGCTTACGACGCCTGAGATATGTCTGTGTTTGTTAACTTGCGGTAATCAATAGTGTCCATATGTTATTGACCGTGTACCCCCAGCAATGTAAGACTCTTATCCAGATCGCTATTCCATGCTCGATATTAATATTGTATATCCGTCCCACTTCCCGCTAGTTCATTTCGACTACTGTTTAATATTGAAATTGATACACAATTTCCTATAGGTTGGAATTTCCTTGAGTATTTTCCTTGTCCCTTCTTTGTATGAAATCTCCTCCATATTATTTCTTTCTCACATTTGCAACTTGGCTCTGATACCATGTTGATATTTTAGGATCGCTGCAAATGTAATAGCACTACCTGTATTGTATACGGTATGTATTTTCCAAATGCAACAATGTCTCTTGTTTATATTAGGAATGAGGCTACGAGAGACATGTCCCTTCATGGGACATGTCTATTCATTTTAAACTGTTTCATTAATCAATCATATATTAGAATAATATAAGTTTGAATAATATATATTTTAATAATAATATAACATATATATATATATACAATATATTATTATTAATCAATATCTAAGTATTATATGTATTCTAACTGATCATACAATTGAAGCTACAAACATTAACAGTATTTTATTTTGTGTTGGCGTGGTCATAAAACACCCATCAACAGGAATTGGTGCTAGAGCAAGGGCCTCAACACAAAGAAATATCGATCAAAGAGATTTCGCATACTGCAACGAATTTTGAGATTGTTGCTAAGAGCTACCAAGATAATAAAGTTTTTATTGTTGGTTTCATGGTGATTACTTGAAGTGTTTTGGTGCTTGCATGGTTTCATTATTCCCTAATTTAGAGTAGATTTGTTTTTCAAGTACTTAGATGAATGTGATTGATAGTATTGTTATGGTGAAATTGTTTTTCTCATACCTTTTGTTCTTAGGTGATTCCTAAGTGCAATGTAAGGTTGGTCCTAGGCCCTTATGTGGATGCTTTACTTCTATCTTTGATGCACATTGTTCGTTATGATGGTGTTCATTGGGATATAAAAATTCACAACCCTTGAAGATTGCACCAGCTTTGTGTAGTTGTTGAATTCGGCGAAGCAAAGTTTGGTAGATTTCATCGTAGTAGTATTTACCTTTCAAATTCTTAAGATTAGAGTAGAATTCCTATACCCTATCTCATTTACTTTCTGCATATTTCGAGAAAAAACCCAAAAAAGTACTTTCATTGTCATATCATTCACAAGCTCCCAAAAACAGTATTGTTTGAAGTGGACTTGAGCAAATAATGTAAGTCCCTTTGTGATACCAGCATATCACATCAACCATTGAGTTTGTCGAAAATTATAAGAAACCTTGAGGTTGTCTTAGTTGGTCACACAATCATATACATTGTTTAGCATCTAAGCTTCCTTATTCAAGAGAGAATTTCATATTTGGTGTTTCATCTTGGAATACTAAGTGTTTCATCCTGCATGGTGAAGTGGTCACAAAACTCACATCAACACTCCCTAAAATCCTCTCAAGGAAATCAACTCTCTTCCTTTAATGAGATTAACTTGGGAGTTGTTCAACATTTCTCCCCTTTTCTAAGAGAATGATCCTTCAATGGAGGGGGAAGAAAAGGATGTTCTTGAACACATTCCTCCCATGGTTATGTCACAAATGAATGATAAACTTATGCACCCTATTTGTTTGGAGGAGCTTGAGTAGGTGGTCTTCCATAAGAGAAAAGGGAAAAATCCTTGCTCTATCAGATTTCCTTTTGAATTTTTCCTAGTGTTGTGAATTTGTTAAAGTTGGACCTTTTGCCCATTGTTAAGGAATCTAAATCCAAAAAATTGATTATCAAAGAGCTTAACAACACCTTTCTAGCTTTGATGACCAACAAGGACATTGTCGATTCTCTTGACCTCTTTTGTCGTATTGAGACACATGCAAAACTAGTTACAAGATCATTTGTCATGCACCTAGGGGTATGATAGACATTGTATTTAAAAATATTCAATAAAGGTTTGAGGTGTGCATTCTCTATAAGCAATCCTACTATCTTAGTAAAATATAAATAATTATCCCATGTGTGTGGAGATGTGATAGTGGTAGGTAGTTGAGTGATATATGTTGTGGAGCTTAAGCAAGAGAGGTTATAGGAAGAATATTATGTGTTTGGGATCTCATATGAGAGATAGTGCGGAGTGGTTTCTACCACAAGGAACATTGTATGGTGTTGCTCGACCTCAAGGTTTTGATCTATTTCTAGATATATGGGAGTATTTTTAAAATTTTATATGGATTCATAACATCACTAAGATAATAGTTGATAGGCCAATGATGTTACCCACTCCATGTCTACCTCCAAGGATAGAGGTATGTTCATTAAGCTCAATATGTCTAAAGCTTATAATAAAATCAAATGGTCTTTTCTCAAGAAAATTCTATCTACTTTGTTGGATTTAGCCTACGTTGGAGTGAATGGGAGATGAGCTGCATTCTAATTAATGGAACTCCTCTCCATGTATTATCTAGCTCTAGAGGGTTGTACCAAGCATAGTTTGCAAACTCTAAGTACTCTTTGAGTTTCCGAGTACTCTATTTTTTTTGCTCCGCAAGTTTTTACAAGTTTGACTTGCGGGTTCTTATAGACACAAGAGAAACATGAGTAAAAATGCCTATGCAAGTAAAATGCTTGTTAAAATGCGTTTTCCACCTTTTTTGCTATATAACTATGCATTTTCTTTTTTGAGATGTCAATTTTTTATGTAACTGTAATTGAATTTTGCGAAAAAAATGATTTTTTAGGAAATTTTAATTTTTAGTACTTTCTAAGTTGCCAAGTTTTTGTGGAGTTCATATCAACTATTTGCCAAATTTTTGTTGAGTCAAAAATTTTGGGCTTGCAAGTAGCATCCTCTATCTCCTTATATGTTCATCAACATGGTTGTGTGGTAAGTAGATTGTTGAACAAATTGAGTAATATTAGATGTCTCCGTGGATGAGTTGTTGCTAATGACTTAGACCCTAAAACACACTTCCAATTTGTGGGTGGTACTGCTTTGCTTGCAATTGCTTAAATCCAAGAAATTTTCAACCTTCAAAAACATCTAGATATTTAATTGGCTGCTTCTGGCTAGCAGATTAATGAAGATAAATCTAACATTATCCTTTCTATTAATCCCTTTAACAATTAACAACAAAAAATTGCTTCTTTCCTATTCAAAGTTTGGCCAACTTCCTCTTGATTATGGTTTCTATTTGTCTATCTATAATCCCAAAAATGATCAATGGTGGAAGATTATTGATAATTTAAAATGAGAATCAAACATTTCATTGGTTATGTCTAGGAGGTTACGTGGCTTTTTGAAATTTGGTCTTCAACCTATACCCATCTACAACTTTCTCATTTTAACTACTCCCAAGTTCATCCTAAAGGAGTTGGATTCTTCATCCAGGAAATTTTTATAGGCTGGTTCTCTAGAAAACACTAAATGGAGCTTGGTCAACTAGGCCAAGTTTGTAAACCAAAGAGGAGTGGAGGATTGGGATGCAGGCAAGCAGCCCTCAACAACTAAGCTCTTTTAGAGATGGTTTAAGAACCCCAAACCAGCTTTGGGGAAAATTTTTGTTGGTGTATTACATAAATATTGGTTAGTTTTAGGTTTTAGATTAAATAAAATAATTTAGTTAGATTGAAGTCGTTGGGAAGTCACATTCCCATAAGGGATAAGGGAGTTTTGGTAGTTCTTTAGGCAAATAATGGCTTTTTATAGCCAATGTTGATCAATGTAAAATCATGAAGTTATATCTGTATGAATTAAATCAAGTTTTCTATTCTACAATCAAGGCTTAATTTTTTCCCTATTCCACTCTCATTTGGTATCAGAGCAGAAAATATATGTGTCTACGGTAGTTTCTGCTTGGAGTATGTAGGATGAGTGGTTGGGTAAATCAACCACTTCACTGTGCAGGGTGAACACATTTCAAGCACAGGCATGGCATTGGCTTTTCTAGTGATTTTGCGCACAATATTCCCTCCTACCTCTACATGCCTTCTTCTTCATGGCAATAAACTGCGTGCATTTGCATTTTCATATGCTTCAGCATTGGGAAATTCTTCTACTGTTAACCATTCTGCTACAGTTAGCGGCCTACAAAGAGATGCTGGAAAATTTGGGGTGGCTGGCAAGTTCCCTCTGCCAGACTCAATACCATGGGAGGAGTTAACCAACAAGGTCAAGTTGATAGGATACATAGGTAAACCCGTTGACTTGAAATATACTAGTACACGGAAAGCCTTTGCACGGACTAATCTTGCAGCCAAATTAAATAGCAAGTCGTTGGACACTACTTGGTTTACTTAAAATTTTTGGGAGGAGATGGCAAAAATTGCAGCTAAACATGTGAAGGCAGGTGATCAAGTGTATGTCTCAGGTTACATGAGTCATGATGCAACTGAGGATGATAAGAATACACGAACATTGATTAAGGTTGTGGTTAGCTTGCTGAATTATAAGTATATGAAACCTCTTTATCTTTCACGTGTGGCTATTCACATTTGCCCATGATTGATGATATTAGTGGTGTGCTAACTTAGGGCAAGCTGAATAGTGGGATGTTTAGGATGTACATTGCCAAAGTGCTAAAGAAAGTGCCTATCATGCAACATTTCTTGTTTGAGTCAATTATTAAACTGGATTGAGCATTTTGACCGGAGGTTGGAGGCAACAGAGGCAGGAGATTTTTTATCATCCCAAGCTAACTTCTTGCTCAGGGATGATTTATTGCATGAAAAGCACCCTAATTTGCATCCCTAAAGAGAAGAGGAGGCTTGGCATTATGTGTCACTTTAAGGAGCAAGGAGGGGTGCAAGATTTCGATGATTTGTCAAGCACTTGAGGAGACATTAGACACACTTGGAGTTGATGTGGACTTTTGGAGGAAAGGTGTCTCATGTGTAGACATGTGGTTGGTGATTTGTACAACAAAGGAGGGATTGTTTTCACAACACTTGATGAGGCATTCAACACACTCAGACAAGATGTGGACTTTAGAGGAAAGGGGTCTCATGTGCAACACTAGAGGAGGCATTAGCCACACTTGGAGATGTGGAATTTTGGAGGAAATGTGTCTCATTGTGCATGGAGGTTGGGAACTCTTTTATGTTCTCTCAGTTGTGCAAATGGTTTCAAGTCCTACAGTTAGGAGATCCACTGATGTAGTCAGTTCGGTGTTTCCTGGGTGAGCGAGAAGGATTGGTGAAGGCGCTTCATCAAAGTCTCTAGAAGGATTGGGTTCAAAACCCTTGCAATGTTCCACTCTTGATCAAATTAATGTAATAGGGGGGGCGGGGTGGTGTATTACATTAGTATAGGTTAGTTTTGGGTTAGATTAAATAAAAATAATTTAGTTAGATTTTTAGTTGTTGGGAAGTTACATTCCCATAAGGGAGTTTTGGTAGTTCTTTAGGCAAATAATGGCTTTATATAGCCAATGTTGATCAATGTAAAATCATGAAGTTATATCTATATGAATTAAGTCAAGTCTTCTATTCTGCTATCATGATTTAATTTTTCCTCTATTCCAATGTTTAATTCTTTACTACAAATATCTTGGAGAGGTGTCTGATTAATACATCCCGAGAATGGATTCAAGAGGTAAAGGTTTAGCGATTTGGCATCCTATTAAAGAGGAAGCTTCTTTCATCAAGCAGGACTCTTTTGGATTATTAAAAGTGGAAGCAAGCTCTTTTCTAGGAAGATGTTTGGGATCTCCATCCTTTGCTTCTTTCTTCATTCCCTGATTTTCAACATTTGAATTGGGTTTTCAAGGCTGTTGTTTGGCTCAATGTTGTTAATTTTGAACCACGCCTAGGGATGGTCGAGCTCAAGATTATACTAGTAAACATTCAAGCTACTGGCCTAGGAAAAACTCATAAGGATAGATACATTCTTTTTTCTATTCTATCTGCTAGAACATGTTGCTCCCTAGAAAATCAGGATCTACAACTCCCTCATTAGGAACAATGCTGAGATTAACTACCCAATACAGGAGCAAGGTGGGGAATTGGTTCAACTAGCTCAATTGTAATGCTTTTACTAGTTGTTCTGTGATAACAAATGTCTCATTTGGGATAATATTAAGAAGTGAGGGCTTCAAGGCCCTTCCAAATAAGTTTTATGCAACAAAGAGGAGGCATTTGTGGCTCGTCTCTTTTTCCGATGTCCCTTTGTTAACTGTGTTTGATTTCTATGGTGGCAGATTTGGGGTCAGCTTACTCTTCAGTTTTCTCTTTGCTTGACTTCTAGGATAGCATGGCTCATCCTCTCTCCATTGTTGCTATTCTCAAAGTAGCCTAGGAACCTCGCTCCGTCCTCATCCTTTGGAAGACCTAGCTGGAATAAAAATGATGTACCTTCCAAGGACATCAAGACCTAAGTTCTCAAATTTGGCAAAAGGTCTTAGATCCATTGATAGAAACGATTTTTCCTGGTGCAAAGGCACCGATCCTCCATTTCCCTTTGATCAACAAACTTCTGATCCCATTGGTCTGCATCTCCATAACCATTCTTCTCACCTTTCTTCCCCAAATTGTTGAGGTTCAAAAAAGTGAATAGATGTGGCAAATGGACTGCTCACCCTGCGAAACGTATTAAAATAAATACAGATGGTTCATCTAGAGGCAACCTAAAATGCTGCCCTGGAGGTTTTGCTCAGTTGAAGATGGTTCTTTATGTTTAATTTTCTCTATGGTTATGGAAGTTAAAACCAATAATGCTATTGAAGTTAGAGCCATCCTAAGTGCTCTTCAAAGATCAATTGAATTTTTAGTTTTTAAGAGAATTATCTATGTAACAGATGCTTTAATCATGGTCTCTGTCCATTAAGACGAGGCCCATGATACCTCTTAATGCCTTTCAATTCTTGCTGAGGAAATTAAATGGCTTACTCTTAAGTTCAACTTCATCTCCTTAGTTCATATTCCTAGGGAGTGGAACATGGTGGCAGACTGCCTTGCAAAGTGGGGTAGAATGTGTCTGAATTGAATTTTCTACCCCCTATTAATGCTGCTTAACTTCCCCAGTAATTAAAATGACTATCCTACCTCTTCTTTGGTTGAGTTTCTGTTGGTAGGGATGGCAAGTTAGTTTTTCAATATGAATTCCTGGTTTGGAACTCATCTTCTTGCTGGTATTTCCAAGATTTCTTATGGCAAATGGAGGTCCTGGCAGCAGGTTACAACCTGCTATGATGCTGGTTGGATAATCTTGTGTTCTATTTTTTACCACTCTTACTTTACTCTAAGCCAATGTTTTACTGAAGAGTCTTCAAAACCCAGCTGGGTTTTCAAATCTGTTAAATTTGATTATGGCAATGACTATTCAGTCTATTAGGAAATCCTTGTTATGAATTTTTTTATCCTGAGTTTTATTATATATTTTCTCTTTGACATAAATTAAAAAATGGCAATATAAATGCCAGTTTACTGATTAAGATAGAAATAATTAAATAGCACAAAAATAAGATGCTGCCAAATCAGTTTTACTGCATTCTCCGCAATATATATTTGCTTCAGATGATTAAAATTGTGCACAACAAAACAACAAATTAAATCCACATCCTACAAAAAAATGCTTCAAACATTAGATTGGAACCAAAATTTGGCAATAGTATCGTTGAAGTCATTATAAATAAGTATTTAAGCATACCTATGAACCTCTCTCAGCCATTTGTCAACACAAAGTTGATGAAATTCATGATGGCATGGTAACACTCTCACATGCTCTCCTTCTTCATATTCCACAAGACATATATAGCACCTGATAAAAAATAACTATGGTGAGAACTCTCAGCTATGAATGAAGGCGTGAGGAAATCGAAGGACCTAACAAGCAAAAAGGAAAAGGGGTCTTCCTAGAAACAGGTAAATCATCCCCTTCGATGCTACAAACACTTACAAGAAGAAGCAAATGAAAGAAAAGAATTGAAGTGAATCATATCAACTCCAAATACCAAATCAACATGGAAGATACTATTTATCCAAAGTTTGAAGGCTCTGAATGAAAATATACATAATTCATTCTCAAGAAATGTATAAAGTTCCAAGTGATGTGTCGATACCAGGCAGTATGGTTTGCAGAAATTCAAAGGCATAAACAAAGTAAATGCAAACTCTGAAATTCACAGATATTTAAAGAATATAAATGGAAACAAATACAAGATTTTTTCCATTTTAAGTGTTGGCGATAAGTGCCTTTCAATGTGCTCAACATTTTTATAGAAAAATTAACCAGTGAAAATAGATCCAAGCTTCCATTCTAAGATTTTTACATAGTAGGCTGCTTTACAGGTTCTGCAACCAAAACTTCAATACGGCATAGTATCTAATTTGGAAAAGGAATCTTATATTTCTGCTGCATTAAACATCATAGCCTTCGAACTACCCAGTCAATCAAAGCCCTAAGGGCACACTATGTGAACTTACTGTGCAGCATCCTCATTAACGTTTTTTCCCTTTTGGCTGTACAACCGTATTGGGATAGACTCAACAACATCATCAGGAGCAGGGAAAGATCCAAGTGAAGAAACCGATGACCGTGAGGACAAAGCCATAGACTGGTGATGAATTTCATCAAGAACCTGAGTCAAACAATTCATTTGTTACTAGTGTAGTAATTATAGAGAATAACAGACTTCAATGCATGATTTGGATTGAAAAACGGCAATCTAAAGCATTGAGACAAACCTCAAACAAAGCTTCTGCCAACATTATAATCCTTGAGATGCTTGAACTGGTATTTGAATCTTGTGTCACTCCAACATTTTGGCATGAGCAATGTGCCCTTTGACTGTGGCCAGGTAAATTACATGATCTCTCATGGCCTGTTGAATTCTCAAAACTGCTACTTAAACGTTGCAAAGCACGGACCTGAAATTGAATAAAACATAGGGAAAATATGACTCCCGTCATTATACACTTGCAGCACAAAAAACCAACTGAATAATACAACAAACCTGAGATCTTGCCCGCTGCCTCCGTTCATCATGGTTCAACCCTCTACTTTCCATTATTCTGTTGTTATAATTAGAGGTATCATCATTCATTTGGATCCTCTCATCCCAGTGCCTCCGACCTGCACTCATAGATCTAAGAGTGTGAAGAAACTGATCATTTACAACAGTTGGTGGTGTTCCAGTATACCTACTAGAGGAAGCTCTACTTAAGGCTTCCCAAAACCTTCTCCCATTGTGTATTCTTGCTTCCCTGTCAACAGCATCTCCATTGCTAAATGAGTCTTCAGATGATGCTGTCCTCCTAAGAACTCTATCACGGAGTCGTCCAACACTGCGTGTTCTTCTGAAATTTATATTACTTTCATAATGGTCAGGGGTCCCTCTTCTGTGAAAGTGCCTTGCATCTATTGATTCTACCAAAGTTGAACGATGAGTTGTAGAAAATGCAGTTTGATCAGAAACTGATGCATGATTGTTGTTGAAAGTTGTGTTCCATTGTGGACCTCTATTGCTAGCACCTTGAACACTAGAAGATTCTGGGATACCTGAAGGATGATCTTCATATTCTTGTAATCTTACTTGTGTTGAACCAACATTTTGTTGCCTAGATCTACTTCTGCATGGATTATGTGATCTGCTACCCTGGCCTCTGTGTAGATCTGTACCATTTATTAAATGACTGTCATCAGTTCCTGTGTTCTGCACATTGCTTGATGGCTGATTCCTGGGTCGTCTTGCAAATAAAGAATATGATTTTGATGACCCTAAACTTGTGGCCCTGTTTAACCTGACATCAGAAGGATGTTTGTTGCAGTTAGAACCATTTGGGCAGCGATTATTAGCAGAGTTACCTTCCCCTCTACCTGAACATCTATTTGGAAAACTGCTTGAAGGTGCTGATGCCTGAGAATTGCAAAATTGTCTGGAGCTCCCACTTGAGTGAGAAACTGAACGAATAAGCCTCTTTTTGCTTCTTGGGTTGCATTTTACAGAAGATTCAGGTATGCATTTAATCTTTCCCCTGAGATAATTCTCTGGATTGGCATCCGTGGGCCAGTTAAATGCTTCCTCATGAGATGCAGAATTCTGAAACAGTTCAAAGTATAATAAGTAATCTAAAATTTTCGATTGAAAATACATCCTCCTATCTCCAGATACTTGACAAAGAAAAACAATGATGGAAAATTAGTTTTAATTTCAAGTAGACAAGTTTACCAAATGACCAGGTCTCACAATTATTTATAAAAATAAATATTAAAATAGAATTGTTCTCATTAGATTGAACAATTGGCACAGAGAGTATATATATAAAAAGTGAAAAAAAATCAGAAAGGTCAAAGGAGATAGAACCTTAATTGCATTCTCCAAACCAGATTACAGTATAGTTAAATTTAGAAGGACCAGCATACTGAAATGGAGAACTTGCTAACCAGAGTATTCCTGAACTGTAGAATAATGTTGATAAGATACAACTTTCAGACTCCGTATAATTCCAATGATATCCAAAGCCTTTAAATCAGATGAAATTATTCCAGACGATCCTTAGGATTGAGTATATTCTCTTCTGTGTTGACACCTCCTGATTTAAAAGCTTCTAAAACGGGGGTTGATCTAGGGTTGCATGCAAGTCATAAATTTCTTGTTGGATTTTACTTGGTTTGAGAAGCATTATGTCAGACTTTCCACAGTTGAGCTGATAAAATTTTTGCAGATATTAAGAGTATCCTAAAGTATCTCATCAAGAATTCTAATAAGTTTATTGAACTTTAGTTTTTTTTTCTGCTACAACTATATTGCTTTAATCTAAAAGACCAAACTATACATAAGATGGCCCATGCAACCACCATAGCCAAACACTCCTTTGTTAGTAATAGGAGATACACCTAAGTATTGTCAATTTGTCCCCCTATAAAAATTTGTTTTTTGAAACTCTCTTTTTCCAGTTGACACTATAATCTTCATTGGCAGGAAATAAATGGTAAGAAAATTGACTTTCTATCATGGTATCCTGCAACTATGCTTGTGAAGCTGAAGATATTCAAAATTAGTGCCAAAGATTCTTCTAGATCTGTGAGGCGCTGTATTGCATTAAGATCAACCAGACCAAAAAAAAGGTAAACCCTTCAAAACTTTCAGTGGTCTGGATGAAATTAACTACCACCTTATTGGCTTTAGAGTCAAGTTAGAGAGACTCCGTACAAACCTGAACAGTTGGTTGTCTCAATAAGCCAATATTTTATAATCTACATGCCTTGCATTGGGTTGTACCATCAACTACTTTACCCAAGAAAGTTTCAACCTGGCCTTTGATAGTAAATAGTCATTGCCTCCATATCCTCTTCTCCTGGTTCCATTGATCTGCCTAACATCTCTGGCATTTGCCTTGGCTAGCTGGTAGTCACACCTATATCACTCATGTACTATGCCATGCATGTGTTCCTTCTCATTTTTAGAAGGTAGTCTGAAGATGCCTTGTGCATTTTCAGAAATATTGTACATGATTGTGCTTTGCCAGTCATATTGAATGCTGTTGGTTATCCGTATTGCCTGCCAAAGTTATCAAAATAGCCACACTTCCTTTATTACTTAATTTTCTGAAATGTGTAATCTCCTTACAGACACATCACTTGCTGCTTACAAATTGGCATCATTAGTAAGTTGTGACTATTACGTGAGCATATTCCTTAGTATAGGGTAAAGTATGAAATTAACACAAACATAAAGATTCTGTTGATCCACCTCTAGCTATTGTCCTTACCTGTGTTTTAGATACATGCACTAGGACCATCCTCGACTGAGAAATTTGCTTCTGCAAAGTTGTTTCAGCTGACCCAGAAGGTTATCAGTTATCATTAAGAAAGTGTATGCATTAAATCATGAAGTTATAAATTCAAAGACTGTGATTTGAAAGCATTTAGGTGAAATTTTATTCTCTTTTCCTTGTCTATACACCAAAAACCAGAATGCAATGGGTATCATTGAATTTGTTTCTTGTTTCCTTTTTTCATTTCTGCTCAACAGGCAACTTGGATGTTGAAATTCACAAATTCCAACATAAAACCGTTAATCAAAAGATATAAACTCTAAATGCTTTTTTCTTCTGGTCCAGATAAAGGTAAGGGCGAATTTCTATTTTTAGAATACACAAAGTTTTTGCGCCAAAACTATGAAACATTTACTCTGCAATTATAATAAGACAAGTGAATGAAGAGCAGCATTTCTCTTGCCTACTATAATGATCGGCTTATTGTGAATTGCCATTTTTATTGAAAAGAATCCAGCACCACGTCAGATTCGATGGCTGCAAGTTTGTTGAGCTGCTTAAGGAAAACCTCTATCTCGCATCTTTAATAAGTTAGTAATACAGCCTTAGGCAGCTTTCATTTCATTAAGGAATCTTGGGTTACCCATTGGTGGAATACTGGTCAATCCAAATTGATTTGTTTTTAGTGTTTACTATCTACAAGAAAAAACAACTCTAGCAAGAATTTAGAGAATGTAAGTGCTACCCCAGATAGAAACGATAGAGGAAGATAGTTTGGGAACGCTTTTACAACATCTCTGTATAGAGATGCCAGAATAAAGGACCAATTGACAAAATAAGCAGCAACCTAATCAAGTTATCAACAACAGCTTTAACCGGGATATCAAAAGGCTTTTTGCCCTAAACATGATAAAAATATCAAGATGCAATATCACCTATGCCATTAAACTATTCATAATTCGTTTATGTCAACCATAAAGGAATCCCAAATCACCACCACCATGCAGTGTATTTTAAGATCAAATTAAAACTGTGGTAGAACTTTATTTTCCGGTCAATTGTTTCAGTTGAGACAAAAGGGACCTCAAATAGCGAATTCTATTAAAGATATGTCTCTAATAGGCACTCTAGAATAAATTCTTAGCCACTAAAGACTACTCCAAAGGAGCTAGAAGTTTGCATATGACTTGAATCATAGTTCCGGATAAATAAGGAAGCAGGCTTGGCTTAATACATAATAGATTACAATTGAGATCACATGAAAATATGGGATCAATATTGACAGAGATTTTCCCCTGGCTATAAGCCTGTAACAAACAAGGGCCGGGATCGCTGATTGAGTAAATGGCTTCTTTTGGGTTCCTTTTTTCCCTTTTAAGATTGTTAACTGAACTTCTCACCCCTACCTCTGCTTCAGGTATTTAAATTTGCCCAGGAGGTACAGACACTCGTTTTAACTTATGTTCTTGCAGGGTGGACGAAGAGGATATTGAGAGCATGTTACAAGAACAACTCTGAAGATTAAAAAAAAAAAAGAGGCCCCTCAGGGATTACAGAACAGAATACACACCAATGTGTTATCAGGAGAATTCGGAGGAGGTCGAAAACACCCAGAATGGAACTTGTGGCGCCCCTTTGTTCTTCTTGGCTCATTTGCCTGTTCTGCTTGAGATGACGCCATTGCGTTTCTGCTACTGCCGGATCCCATTTTTAATCCTCTTATAACAAAAGTACCTATATAATTAACAGACTGAAATCTTATTGATATCCCATACTTCTAAAACCAAAGAAAGCCGTTCGGCCTCTGGGGTTTCCCTGGCATTGTTCTGTTTCTATCTTAAAACCAAAGTGAGCATATCCTTTTGCCCTTCTGAATTGGACCATCAAAATCAATCTCATATCTTTTTGGTCTAATTCAAACTTTATTTAGTTGTTTCAATCACAATCTACATGTGATATTGCTCTGGAAGCAACATATTTCTTTTGAGAAAATCCAGCTAAAGTCCTCAAAATCTGGAATGACGGGCAGGACGTGGGATGTAATAATTTTAATTGTTAGCCGTTAGGAAGACAGGCTGGAAAAGGGTAGAACCCGAGAGTACAAAGGAGCGCTTTGGGAAAGTTTACACTCAACAAATGGGGAAATTTTTGAAAAAAATAATATTGTTGCATAATGTAATAATAATAATAATAATTCGGGGAAAGCTGCAATAGTTTATTCATGCAATATGATGAAACATAAAGTACAGTGAAAGCATTGGCATACAGGGGAGATAAGTGTGGCAGAATAACTGGGACTGAAGCATGCACGTTACAATTTTAAAGAGGATTTAAAAGAGGAAGGCCGTATGTGGGCATTTTCTTATGAAATCAGCTTGAAGTTTTGCGACTGTTGTGGGGAAAGACGACAATGCTGATTGCTCACGGATTCATATTCTATTTGAAATAGCAGACATGCACAGAACTCGATGGCAGACAATTGGGTGGTGGATTATTCACATTTGAATTTGGGTTAGAAATTATCATCCCCCACCATTATGGCTTACTAATCTCAATGGTTGAGAGGGCTTCTTTAGGTCTTCATGGGACCCAACCTTTGGAATACGGTAACATCATGTGGGTGTGAGCTACTCAGCTTTCTGAAGCAACAGACAAACAACCATTTGAATTTTATTTATGTACTTGGAAAACACTTCATTACCTATTCATAGGCTGGTTTTAAGCAAAGCTGCTCCTCTACTTGCATGGACAGCTTTCCAGCTATCTTGGCTTGGTAGTTTATATTTGTACGATGACAGCTATGTGACATTTGTCATTATAACAACGCTATTAATGCTGTACTAAATCTTACCTCCTTAATTAAGAGTTTCAAGAAACCAGTCATTCCCCTTTCAAAAGAAAATTTGAAGGGAAGATGAAAAGGAGTCCCAACTCTAACCTTTATGTTTAACACGCCTTGTGATTGGGATTAATTTTAATATTGTGTGGTTATATTTATTATGCTGAACACTGGCAGCAAGAATTCAATATTATAAAAAAAATTAATTAAATCATACTTATTTAGAGATAAAAATTTATATTAAATAATTCTGATGTTTTATAGTTTTTTATTATAAAATGTGAGATCGGGTCTATTTTCAATATATAAATAAATAAAAGAATAAAGATCACTTCAACTTACAAATGGGGAGTAACAAAAATAAAAAACTCACTTAAGAATTTTAAAGAGAGCTCAAGAAACTAAAGAAGAGCCCAAAAAGCAAAGAAGACTACAAGGGATCATTGTTGTTGTGTTTGCAAACACTGCTAGACCCACCACCACGTAGGAACAACTCATCTAGCTTATTTTAACTAACCCCTTCGACGTGATCCTAGGAGGAGGGCATCCATGTTCCACTAAGTTCCTTCATCAACTGCATTGTGACCTTCGATATGGAGCTTCTTTGCTTCTGAGTTGTGTCATTTCTTCCTTTTGATTGGGAAGCTTGGTTTAGAGATGTTGTCGATAGTCTAGGAATTGGAACATTTTTTAATTGGAACAACCACATCGTCTATATTTATGAAATATGCAAAATCATCGTCAAGATCTTCCATAAAGGGGTAGGAGCCCTCAGAATCAGAACAATCATCAACTTCCTCAACTAGTTGATTAATAGCAAGATCTTCTTTAGGCTAGGAGGATGGTAGCACCAAAGTAGTAGAGGTGTCACCATTGAGTTAAGAAGAGTGTGGCTCAAGAGGAGAAGATGCGGCAATAGGAATCTCAGAAACGAGATCAAGCTCCTTATGGGAGGCCAAGAATTTACTTTGGTTACATTATATAAAATTTGCATCTAGTATGCCAGGCTTCCTGGTCCATTTTTTAAGATTGAATTTCCTAGTTTTGATTTTCCTAGGACACCTAGTGATCTTGTGGTCAAGTGTAGCACTCATGATAACAATTGCAATAATTCTTGCAACCCTTAATAATGAAGGGATGCACAGGAGGAATAGTCGATTAAAGGAACAAGGAAGGAGAGACTTGTTGTTTGCCTCTCATCAAAACACTAAGGTTGTGGTCTCAGGGGAGGGGGAGGGGGAGCGGGAGGAGAGGGGGACTTCCTAAAAAAAATTAGTGTGTTGTTGAGATTTTTTAGGATTATTTTTAAGTGGGAGGTCCCATGAATTTTGTTGGCATTAAGCATGATTGTCATTAGTGACAACACTCATTCAGATCAGTACATACTGAGCAGATCAGTACATACCGAGCAGAACAGAGCTTACCGAGCTGAGCAGAGCTTACCGAGTAGAACAGTGCATACCGAGCTCGCAAAGTTTCACAGTGTTTACCGAGTGCTGCACGGTTAAACAGGAAATTTAGTTTCTACCGAGTAACACTTTGTCTACCGAGTCTCCAGTATTTACCGAGTTTGAAATTACGACCGAGTGGTTAGTATGGACCGAGTTTCCACTTCTACCGAGTGCATGACGATGCCGAGTAACGCAGTGGACGCCGAGTATCAGAAAGTCACCGAGTTAGTTTGCAGTAACCGTGTAATTATATTTGGGTCGACTCAGTAATATTTGTGTTTACTTGTTTAAGAGCCGACTTTGTAATTGTTTTGGAATTGACTTAGATTGATATATAAACAATGATTTATGTCATATCCAAAAAAAAAAGGAGAGAAGTATGAAAAAGAGAGAAAGGCAGAGATAAGCGAATTACAAAGGGCTACAGTAGTATAAGAAGCAGAAAAGATCTATCCATCACAGAAGGTGATCAGTACATCAGAGAATCTCAATCAGCAAGTACAGTTGCAAGCAAGAGATCTATTGTTTCATCCTAATAGGTGAATCAGTTTGAAATCCTTTAACCGAGTAGACTTAACAGTCTTTGTAAAAATCTCTTAACTGAGTGCATACTTCATTGTATGTTTGTAAATCCTCTAACAAGGTGGACCTAGCAGTCCTTATTGCTCCTAACAGGGCAGATCATCAGAAGTGATCATTGTAAGCCTTAACCGGCAAACTTTATACTGCAGTATTGAAGTTTTGTGGGCATCATCCCCACCCTAGTTTTACTTTCTACTTGGAAGGTTTCTGGATCACCAAATCTCTGTGTTTTAAGTGTTATGAATGTTTTATTCTTTCTGTTACTCATGCATGCAGTCAGATTATCAATCTAATATTATTAAGATCTGAATCTGTTAAAAGTTTTGAAGTTACTGATTCACCCCTCCCCTCTCAGTAACCTAGATAGTCTTGAATATTTCCAACAGAATTTTGTAGTGGAGTTCAAGCTTAAAAGTTTAAGCTCCATAATTTATGGAACTTGGTGGTCTCGTCAAATTTTTTATTTAACATATTCAATTCACATGACTAAATAAATAAAAAATAGAAATAACTATTAATAAGAATTAAAAATATATATATGATTGATGAGTGGCAAAAAAATCCCTAAGTTGGCAAGGCAATTTCTAGCCCCCCACCTTTTCCACCCACTCAAATATGCAGCCCTAGAAAGTAGGGGCTACTACTTTTGAAGAAAATATTCAAATTAATCACGTAGCAATCTTTTGTTGACTTCATGGAACCTCTCGCTGTAGAAAAATAGATCTTAAAGCCTCATGGAACTGCACCCTAAGTGGGTTGAACCCTAAGCTAGGCACCCAAGAATCTATATGATGAGAGGTGTATGCCTTAGTTGTAGTGCTTGGTATCCACCTTTGGTTATCATTTGTCCTTGTCTTTGCCTTGCGTGTCTATGCTCCATCATTGCCTCTCACATCTACATCGACTCTCACATGCCCCTCACTTGCCTTCTTGACTTCACCTATCTACGTACCTTCACACATCTCACTAATTTTCCATCAATCACATATACATAAATTATTGCTGATGTTGTTTCATAGTTTTTAAATAAATGTATTTAAGATATTTATTTTAGTTAAAAATATAATGAATATCAGTCTTTAAAACGAAATCTATTTAAAACTTGTTGAGGTTTTTTATAGTATTCATTCAACTTATAAATGAAAGATTGATTTTAAAAAAGATGATAGGAGTAATATACCTTTCAATGTATTTTAAATAGTTTTTTTTTTTGAGAAAATATAAGTATGCTAATTGCATATTGTAATAGCCCTCCCATAGTTTACTTTTTAGTTTAATTGGTCAGACTCTTTTAGGCCACCTTTATGTGTGCGTTGATTATTTTAGTTGTATTTAGATTATAGATTTGATTAATTATGAACATTTGGATAATGTGTTATATCATGTGTTTACAATTAGATGAATATGGTTATTCTCATGTCAATTTAAATATTTATGATGATGTATATGTTATGGCTATTTCATTATGGTAATCTATATGTTAGGATGTTATTTACATTATGGTTTTACTAACCCCATACTTGCATGTGTATGGTTGGCGTGTATGTTTTATATTTTTGTTTGATGTGCCTGATGTGGTTGAGGGACATAGTCGTAGTTACTTGCTTGCGAGATCCACATAATCAGTCAATCCCCACCATTGTCTATTATATATTTATACATGTATGTACATGACCGTCTTTTATGCAAGATTTTAGGTACTGGATATCGACTGCCCTAAATTGCTAGAATGAGCATGCCCTATCACAATATCTCAATGGTAGGAGAGGGGAGATAACGTACAAGTCCAATCCCAACCCAAGCTATTTATTGTCCTAAATTAAGGAATAAGTTTTTGATTGAGTTTCCTATCTGAATTCGTCAAGGTAGCGTGAATCCGTGAACCCTTTCCCTCGATATGAATTTGATGTTTTTAGTTTAGTCAGTTATTTCTCTTGTTGTCTTGTTCAATAGTTTAATGTGATTTTATGGTTAAGTGATTTATGGGTTTGACTATGTGAATAAATAATTAAATCTAATTGAATATACAAAAATTAATATGAGGGTATTTAATTAATGAGAATTAATTAAATATATTATTTAATTAAAAAGACTTAATTTAAAACAAGTCTAGTTATAGGAATAAAAGATTCAATTAATTATTAAATTTAAAGTTGAAATTAAAAAGCATAATTAATGAATTGATATTTAATTATCAATTTCATAATTATTAATATGTTGGAAAATACAAGTGCTTCGTCACTTTTTTCTTTAAAAAAAATATATGCTGAAAAATAATAATTGTTAATAAATAATTAAAATGCAATATAAGTTGCACATTCAATTTAATAAAATTGAATTAGAAATTTAAGTTTAAAGTTGAGTTAAGAGTTGATAAATGAAAAGTGTATATTTTATTATTAAAATTGTAATTAATCATGCAACATAATTTGTTAAAAAAATAAGGTTAGGGAGTTGAGTTCTAATTTTCTGATTCAGAGTTGCATGTTGAGTTCTAATTTTTGATTTGGAGTTACATGTTAAGTTCTGTCTGGGGGATTTTCATTAGTAAGAATTCTTTTAGCCATTATACACACACAGGTTTGTAGGAGGCTAGATTTTGGAGAGAAATTATTTGGATTCTTTGAAGGATTATTTTTAGAGCTTAGGAGTAATTTGGAATCTTTGAGTCTTCAATTTGGCCATTGTTGTTTCAGATCTTCTCATGGATTTTCAAGTAGGGTTTGAAGAACCCGTGTTAATTTTCTTTCGAAAAGATTGTTTACATTGTGTTTGGAAGCTTGTTGAATGTTTGATTCTATTATTGCTTGATTTTTCATTATTTGATTTGTTTTGGTTATTTAAAACTTTGTGAGAAATTTTTTAGAGAAACCTAGATCTAGAATGTTTTATAATTTATTTTTTTTAGAAATTATGCATGTTGAAACCCTAGGTTGTTCTTAGCAAAATTCTTCATGCTTTGGTCTTAGAAAATCATATTTTGATTATAAGTTAATTTAGATTTAAGAAAAATTCTATTATAGATGTTTTCTGTAAACCTTAAAAATTTTGGTTGAAAAACAATAAGAAAAATTATAGATTGATTTAGTTAGGGTTGATTAGAAATTTTCATAAAACCCTTGAAATTAAAATCAGATGAAAAAATATTATTATTATTATTATTATTTATTAATTTTTTAGATTTAAAAATTTATTTTAAAAAATTAAAATTATTATTACTTATTAATTTTTAGATTTAAAAATAAATTTTAAAAATAATTTATAATTATTGTTATTTATTTATTTTGAAAAAAACAAATTAATTAATAAATAAATATTAATTAGTTTTTTAACATGTGGGTTTTAATATTAATGTTTTCATTTATATTTATATATAGAAAATTAATAACATTATTTTATTATTAAATACATGATGTTTTGATATGTTTGGAGATTTTAGTTAAATACTTATTTTAAAAGTATATATGCATGAAATTTTTTGTAAATAGATAGTTATGTATGAGACATTTATATGAACGCTTTTGTAGTCAAATGGACTTTAGTCAATAAGATGATTGCTTTAGTCAACTGAAATTTATAAATTGGTTTTGGATACTTTTGCATATTTTGAGACTTTGATTGATTGTAATTGGGGAACTATGCTGACTTTTAAAAATTCTATACTAGAGGCTCTAGGGTATTTTCGGAATGTGCGAGTTACTTTTTGTAATCACTATTTTAATCTTAATTTTGAATTAATCTTTTATATGATATGTGGTCACCTTGTAATTTTATCACATGGTATGAAGGTTGTCATGTATGGTTGTGTTTGGGTTACATATTTCACATGGGGAAATATGGTCTCAATCTCGATTGCCAACCTTGTTTTTATTGAAGCTTATGATTTTAAGGACACTTTGAGAGTGTTGTTATGTTATTGTGGTTATGTAAGAACCAATGTGTTCCTATTATATTATGAAACTAATATGAGGATTATTATTATCATTTCTATGTTATCTAAACTGTGAACTTAGGTAGGTTAACTAAGTGTATAGTTGGGGAGTGGCTTCTAATAGGCATCAAGGCCCGCAAGTGGTTGTTAGGATAACTTATTGCAAGTGACTTAATAAAGTGATAACATAATAAAATCTACTAGAATAGAAATATTAATAAGATGTTTGTGTTCCTCACCCATGCCTTGAATGCTAGTATAGGATAGGATGGCTTGTGAGATGATGTTTTCCACCTGTGTGGACTTGGATATAGCATAGTTGGTACCTCATCTATATGAGAGGATTATTGATACCAAAAAAATCACTAGGGCATCAGGGTCTTGAGAGACTTCTAGGATAACTCTAGAGTTGGCTCATGTGATGATACTTCCCCATATGAATCTTAGGTTTCCTACATGTGTTGGTTGCCTCTTGGTTGAGTATGTTTTAGCCTTTTTATCCTAATATATCTTTTTAGATAGAGAGATTTTAGGATCCCTTTCTTAGTTGTATTGTGATTGGTTTTGGTGTTTGTTATCCGAGTGGGGTCTGTTGTTATCTCCTCAGTATGGTGGGAGTGGACCATTTAGGTTCCACGAGGTCAGGTGGTAGTGATTATTTTACCATTTGAGATTCTGACATTTGTGTAGCAGTGTTAGATGATCCTTGTAGCAATTGTGTCTTCTTGCTCATCATTGTTGGAGATGTATTTTTATCTTTCTTATATTATGTTCTTGTATCATTGTATCAATTATATTTGGAGATATCATATTGTACCTTGTGCTAATTTTGTTATATACCATGCGACATGTGCAGAGGATGTATTTCATTATGGATACCTTGCGGTATTGGTTGTATCTAGATTTCATGTATATGATGATGTACTTATCTACATTATGCGGAGACTTTTTGTGATTGTTACATTACGCATATTAATTAATATTTACGTAATCTACGTCAAGGAACCCTTGAGATTTGTAATCTATGTATGAGTTGTACTTCTATGTTTGAGTTGTAATTATATTGTATTGCTTCTGCATTGTTATACAATGTTATTGTTGTAAAATATTTTTAAAAAAATTATTTTGTAAACTTAGTAGCATGTTTAGGTTAATTTCTCCTAGGTTCCTTGGTGGGGCATTACACTAGTTATCAGAGCCCAATTTTTAATATTGGGAACTCTAGAAATTTGTACACCCACTAAATGTCTAAGATGTCAAAACTTGAAACAAAAACATAGACATATAACTTTTTTGTATTTCAGACTATTATTTATGAACCTAGACGTATGATATTAGACTTGTATGTTCGAATTGGATTTTATATGAGTGTTACATTAACTAGTTTTGCACGAACCTCTTAAGTAATTATTTGATGTAAATAAGGATGTGTTATTTATATAATTGATTACTAAATGTTTTCTATAATGGTGAATGAATAAAGATTTAGATCTATTTAAATTGTTAAATAATGAATGATAGATCAATGTGATTTTCGGGTTATTCTTAAACCAAATTTATATTGCTCTTGATGACTATATATCATGTCGTTATTTTCTGGCTTGTTTTTAGATATCATTTTATGTTTTGTCTTAGTAAGATGCTTCGTGATTGAGGGATGCATATCCTTATTTAATTGTAGGCTTCCAGGAGTAAGCCTAATTTTAGAGGAGGTGGATTTAATACCCCTCCCATAGTTTACTTTTTAGTTTAATTGGCCATACTCTTTTAGGCCACCTTTATGTGTGTATTGATTATTTCAGTGATATTTGGATTATTAATTTGATTAATTATGAACCTTTGGATAATGTGTTATAATATCATGTGTTTACAATTAGATGAGTATGGCTATGCTCATGTCAATTTACATGCTTATGATGATGTATATGTTATGGTTATTTTATGATGATAATTTATATGTTAGGTATTATTGACATTATGATTTTACTAGCCCCATACTTATATGTGTATGGTTGGCGTGTATATTTTATTTTTCTGTTTGATGTGCCTAATGTGGTTGAGGGACGAAGTCGTAGTTACTTTCTTATGAGATCCACACGATCGACCGATCCCCATCATTCTCTGTTATGTATTTATACATGTATGTACATTCTCATCTTTTATGTAGGATTTCAGGTACCAGGCATTGACTTTCCTAAATTTTTAGGATGAGTGTGCCCTATCGCAATATCTCAATGGTAGGAGAGGGGGGATAACATACAGGTCCAATCCCAACCCAAGCCATTTATTTTCATAAATTAAGGGACAAGTTTTTGATTAAGTTTCTTATCTGAATTCGTCAAGGTGACATGAATTCGTAAACCCTTTTCCTCAGTATGAATTTGGTGTTTTTAGTTTAGTGAGTTATTTCTCTTGTTGTCTTTTTGAATAGTTTAATGTGATTTTAAGGTTAAATGATTTATGGGTTTGACTATGTGACTAAATAATTAAATCTAATTAAATATAAAAATATTAATATGATGGTATTTAATTAATAAGAATTGATTAAATACATTATTTAATTAAAAGAATTAATTTAAAAGAAGTCTAATTGTGGAAATAAAAGATTAAATTAATTATTAAATCTAAAGTTGAAATTAAAAACATAATTAATGAATTGATATTTAATTATTAATTTCATAATTATTAATATGTTGAAAAATAATAATTATTAATAAATAATTAAAATACAATTTAAGTTGCACATTTAGTTTAATAAAATTGAATTGAGAATTTAAGTTTAAAGTTGAGTTAAGAATTGATAATTGAAAAGTGCACATTTTATTGTTAAAATTGTAATTAATCATGCAACATAATTTTATAAAAAATAAGGTTAGGGAGTTGAGCTCTAATTTTTTGATTGAGAGTTGCATGTTGAGTTCTAATTTCTGATTTGGAGTTGCATGTTGAGTTCTTTCTGGAAGTTTTCATTATTAAGAATTCTTTTAGCCATTATACACACACAGGTTTGAAGGAGACTAGATTTTAGAGAGAAATTATTTGGATTGTTTGAAGGATTATTTTCAAAGCTTAGGAGTAATTTTGAATATTTGAGTCTTCAATTTGGCAATTGTTGTTTTAAATCTTCTTGTGGATTTCAGGTATAGTTTGAAGAATCCATGTTAATTTCCTTTTGAAAAGATTGTTTACATTATGTTTGGAATTTTTTTTGAATATTTGATTATGCTATTGCTTGATTTTCCATTATTTGGTTTGTTTTGGTTATTTAAAACTTTGTGAGAATTTTTTTTAGAGAAACCCAGATCTAGGGTGTTTTATAATTTAATTTTTTTAGAAATTATGCATGTTGAAACCCTAAGTTATTCTTAGAAAAAAATTAATTTAGATTTAAGAAAAATTCTATTATAGATGTTTTGTGTAAACCCTAAGAATTTCGGTTGAAAAATAATAAGAAAATTTGTAGATTGATTCAGTTAGGGTTGATTATAAATTTTCATAAAACCCTTGAAATTAAAATCATATGGAAAAAAGATGATGGATAATTGTGAACTCTTCTAAATGGCTCTACAAAAATTTACGCGAATTAAACTTTTTTAGCATTGAAGTTCAGTGTTTTCAAGGACAAAATATGCTAAATTGGTAGGAATCTATGATTTGCCTTCCACATCAAGCACTAAGAAGATTTTGTCAATAAGGAAGCAGAATGGAAGATGGTTTCAAAGACTCATCGGCTCCCGCACTAAAAACATCTGAAACTTTTTTTTGTCTCGACATTCAATCACTTTTCAGCTCTAATGCCTTCTTCCCCTAGGATCTCTCCTAGGGTTTCCACATGGGAGAAGCATTCAAAGGATTTTCACACCACCTCTATTAAAAATGCTATATGTGTTTGATCAGATGGCCCTTTGTAAGGAAAACTTAACTCCTCCATGTTGGAAACTACAATTGAAACAATTATTGTATTGTCATTGATGTCAAACCTTAACTAGTATGACAGTTTCTATCTAAGAAAGTACTATATCTATTGATTAATGAAAAGGATTAGAGCAAGGGAGATAACAAGAGAACCTAGGGAAAGGTTGAGTTATTTGATACTTCAATGAGTACTTGATTATTTGGCACATTGATAAGATAATGTGTAGTTTATCTAAGTAAGAATAAAGATTGAAGAAGTAGACTTAACTGAGTAAAAGTGAAGAAATGTAGTTTAAGCCGAGTGATGTTAGTGTCGACCGAGCGCTAGTATATGTTGAGTAAATTTAATGTTGACTGAACATCAATTTATGCCGAGCGACAGAAAATTACTGAGCAAGACAGTGTTAGCCGAGGAAGACATTTTGTAGAGATGACCGAGTTACGCAGTGATGATCGAGGAGATGAACACAATATTGATCGAGTGTTAGTAATTTATATTTGGAGAAAGAATTCAGATTCCCAGCCAACATAGTTGAATTCTTGGGTTATGTAAATTGTGTTGACTTTATTAATTGATTGTATGGAGAATTTAATGCATGGTAAATCATTTTATTATGGATTTAATGAGAAGTTTTAAGATGTAACTAGAAGGAAGGATGAAAAACTTAAATGTTGGAAGGATTTGATGAATCTGACCTAACCTAAGATCTAGGGAGGAGATTAAGTGGCAAAATATGGATCTATCTATTTGAAGAGGTATATAGGAAAACCTAAGTGTGAGGTTACAGAGTATGCTAGAGTTGTTGATGTTATTGACTGATAAGTCTAAGCAGAAGGCTAAAGGTGAAGAAGTTGATCAGAGTTGTGATTGCTTGAAGTGAATTTTGAGCAGATCAGTGATGGAGATGGAAATGGAACTCAATCAGTAAATCAACATATATGTGTGAATTGGATCTGTTATTTGCAAAGTGAGTTGTATGTTTTTCAGATCAAAAACTACTGCTACTTTCTAACCATTGTATCAGTCTAAATCCTTTAATCAAGGTTGACCTAACTGTCATTTTTTAAATCCTTTAATCAAGGTGGCATTCTAATGGAATGTACTTAAATCCTCTAACCAGGTCACTTTTGACAGAGTGTTTAAATCCTTTAACAGGATCACACCTAGCAGTGTGTTTGTAAACCTTTAACAAGGTTGGCTTTTCACAGAGCTCACTTCAAAAGAGTGAAAATATCAGTAACATGTTACAAAGTGGTTTTTCCCAAATTGGGTTTCCACTATAAATCCTGGTGTTATACTTGTGTGAATGTTTTGATATGAATGTTTCTATATTCTGCAAGTTAATTACTTTTGGATAGTGGACTACATGTTATATGTTTCTGGTATATATATACTTTAGAGATTGAGTTGTGTTGGTGATTAGATCTGAGATTGTTGAAGTGTTTAAAAGTTCAATTGGTACATCTGGACCTGAGAAAAACTGATTCACCCCCTCTCTCTATTGTTCTAAATAATATTAACAATTGGTATCAAATCTATTGGTACCTATAGAGAAAAATTTTAAAGGTACTTGAAGCTAATGATCAAGATATATAAAAAGGAGGTACCAAATTTGAACAAGCAGAACTTCCTAGCATGGCAGAGTTTGATGAAACTGCATCTAGCTAGTATTGGTGATTCGACAAAATACTATGTTGAACATGACTATGTTATACCTTCTACACCTTTCACTGTCGAGGAGATGAAAGAAAAATAAGAACACAATCAAGCAATGTTGGAGATTGCATCTGCCTTAAGATATCCTAAATTTAAAGATATAAGGATTGCACTACTAAAAAGAAAATGTGGGATACTCTTGCAACCATCTATGGTGGTGATACAAATGTATTGAGGACAAAAGCTAAAATCTTGAGAGGTAAGTTTGATGAAATGAAAATGCAATAAGGTGAGAATATTGCTTAGTATTGTGGTAGAATTAAGGAGACAGTGAATGCTATTAGAGGAGCTAATGGAATCATTGATGATGAGACTGTCATTGGTAAGGTATTGAGAACTTTGCTTCCTATCTATGCTATCAGAATTTTAGCAATAAAAGAATCAAGATGTAATCCTGGTAATGTTCTAACTCTGGAAAGTCTTGTTGGTAAGCTTACTGCATTTGAGCTATCTAACTATGATAACTACATTGTTCTTAATGTTGAATATGCATTCAAGTCACAAATAGTTTTGCATAAATCTAAGAGAGAAAAAGAAAAATGTGTGAAAAGTGAAAGTGATAGTGAAAGTGACACTGACACCTCTGATGAGGAACTGGATGATCTTGAGGCACTCATGGCTAGAAGATTGAAAAGAGGAAAAGACAAATATAAAGGTAAACTTCCTATAATCTATTTTTCATATAACAAAGTTGGTCATATTGCTACAAGATGTCTTGATAGGAATGACAAGTATGAGGAAAGAGAAAGCAAGTACAAAGATAAGGGAGATAACAAAGATCACCAAAGGTACAAAAATTACAAGGATAAAGGTAAGAAATCCTATTATATTGCTGAAGAGGAAACTGATAGTGACAATGATGATTTTGATATTGAAGTAGTTTATGTTGCTGAAAGATGATTCTGATGAAGATGAGAAAACTGTACTTATTTCTTATGTGAGTGTTGGCAAACAGATTTGTCTTCTTCTTAAATGAAATTAAATAAAAACTCTATGCCTTTGAAGACAAACAATTCATCAACAGTTGGGTAAGCAATAGAAATTGCTTCCCTCTGAATTTCGAAGGTTCAGCTTCCTTGTAGGATATTCAATGAATTATCAACATAAAAGTAAAGACATACACTTTTAACCAAAAAGTGTGGAAGGACCGCTCAAATACTCTTGGGTATTGAGGTAATTTAAAGAATCAACAAATGATTAAATTCAACTATGAAGAATACTGAGATCTACTAATTACTTCTAAAACAAAGAACCTATAAAATGACTCAAGAAGAAATAACTAGAAAGAAACTGAGAGTGACTAAGTATAAATAATACATGCACAAATATAAATGTACCAATCCTCAAAGTAACCAATACATTCCAAATTTTGATTCAAAGATCTAAATCATACCATGCATCTATATATTCATATATGATCAGATCAAAGTCTAATCAAAACAAGTCACAAACTGTTTCAGAACTTAAAGGACTATTCTAACTATCTACTTAGAAAAACTATCTATTTTTCTATCTGTAAATTCTAACCCTTTCATAGTTTAATGATCCAGCATTTATAGTTTTAGGTCCGAGAGAGCCTCCAGAAAAACCCGGCCTCTTGGACACTAGAAAAACTATTAAAAACTAGTTATACAACTAAAATGAGAGTTTCATAACACATGTCTTTTAAAACATAAATAAAGGTAAATGCTATCCTGAAAAATGCTAACTCCCTCCAAGGCCTTCCGACATGGCTATCTATACGAGCTTCTAGGTTTGAAACATGTTCACCAATTCCTAAGCTGGCTAAAATGTAGATTCTTCAGACCTATTAGCTTCTCCCGAGTCGCATTCTTCTTCCATCTTAACTCCTTAATCCTCTCCACCTACTTAGGTAGATGGCCCCTATTTAGTAGTAACATGGATTCCACGTTTTCTATTTTGGTGAAATCCTGAACCATCGGTGCTTCATTTTCTTTAAGAGCATTCATGGTGTCTGTAAAGACTTTGACCATGGCGTCTACATCCCTATTACCTTCATCAATCTATAAAATACTTGAAAATTTTACTATCTTGATGCCTTTAAGGGCATTTGTATGCATAAATAGTACCTCTTTCTCTATTGCTTTGGCTTGAGAAATCGCAGCTTTAAACATTGTGTTTTTTCAGCCAAAATTTTGTTTCAAGATGAACAACATACAGGGATCTACCAACTTCATCAGGTTTTCTGCTAAGAACTGAGTCACACCATACACCTCTATTTCTTGAACCTGTATGACAACTGCTGCACATTTCTCTTCTTTTATTTCCCAGCTTGGGACCAAAGTTTGAACCTCACCAAGTAATCCTTCCCCATCTAAGCAGGTAGATATAAAATCTTGTATGAAAGCACTCCCTTCATCAATTACATTATTTATTCAAGATTTCATGACCTCCATCAAAACTCTACCCTATTGCATCTGTTTCACTAGCCTTTGGCTTTCAGCTGAATTCAGATCAAAGTCTTGTGAGGACTGGGCTAGTGGCAATGCCCCAACATCAGTGAGTGAGGAAAGAAACTTGGCCATGGTAGATACAAGCTATTTCAACTCACGTTTCTCTCTCCCATCCTTTTGTGACTACCCGAGCATATGATCAATTGAAAACTTAAACAGATGATCTCTAGAATCCCTATTTAGAACACCAAGCTCCATCTTAGTGATTTCAAAGTCTTCCGCCTCTGGTTCCTGAATTCCTTCTTTAGGCCTAAAGGTTGCTATTTCTGCAGTCACCTTCCTAGTACATGGATCGATAGATAGCCCTACATCACTCTTCATTCTTTTTGCTTTAGGGGTCTAAGTAGCATCGTTGGTGACAATCTCCTTCATAAGAAGTGAAATAGGCTTATAACTCTTCCTTTTACTCACTGATTCGGTTAGCCAAGGAGGAAATAAACCGGTGACTATCTGATTGTCAGGTGTTTTGATAGGAGTATTCTCAGCCTAAGGTACATCTATGCTACTGGTAATAATTTCTTGAACCTTTTCTTGTTGATCCAATGGAAAGGAAATATCTTCATCGTTAATCTCAATATCTAGATAGTCAAGTCCTAAGGATGCCATTTGAGAATGCCTTTCCGATCTTGTTCTAGGCCTTAATCTGGGTACGGTAGGATGTCCACTGGGAACCACCTTTTTCTTAGGGGATGTAACTTTACCTGCAGTAGGAACCATAGGAGATACATTAGATGAGACATGTTTCGCATTTTTTAGGGCTGATTTCGTACTACACCTTTCAAGAGGGGGGTTCTTCGCTCCTTTATTTTTCTTTTCTATCAACCAGGTTTTTGTAACCCCAAATATGGTTCAGGCTCTCAACTTTATATCATCTTCCTCCTTCCTATTCCAATCTATGACCAGAGGACTTCTTGCTTCTACATTGATGACATCTGAACTTGTAGCTTCAGAACTATCCTCTTCTACTCCCTTAATATCAAACTTTAACTGCAACAGTTTGATCTGTGGAACTACAAGTCTTGAGTGATCCGATTTCCAAATTGCTTCTTCATCACTAAGGTCTTCCCATAGATCTTCAAGGTGCAAACTGGGTGAAGGATAATTACTTAGACTTAGAACTTGTCTAGCAAAGCCCTTATTGTCAAAACCCCTTCTTAACTCATAAAATTGCAAGTGAAAACTTAACAGGTTGCTTCCTATCACCAAGGCATCCATCATACTGTTACAGACCAAGTTGCCAATCTTAACTGGAAACATAGAAGGCCACCTTTCTTCTGGCAGGGTATTTTTATTAACTATGAACAATTACCTATAGACCTCTACCAATATAAAATAGTCAAAAGAAAATCTTGGGAGCCTAAGAGGTTCATCATCAAAACCTCTGACCTAGATGTAAGTAAAACATGGAAATTGAATGTATAGACTTCTGTAGACTTGAACCAATTTCTGTGCTTCCAATGAAACTCTTTGGTTTGGGACTCCTGCTAATTGTTGACACAATCTTCCCAGAGAAACATCATGAACCTTCCTGTAGTCTTCCAAAATCTTATCCTTTCTCAATAAGGGACAGTACTCATAGATGAAAAGGTCTTCATTCCAAGGAACATGTTGAATGGCAGATAGATCTGGTGTGCATGCCAGATAGTATATCAAATAGGAGGACATAAAGAAATCCTTCTTAATGACATGGGCTTGTTTAAGTTGGTCCCTCAAGGAACTAGCAATAATCTCCGCCCAATCAATATGTTGCCCCCCTTCCAAGACTATCTCTATAAAGTGAAACATCCACCCAAAGAGGAGAACCTGCTCTGAACCTTTTATCTAGTGAAGCAACTCTATCACATCATGAATAAGTGGCTTCATATGGTCTTTGGTGAGGACTTTAGGCAACCGGGATCCTCCCTTATAATTAGTGTTTAGGCTTAGAATTGTTACCTTACATCAGGCATTAAGGCTAACAACAATTCTATCCCGACAATGGAAACCTCTCCTAGCTGTGGGTAGACTATGAATGAAGAGGATTCTCTAGATTCTAGGCCGGTTCCTATAAAATATGGAATATTACTTTCCTGATCTACAAACTATTGGGAAAAGGGAAAAGAATACTAAAATAAAAAGATTAGGGTGATACACCAATGAATAATTCAGACCTCTCAAAAGATGAATCTCAATTCTGACTTACAAAAGAATACCTTAACAATCTGATTCTCTGTTCAACATATAAGTTAATAAACTCATGCTATCAGAATTCTACCACAAATAGCTTGGAGAATTAACAACATACATTTTTCATGCAAGGCCTAGGGGTGGCTAATTTTCTTGAGAAGGAACATAACTTCATTCACTTCTTTTAGATAATAACCAATTTTAACACTTGCTAGAAAAGATGAAACATGATTTGATATTGAAAACAAGTACACAAAAATGGAAGTCAAAGCATCTAGTTCATTTCTTCAAAAATCTGATAAGATGATTACAAAAAATGGCCTTCAAAGCATCTAGGAATGATATGTTCACTAAAATGCCCTCTCTCCAAAATCTGCAACCCTTAATTGATTCTAAAAAATCAATTTTATAATCAACTCTAGCCTCCAATTCGAAAATCAAACTCCTCTATCCTAGCCTAAAAACGTGCCTAAGAATATGCTATTACAATGAGTTCTCCAAAACATGCATCTCTTCCTAAATTTTGACCCAAAAATATAAGGAATGAATCCTTTTACAAATAAAACATGCCAAAATTTAAACAAGAAATTAATAAAAACTAATCCCTATACCCTAACTTTTATTTGATAACCTAGATAAAAATCTAAGTGTAAATTATTGCAATAGTGAAGAGGTTGACATGACCCTCAATCCACTTGCAATCCATCTGATGGGATAAGCACTAAAGGTGGCATGTTTCAGTTTCTGAGGCCATAGCTGGCACTACCATGCATTGAATGCATCTGCTGCTTGACGGACTCCAAAATTTAGTTCATTCTTTCTTTGGCATTGTGTTTGTCTTCTCGAAGAAAACTCAAAATGAAACCCTAAGCTTTCAAAAACTATGAAGGAGTTCAGCTTTGCTATGATGGTCTTTGACTACTGCTAGAGTTGGGACTTCATTTGATACTATACTCAACATTTGAGCATCTTTTCATCAGTGAATGGTAAGTTATTAGAACTCTCTCTTGATTCTTTGTAATGAAACGCATGCACCTCCTTCTGCTTGTTTAACTGCTTGTTGTCTTATACTTCTTTTCATAGTTACAATTGAGAAGTTATAGTTCATTTTTTTGCCTTCTCTGCTTTACTGAAGGTTATCTTATTGTTTGAGCATGAGCCCATCTCATGCTTCATTGTTTTCGACTGTTTCCTTGCTATTTATCTATCATTTTCTTGTGTTGATACCGCGACTTCTCTATTGTTCTTGCGTAGCATATGGGTCATCTTGTTCACAGCTCCATGCAATATTGTTTCTCTTTTATTATTCTCTATCTATTACTATAGTTATATTGCACATGCGGGTTTGAAGTGTTCATGAACTCGAACTTGCTAAAGTTTGCATGTCATTTTTATGCTTCATTGTTGATCTCTTGCCATGTTGTGACTATTCTTCTTGTCATGAGCTCCACTGTTCTTCTTCGACTATTACCATGTCAAGCTCACCATGCCGTAAGTTGGGTATCATATCAAGCTCATATTGTTCTGAGAGTTCACCATTCTGTGAATATCCTAACCCGAGCTGGGTTATCATGCTGAGACTGTTACTATGCTGCAAGCTGGGTTTATAACTTACAATCATTTGTAGGTTTGATATATCGTTGCCTTCATTGATATTCTTTGTTTGTTCTTTGAGCTCGCTATCGATATAAGCCGTGGCCAGCATTCACCCAACAGTTACTGTTGGTATCGGGTGACTGGTGTCAACTTGATCTTGATCCCACCGCAAGCTTGCTTTCTCCATGGTACTCTTTGTTGTTTGTCTGTTATTTCATTACCATTCATTATTTCTTTCTTTGAGCTCACTGTTAATATAAGTCGTGGCTTTCACTATGACCAATGATGACAATCTTGGTTTTGACTATTACTAATAATGTCAATTACATTATTAGTAACAGTCAAACACTGTTGATCTTTTTTGCTATGTGGGTTCCAAAGTTTGTGACCTCGAAACTTGTTCACCACAGTTACACTGACAACTGTAAATACATTTGAAGCACTTTATGATATTTATGACTGGCACAAATATAAACTTGCTAAAATGGTAACAGTCATTATTTTACTGTTGTCATTTCATTCTTCTTTTGAAACCATGACTGTTACTGTTTTAGAAACAAGTTCAAAAGTTACTTAAAAGGAAAATAATCCGTTTACATCTTAATAACTGAAATAGCAGTAAGCAATTTGTAGTCATTTTCTGAAATTGTCATAGCAACACACTTCTCAATTGATGAAACTTTAAATTCTTATCAACTGCATCCTTAAGCATCCGCCTCAGCATATTCTATTGATAACATAGAGCACTCAGATTATTGACTCTCTTTTGCTGACATGAATAAAACCTTGTGTAATTAACAACTATAATCATGATGAGTTGATGAACTCTCTGCTTGTTACACATACTCTATTTCAGTTTATACATGCTTTTCATTTATGTTCAACTTTTACATTCTGTAGCTTTGTCCATTGTAAATAATTCACATTGATACTGAATCTGTACCTTAGTATGATAAGTACAACAAGATGAAAATGTTTATTTATTGTTAATGAAGTTTGAGCATGGGCTCGTGACACTCAAAAACATCAGAATGTTTAACTAATGAGGTTCGAACACGGGTTCGTGACACTCAATAAAAACAAACTGTAAACACTTTATGATTTTACAACTTGAAGCACCCTTCTGTATTTAGCAGCAAATATGTTTATGATTTGAAAAATGACAGTAAGGACATATTTGTACCAGTATTTATGAAACATCTTTTGTATCTTAAACTCAAAAGTGGCAATCATTGGCATTTTTTGTTGAACTTTCTTTGAGAAACCAGCTTGATTTATATCTTTGGTAATAACTGAATATGAGCACCAGTTAGCTGCTATCTGCAAGATAATCTGTTAAGTTTTTGAATAACATCATGGCATGAAATACATTATCCGAAAAAGGTTTCTTAGTTTGGAAACATATTGAGTCCCTTTAATTCATATACCTGGTTAATAAAAAGGACAACATACACCACAATGATCATTAGTAGTAAAAGGTTTCATGTATGAAACAAGTCCCTTTAACACTACCTTGCAGTGAGTGTCAATGTACATTTCCTTATTTCGTTTAATTTTCCAGATTGATGCAGTATTGAAAACTTGATTGCTACAGTATGTTATTTGATTCACATGTATTGGTTAGATCCATCAGGATCTAATCATTTCTCTTTCCTTTCAATGCAAATGAAAACCTAGAAGACTTAGATGCAGATGGAGACCTGAATGCAAATGAAGACCTAAAAGATGAAGACCTAAATGTAGAGACCTAGCAGACAACCAGCTGACTCAAAGACAAGACAAGGAAATACATGGGACCCCTATTCCATACTTCAATCTTTCTTCTTTTCAATTTTGCAATGTATTCTAAATATTGAATTGAAATATGAAACAAGAAAGGACATTTGTATACTACATTCAGTATGAATGCACAATGTAATGATCATTGATAAAAAAAAAATTTGAGTTTTGTAATGCTTGATCAATACTTAGAGTACAATAATGAAATCTAGAATGAATGCAATAACGACATGTAAACTAACAAAACCTACAAGGTAGTGTTAATTAGATAAACAAATGCAACCTTTTCCTATTAATGCTTATTGTATTGTATGTTGTATTTTTAAGTAACAATTTTGGCGACTTCTGCTGGATGTCTGCCTGGTAGACACGAATTCAGACCTTATCACTGGGCAATAGAGTCAGATAACGAGAACATGCATGAATGCAACCTTATTGAAATGAAAATGCACCTAAACCTAGACTCATGCAACCTAAAACCTAGTGCTGGACTGCACTTATTGAAATGAAAACCTAGACTAACCTACTTTAACCAGCAAAGCCTAGTTAAACAAAACCATTAACTGATTGTGAAAAATAACTTCCTATCCTCCTCAATTTACAATAATCAACCTGCTTATGAAAAGCTATCATGAGATGAACACAGGAGATGTATTTGATCATTTACTTGACAAGGATCTCATCAACATGAATTTTACTTACTTGATCAAGCTGATTGAAATCACCATTATTTTGAGAAGAATTAGCAAACAACAACATGTTGTGAAGAAACAAGAGGACTTTACCTACTTGATCAATTGGGATAGCAAGTTTTTTGAATTCCTTCTCAGCTTCTTCTTTTGGAAGAACTTCATGCAGAGATGCTGATACAATTTGATCTTCTTTACTAGTCTCCACTCTGGCCAAATGCCTGATAGGATAGCCATGAGAGATGGTGAACCTAGAGATTTCCTTGATAGACTTAGATTCTTGAGAGATAACTTTAATTTGATAGATTTTCTCATCATGCTGGCTATGAATAATCTCCTCCTGTAGCTTATAAATTCTTTCCAAGAGTGTGGGCTTATCATCAAGATGTAAGCAAAACTGCTCCATCTCATCCTAAAATTGATCTTCTTCTTCTTCTTCTTCCTTATTGCTTTGTACGAGAAGTATACTCTTATTAGCACAAATGTTTTGATCTACTAAAATCTTCCTTATCTCAACTTGCTCAAAAAGAACCTTCTTTAGATCAGCAATCTCCTTTTCAATGGTATCCTTGTCTTCTTCCAACTGAGAACACTTCTCAATCTGCATACGATATCCTTCTTTATACTTTTCAGCTGTAGAAGACAAGAATCCTATCTTTTGCTTGAGATCCTAAAGTTCTTTTTCATAGGACTCCTCCTGAGCTTTTGAATCTCTTTCATTCTCCAACTAATATTCATGACCATGTTTTAACATGGCACCTATTAGCTCTGGAAATTTCTCAATAAATTCTTGTTGTGCTCTCAGTTCCTTTTCTTTTTCCTCTTGAAATTTCTCATGAAACTCCTGATGAGCTCTTAATTCTTTTTCTTTCTCTAAATGAAGTTCATTGTCTCTATCAAACATAGCTTTTAAGATCTCACATCCTTTTTGAAGCCTCTTTTCATAAACATCTTTCTGTGTCTCTAACCCACCTGCAAGCTTGGCTTCATTTCTCTTGTATTGTTCAGCCAAATACTTCTTGTAACCTTGATCTTGCTTAGCCAATGCTTGCTGCTGTTGGATCTGGGCTTGATAAGCATGCTCTTCTAGCTGCTTATTCAACTCATCAATCTGCATACGTAAATTCTCCAACATACTTACGGTATCTCCAGTTTGTGAACCATTATCATTTGCAGAATAATAGAAATCATACTAGGATTGTTGACCTTGATAAGATTGAGAATGATTCTCTTGAACAAAAATTTCTTGAAATGAAGGAAAACTTGAAAACTGACCATCTGGGTAAGCATACTCTCCTTGAAAACTTGACATCTTTATTCATCTAAAAGACTGGAAAATAGAAAATAAAACAATTTGAAACATACTAGCTTTTCTTCCTTTTGAAACAATAAACTTTCCTTCACGGATCCACCAGATATGCGAAATGCAACCTCTTTTAGGTTTGATCTTGCTGATTGCACACCAGAACCAACAAGTGATACAATGCAATTTGACCCATTCATTGAAGAACGTGTCCCACTGGGCGTGCCAAAAATTGTTCAGGCTTAGAATTGTTACCTTACATCAGGCATTAAGGCTAACAACAATTCTATCTCGACAATGGAAACCTCTCCTAGCTGTGGGTAAACTATGAATGACGAGGAATCTCCAGATTCTAGGCTGGTACCTATAAAATATAGAATATCACTTTCCTGATCTGCAAACTATTGGGAAAAGGGAAAAGAATACTAAAATAAAAAGATTAGGGTGATACACCAATGAATAATCCAGACCTCTCAAAAGATGAATCTCAATTCTGACTTACAAAAGAATACCTTAACAATCTACTTCTCTGTTCAACATATAGGTTAATAAACTCATGCTATCAGGGTTCTACCACAAATAGCTTGGAGAATTAACAACATACATTTTTCATGCAAGGCCTAGGGGTAGCTAATTTTCTTGAGAAGGAACAGAACTTCATTCACTTCTTTCAGATAATAACCAATTTTAACACTTGCTAGAAAAGATGAAACATGATTCGATGTTGAAAACAAGTACACAAAAATGGAATTCAAAGCATCTGGTTCATTTCTTCAAAAATTTGACAAGATGATTACAAAAAAATGGCCTTCGAAGCATCTAGGAATGATATGTTCACTAAAATGCCCTCTCTCCAAAATCTGCAACCCTTAATTGATTCTAAAAAATTAATTTTATAATCAACTCTAGCCTCCAATTCAAAAATCAAACTCCTCTATCCTAGCCTAAAAACGTGCCTAAGAATATGCTATTACAATGAGTTCTCCAAAACATGCATCTCTTCCTAAATTTTGGCCCAAAAATATAAGGAATGAATCCTTTTACAAATAAAACATGCCAAAATTTAAACAAGAAATTAATAAAAACTAATCCCTATAACCTAACTTTTATTTGATAACCTAGATGAAAATCTAAGTGTAAATTATTGCAATAGTGAAGAGGTTGACATGACCCTCAATCCACTTGCAATCCATCTGATGGGATAAGCACAAAAGGTGGCATGTTTCAATTTCTGAGGCCATAGTTGGCACTGCCATGCATTGAATGCATCTGCTGCTTGACGGACTCCAAAATTTAGTTCATTCTTTCTTTGGCATTGTGTTTGTCTTCTCGAAGAAAACTCAGAATGAAACCCTAAGCTTTCAAAAACTATGAAGGAGTTCAGCTTTGCTATGATGGTCTTCGACTGCTGCTAGAGTTGGGACTTCATCTGATACTATACTCGGCATTTCTCCATCTTTTCATCAGTGAATGGTAAGTTATTGGAACTCTCTGATGATTCTTTGTAATGAAACGCATGCACCTCCTTCTACTTGTTTAATTGCTTGTTGTCTTATACTGCTTTTCATAGTTACAATTGACAAGTTATTGTTCATTTTTTTGCCTTCTCTACTTTACTAAAGGTTATCTTGTTGTTTGAGCACGAGCCCATCTCATGCTTCATTACTTTTGACTGTTTCCTTGCTATTTATCTATCATTTTCTTGTGTTGATTTCGTGACTTCTCTATTGTTCTTGCATAGCATATGGGTCATCTTGTTCACGGCTCCATGCAATACTATTTCTCTTTTATTATTCTCTATCTGTTACTTCAGTTATATTGCGCATGCGGGTTTGAAGTGTTCATGAACTCAAACTTGCTAAAGTTTGCATGTCATTTTTATGCTTCATTGTTGATCTCTTGCCATGTTGTGACTGTTCTTCTTGTCATGAGCTCCACTGTTCTTCTTCGACTATTACCATGTCGAGCTCACCATGCCATAAGTTGGGTATCATATCAAGCTCATACTATTCTGAGAGTTCACCATTCTGTGAATATCCTAACCCGAGCTGGGTTATCATGCTGAGACTGTTACTATGCTGCAAGCTGGGTTTATAACTTACCATTATTTGCAAGTTTGATATATCATTGCCTTCATTGATATTCTTTGTTTTTTCTTTGAGCTCATTGTCGATATAAGTCATGGCTAGCATTCACCCAACAGTTACTGTTGGTATCGGGTGACTGGTGTCAACTTGATCTTGATCCCACCGCAAGCTTGCTTTCTCCATGGCACTCTTTGTTGTTTGTTTGTTATTTCATTACCATTCACTATTTCTTTCTTTGAGCTCATTGTTAATATAAGCCATGGCTTTCACTATGACCAATGATGACAATCTTGGTTTTGACTGTTACTAATAATGTCAATTACATTATTAGTAACAATCAAACATTGTTGATCTTTTTTTCTATATGGGTTCCAATGTTTGTGAACTCGAAACTTGTTCACCATAGTTACACTGACAACTATAAATACATTTGAAGCACTTTATGATATTTATGACTGGCAAAAATATAAAATTCCTAAAATGGTAACAGTCATTGTGTTACTGTTGTCATTTCATTCTTCTTTTGAAACCATGACTGTTACTGTTTTAGAAACAAGTTTAGAAGTTACTTAAAAGGAAAATAATTCATTTACATCTTAATAATTGAAATACCAGTAAGCAATTTGTAGTCATTTTCTAAAATTTTCATAGCAACACACTTCTCAATTGATGAAACTTTGAATTCTTATCAATTGCATCCTTAAGCATCCGCCTCAGCATATTCTGTTGATAACATAGAGCACTCATATTATTGACTCTCTTTTGCTGACATGAATAAAACCTTGTGTAATTAACAACTATAATCATGATGAGTTGATGAACTCTCTGCTTGTTACACATACTCTGTTTCAGTTTGTACATGCTTTTCATTTATGTTCAGCTTTTACATTCTGTAGCTTTGTCCACTGTAAATAATTCACATTAATACTGAATCTGTACCTTAGTATGATAAGTACAACAAGATGAAAATGTTTATTTACTATTAATGAAGTTTGAGCATGGGCTCGTGACACTCAAAAACATCAAAATGTTTAACTAATGAGGTTCGAATACAGGTTCGTGACACTCAATAAAAATAAACTGTAAACACTTTATGATTTTACAACTTGAAGCACCCTTCTGTATTCAATAGAAAAAATGTTTATGATTTGAAAAATGACAGTAAGTACATATTTGTACCAATATTTATGCAACATCTTTTGTATCTTAAACTTGAAAGTTGGCAATCATTGGCATTTTCTGTTGAACTTTCTTTGAGAAACTAGCTTGATTTATATCTTTGGAAATAACTGAATATGAGCACCAGTTAGCTGCTATCTGCAAGATAATCTGTTAAGTTTTCAAATAACATCATGGCATGAAATACATTATCTAAAAAATGTTTCTTAGTTTGGAAACATACTGAGTCCCTTTAATTCATATACTTGGTTAATAAAAAGGACAACATACACCACAATGATCATTAGTAGTAAAAGGTTTCATGTATGAAACAAGTCCCTTTAACACTACCTTGCAATGAGTGTCAGTGTACATTTCCTTATTTTGTTTAATTTTCTAGATTGATGCAGTATTGAAAACTTGATTGCTATAGTATTTTATTTGATTCACATGTCTTGCTTAGATCCATCAGGATCTAATCATTTCTCTTTCCTTTCAATGCAAATGAAAACCTAGAAGACTTAGATGCCGATGGAGACCTGAATGCAAATGAAGACCTAAAAGATGAAGACCTAAATGCAAAGACCTAGCAGACAACCATCTAACTCAAAGACAAGACAAGGCAATACATGGGACCCCTATTCCATACTTCAATCTTTCTTCTTTTCAATTCTGCAATGTATTCTAAATATTGAATTGAAATATGAAACAAGAAAGGACATTTGTATACTACATTCAGTATGAATGCACAATGTAATGATCATTGATAAAAAAAATTTTATTTTTGTAATGCTTGATCAATACTTTGAGTACAATAATGACATCTAGAATGAATGCAATAACGACATGTAAACTAACAAAACCTGCAAGGTAGTGTTAATTAGTTAAACAAATGCAACCTTTTCCTATTAATGCTTATTGTATTGTATGCTGTATTTTTAAGTAACAATTAGTTTGAGTCCATTTCCAGGCCACATGACTATGGTTTTTATCTATGTTTTCTCTATACTAAGCTAGAGATTGGGTGGGAGTGAAAATGACGAGAGAGATTCCTCTGGGAATTTAAAAATAGCCATGATAGTATCTCTATTGATTGGCACAAGGGTTTGGCCTTCCGCATTCATTATACACTTGGATTTAACATCATATCTATTAATACATTGTTGAACCAACTCTGGGCATACAGTTGACGGAGGGAAAGCCGCAGCTTCCAATAATCCACTATACAGGAACTCTAGACTATGATCTTCCACTACACGATTTGTGAGGTCAATTGCCATTTTTTCTACTGATATCCCTAACAAGTCTGTATCTTTGACAATAGGGGGTCGACACTGCATATTCTTGACATTCCTGAAGAAATGCATACTGGACCTCATCTCTCCCTCAGGAATAAAAATAAAAGCCCCCCCTCTCGAATCAATATATCAAACAGCAATAGGAAATGAAAAAGAGCTTTAGGAGCTACATATTTTATGCAGACTCAAAAGAATTTCTTCTCCCACAGCCGAGACTCCACAAAATTATAACAGGAAGAGAACACTTACAGAGCTGTTTATATTTTTGAAAGATTATGCCCTGAAAAGTTGACTTCAATGAGCATTAGTCTGGAACATTAATTTTAAATGATGGGAGTAGTAATGACTCAGCAATAGGATGTCCTTGAAATCCACAAACTTTAATATCATTATTAACCATCCACCAAACAATATCTCTCGCTTGTGTTAAAGATTTCAGTCATCGCAACCTGAAACTTTGTTTGAGGCTTGCCCCGTGGCTCCTGTCAAATCTAAACTGTCCATCTTAATAACTTAACCATCACTTCACCATCGGCTTATGTCATCTATCCCATCAACTGTCTTTTCACTTATGACTCTTCCTGCTAGCTGTCTTTGAACCTCTTTGAACAACTTTGAGCCGGGGTTCAAAGTGGTTCACCGCAAAAAGGTGACGTAGGCCGGGGCCCACCTACAAAAAATAGACGTTAGAAAGATAATCATTCATTGAACCACTTTGAACTACTTTGAACTGGAGTTGAAAGAGATTCGAAGTGGTTCATGTGAAGCATGAGTCTTGGAAAAGATTCAGCCAAGGAAGGCCGAATTTGAACTTGACAAACTTGGAGACTATTTCTTGACAACTTAAAGGACATGCATACTTGGAGGATTGCCGCAAGGAAAGACTGGATCAAGGGAACACGTTAAATGAGCTTCAAATAAATGAACTAGCAAGGGTCTTTGACACTTCCATAATGATGACTCTAAATACCTCTAACATCGGCTCTAGCTGGAGACTGCATATTGCTCAATGTGCAGAGAACTCTGAATAACTGGTTTTGTAGAAAAAGATAACAAAGGGAAAGAAAAACACAGCACTACGACACAACAAAAAGGAAAATAGGGAAACACTACCTAATATGTACATGGGTACTGACTGGGTAAATCATTAAAGCTTGCATAACTTGAGGTCCTGCCCATTATAAGTAAAAGTCAGATTCACACCATCTAAGTAGGACAACCGAAAAGCATTTGAACCAAGAGTTTCAGAAATGATAAATGGGCCCTTCCATAAAGACTCAAATTTTTTGTGAGACCCTTTGGGTGCCCACCTTTTGTCCCATAGAAGCACTTCATCACCCTCCATAAGGTTACGAGGCCACACCCGCATATCAAAAATCTATTTTACCTTTAGCTGATGCTTTGTAATATGATCTACCAACTCCTCCCTTGCTTCTTCCAGTCTACTCAAATGCATGACACGTTTCTCCAGAGGATCTTTAAAATACTGATCTTCAATGATAGCTTGGAGCTTGGCTGAGGAGAGTTCCAAAGGTAGAGAGACATGTGCTCCTATCCCATATACCAATTCAAAGGGGGCCATTCCAATTGCTCTTTTCAAAGTGGTTCGATCTACCCACAAAGCTTCAAATAGCTTCTTATGCCACTCACGGGGGTTATCATCCATTAAATTTTTCATGATCGCTACCAGGTCCTTATTACTGGATTTGGCTTAACCATTCCCTTGCAGGAAATAATTAGAGGAATGAGCCAAAGATATGCCATGTTCATAACAGATAGCCAAGATCTCTTCAGAAGAAAAGTATGTAGCATTGTCTACTACTATCTTAACAGGTACCCCGAACTTGACAAAAATATAATTTAAAAGGAACTCACACACAACCTGAGAGTTTGCTTTTTTAGTGGGGACTACTTCCACCCACTTAGTAAAATAATCGATGGCTGTGAGAATATAAACATGCCCAGCGCTAGATGGTGGGTTCAAAGGTCCCACGAAGTCTATTCCCCATTGCTTGAAGGGTTCATCAACAATCACAAGTTTAAGAGGCAGGGCATCAAGATGAGGTCTCCCAGTAAAAAGCTAACATTTTTCACAATTGCAAACATATTGGTACACATCCTTGAACATGCCAAGCCAATAAAAGTGATTCCTAAGAATCTTGAATGCAGTTACAGTTGAGGAGAAGTGATCTCCACAAGCTTCATCATGAAATACTTTCAAAATTTCTTTTTGCTACTCAGCATCTACACATCTTAGAAAGGTTCCATCTACACCCCTTTTATATAATGTCCCCTAGGATATCACATATTTACTTGCTTTCAATCTCAATTTACACCTCTCTTTGGGGTTTAGGTGGCCAGGTGTTAGAATTTAATTTTTCCTTGGTAAATATGTAAGGATAAACCAAGGTATCCTATTGTATTCGTCCTCTAGTCCAAGTGGGAGGACATGTCATATTTGTAATTTCCTTTATTAAGGAATATAAATATTCCTCCTTATGAGGAATCCTACACTTGTCTCACACACTACTGAAATGTGGCATACACAGAAATGGGAGTTACAATGTAACTCTTTTCTCACATCTCTATTAAGAGATGGCTCTCCTTCTCTCAACTCATGAGATTCTTCTTCTTCTTGAACATTGTATGAGCTAAGCTCTCACTCTATCTCTCTCTCTCTCTCATTCTTAGGCATTTTTTGCCACTTTCATTATATCACGGGGTTTTTTTTATGCTTTCCCCCCTTCAAAATATTGTCTCATTATGGCTTCTTTCTTTGGTGAATGCTCCTAGAATTGTGATTATTCATGGTAAATCTTCTTATTCCTAGCTCAAAGTGTTAAACAATTTCCCGTCTCTCGTATTTTGGTTATTATTTTAACATGGTATCAGAGTAGGTTGGTTTAATCATGTTTTGAGTGTGTAGGTAAAGGAGCTACCATATCTTGGTGCACTCCAAATTCAAAGACGTTGTGTAGAGAGATTTGAATCTCATTTTTTATCACAGTTAGTTCTTCACAATTAATTTATTTCAATTCATTTATATTAATCCTTTTAATTTCGGTTCATGCATTACTTGGTGAAAATATCATAGAATTTTAAATTAGGATTTTTTTAGTTCTTTTTTTAGTTATTTTTTTTCTAATTTAGTTTCTAATATTATTACATTTGTCAAGTACATAATTAATTATCAACAATTTATCCAAAAAAAATTTGGTTGTTAAGTTGCTATCCTTGCGTTCACACATTTTTTCAAAAAGATCATTTAGTTGCTATTCTTGTTCTGCTCATTCTAACATTATTCCTTTCTAATTAGAGTCTTTTGCATGTGTTTCAAAATCATTTGCATGCATTTTTTTCATTAGTCATTATAATCTGCATGCAGATCTATTCAAAGCCATTTTTACTTGCATAGAATCCTGTGAGTTATTAACGTGCAGAAAACTTTGCAATTACATGCTTATAAGATTGCATAAATTTCGGTTTTAGCTTTCTTGAGTTATCACAACTATTTTTTCCCAAAACTTTTCATATTCCCTTTGCATGCGTTGTATAGCTCTTGGTATTGGATCCTTTGGAATAAGTTTAGTAGTTCATGGAATCAGGTTTGCCAGTTATTGGCAACCGATATTGAAGATTTCTATTTTGTTGATTATAAATTGATGATGGTATCCCTAAATCGCATGCTAAATTGTGGTTGTGGTGTTCCTAAATCGCATGTTGTTATTGCTCTATTCAAGATTCTTCACACCTTCTTCAAAGCTCCTAACCACGCTCACCGCCTCCTCCATATCAAATGCCACCACCTCTGCTTTAACCACCTCTTCCTCCTCCTTTCAGCTTCCGCCACCGTAACCTCGTCAGATCGATCTTAATTTTTTTTCGTGTTTTTGCATACATTTTTTTCTAAGATCCCTTCATCCCTGTGCGCATCAATATTCTATGGTGTTTAGTTTTTTTTTGCCCTCGGGGAAGGATTTGTGGACATAATCTTATCAAGAACACAATAGCAGACACCAACAGTGGCGCACAAGGGCTATGCAATCTCCCGCCTACGCCAGTTTTACATGTGCAAGGTAATTTTCACTCATCAGAATTTTCATGACAAGCTTTCTACTATAGTAGACATTTTTTTATAAAGCCGATAATTCTTTCCTCTTTCCACTGTATGCCTTTCACACATATGTCTTGCAAGTAATTATCTACTTTAGATACTGTATTTTGCCACCCATCACAGTGTACTTAATCTATTTTGTTGTCTTCACCATAATCCTTGTAGATGGTAAATATTTGTAGGACAAGTTTCTAGATGGTAATAATTTGTGCATCTTACTTTTCTTCGCTATTGGACTTGTGTAATTTTTTTCATATAAATATCTAGTATTTGTTTTGAATTATTAGTATTGTTAGATCTTTGATAATTTTGGTTATTTTGATTAGTGTTAGAAGATCTATTGTTATTGTGACTTTGAGAGACATATGCATGTTCGTGAGATTTAAGTATGCCAAATTGAATTAATTTAGCTTCCTCTTGACGCAACATATTTTGAAAGATAATATAAGTTAGTTGAGATGCTAAAGAAGGAATAGCTAATTGAGAGTAAATATTTGTAATAAATTGTTGGAACTGTCTAGGCAAACATTTACAAATAATAATGTGGATTATCTTTAAATCAGAAAGAGGAACTTGTAAACCAGTTAGTAAAACTTTAATTGAATCAAACTTGAGCTTACCGTTCCTTATACACCAAAACAAAATGGTGTGGCAAAACAGAAGCATAGAACAATAGTAGAAATGGCTAGATGTTTTTTACATGCTAGAAATATAGATTATAAATTTTGGGCTGAAGCCATGGCATGTGCCACCTATATTCTTAATAGAACTCCTACTAAGGCTCTTCCAAATAAAACTCCTGAAGAATTTTGGTCAGGACGAAAACCCAATTTGTCTCATTTATGAATTTTTGGCTCCACTGCTTATGTTCACACACCTAAACAAAAAAGGAAAAAGTTAGATCCTAAATCCTCACCTCATATATTTGTTGGCTATTTTGAGAACACTAAAGGTTATAGAGTTTATGATCCTCTTACTAATAAAGTTCATATAGCTAGAGAAGTTTGCATTGCTAAAAATGGTGTCCATGACTGTTCTCAGATTTCAGATTTTGATTTTAGTCATGGCAACATAGTTCTTGTGGAGGACCAACCTCCATCTCTCAACCCTACTCCTCAAATCTCTGCTCCTAAGGTTACTATTCCTTTTGTTTCTGCTCCTAACTCTAAGGATAATATTAAGGATAATGATGAGCATAAAGATAGTAATGATACTCCTAATGATTTTGTTCCTTCTAGTAGTAGCAGTGATGATGATGATGATGGTAATAATCTGTTTACTTCTCCTAGTAATATTTCTATTAATTCTAGGAGAAATCCTAAATGGTTTAAAGATTTACTTAATGAAGGTGATGATTACATTGCTAGAATGGGTGGACTTAAACCTAGAAGGATAAACTACTACAATTATGCCCTTATGACTTCTCTCTCTAAATCTAATGATCCTCAAACCTTTGATCAAGCTAAAAATCAACCTCATTGGAAAACTGCTATGCAAGAAGAATATGACTCTTTAATTTCTAATAATACTTGGGATTTAGTTACTTTACCTCATGGTAAAAATCTGGTTTCTTGTAAATGGTTATATAAAACTAAGTTAAACTCCAATAATGAAATTAGTAAATTTAAGGCTAGACTAGTTGCACGTGGTTTTTCTCAAATTGAAGGAATAGACTATAATGAAACCTTTGCTCCTATTGCTAAAATGCCTACCATTAAAGTTGTTCTTGCTTTAGCTGCTAAAATGAATTGGCCTATTCACCAAATGGATGTTAAAAGTGCTTTTTTGAATGATGATTTGCATGAAGAAATATACATGTCTCAACCTCCTGGTTTTATTCAACAAGGTAATGAACATTTAGTATGCAAATTACAAAAGTCTATTTATGGTTTAAAATAATCTCCTAGAGAATGGTACTCTAAAATCAATTCTTTTTTCATTTCTCAAGGTTTTGGTAGAAGTAAAAATGATCCAAACTTGTATATTAAGCATACTGAAAATGACATTGTTATCATTATTTTATATGTTGATGATTTAATCCTTACCTCTAGCTCTACTCCTTTACTTTCTAAAATTAAACTTCAACTCAATGAAAATTTTCAAATGACAGATCTAGGCATCTTGCACTACTTCTTAGGCATGCAAATTTGGCAAACTTCTAATGGTATATTTGTTTCTCAATCTAAGTATGCTCAAGATCTCTTACAAAGATTTGATATGACTAATGCAAATGATGTCTCCATTCCTTGTGAATTAGGAACTAAGTTAATGATAGATATGAAATCTCCTTTCATAGATGCTACTTCTTATAGAGAACTTGTAGGTAGTTTACTTTATCTAACCCTCACTAGACCTGATTTATCTTATAGTGTAGGCTTAGTTTCTAGATACATGTCTAAACCTCAACAATCTCACTTAAAAGTTGCTAAGAGAATCCTAAGGTATATTAAAGGTACTCTAAATTATGCTTTATTTTATGATGCTAATGCTTATTTGACTCTTAAAGGTTATTCTGATTCAGATCTAGGAGGTGACTCCAATGATGGGAGATCCACTAGTGGTTACTATTTTTTCCTTGGTTCAGGTGCATTTTATTGGAAAAGTAAAAAGCAAAAATTAGTTTCATTATGTTCCACTGAGGCTGAATATAAAGGATGCACTACTACCTCTAAAGAAGCTCTATGGCTTAGAAGAATACTTGAAGATTTGGGTCTACCTCAACAAGAACCTACACCCTTGTATTGTGATAATCAAAGTGCAATTGCCTTAGCAAAGAATCCAGTTTACCATGCAAGATCTAAGCACATTGCTCTCCATCATCACTTCATCAGAGAACACATTCAAGAAAGACAAGTCTCCCTCATCTTTTGCAGAGGAGAAGATAAGTTGCAGCTATCTTGACAAAGCCTCTCTCTAGAGAGAAATTCCAAATTCATTGTACAAATTTGGGTTTAAAACCCTTTGATTGTAAACCCCCAAGTAAAGATTAAAGGGGGGTGTTAGAATTTAATCTTTCCTTGGTAAATATGTAAGGATAAACCAAGGTATCCTATTGTATTCGTCCTCTAGTCCAAGTGGGAGGACATGTCATATTTGTAATTTCCTTTATTAATGAAAATAGATATTCCTCCTTATGAGGAATCCTACACTTGTCTCACACACTAGTGAAATGTGGCATACACAGAAATGGGAGTTACAATGTAACTCCTTTCTCACATCTCTATTAAGAGATGGCTCTCCTTCTCTCAACTCATGAGATTCTTCTTCTTCTTGAACATTGTATGAGCTAAGCTCTCACTCTATCTCTCTCTCTCTCATTCTTAGGCATTTTTTGCCACTTTCATTATATCACGGGTTTTTTTTTATGCTTTTCCCCCTTCAAAATATTGTCTCCTTGTGGCTTCTTTCTTTGGTGAATGCTCCTAGAGTTGTGATTACTCATGGTAAATATTCTTATTCCTAGCTCAAAGCGTTAAACAATTTCCTGTCTCTCATATTTTGGTTATTATTTTAACACCAGGACACTCACCATAGGTAAGGAAGTAAGCCATGTCCAAAAACCAAGGGTCGGTTAGACTAACTAGCAATGCCATGGGTACTTCATCAATTTTCTCAGATGGCTCACCATTCTCTACTATCAACTTGCATAGGCCTTTCCCTCTTACCAATTTGGTCAACTTAATCATCAGGTCATATTCTTGAATCTTTGCTACCTAGACTGCTCTATTATTCATACCAATCTCTTTCTGAGTTAAAATACTTTTCACTACAGTTTCAGGTACGTAAACTGTACAATGGTAATGAAGAATATAATACCTGAACTATTTTATTGCTTTCACCACGGTGAAGGCATCCTTTTCCATTTGAGAATATTTGAGCTTGTGTATTTTCAGAGGTGTGCTCATAAAGGCTATGGGTGCTTCCTGTCCCTTCTCATCTTTTTGCGTGAGTATACCTGATAGAGTATGCGCATAGGCATAACAATAAATGATGAAGTCCTTTTTGAAATTGAGACTTTTTAATACAGGTTCCTAAGATATTGCATCCTTAATATCATTGAAGGCTTTGCATCCATTATCACTCCACTTAAAAGGGATTTTCTCACTCATCATATCAATCATATACTTAGTAATTTCTAAAAATTTAGGAACGAACGCATGCAGGAAATTCACCTGGCCAAAGAAGGACTTCAATCCACTTCTACTTAATGGTAGGCTAAGTTTTTGAATCACCTTAACCCTTTTGGGGTCAATTTGGACACCATCCTTTGAAACGATATGACCTAGTAATTTTCCTTCCTCCACAAAGAATGTTGATTTCTTGGGGTTTAGAGAAATGTCATGACTTCTACACCTCAAGAGCACTATTTCAAGATCTTTTAAATGCTAACTCCTCTTCTTTGAAAAGATAGCAAGATCATCTAAGTACACCACTATAATTTTGTTCCTGAGATCCTCAAAAGAAGAATTCATTGCCCTCTGAAAAGTTGCACCCGCATTAATCAACCCAAACGGCATATGACTATAGGCATAAGTTCCCCATGGGGTGATAAAAGCCATTTTGTGTTGGTCATTTTCTACCACACTTATTTGGTTGTACCTATAATAGTCATCTAGCATAGACATAACTTTAGATCCTGATACAGCTTGAAGAACATGTTCCATCATAGGCAAAACATAGTTGTCTTTCAAACTCGCTTGGTTCAGATTACGAAAATCAACGCAGATCTTGATCTTTCCATTCTTCTTTCTCACAGGAACTATATTGGCGATCCAAGTTGAATGATGAATGGGATAGATAATCCTAGCCTTAGCATTTTTTCCACTTCCTTTAATATGGCTTCAGACACTTTCAGATTATAGTTCCTTAATTTTTTACGAAAGGGGGTAACACCAAGCTTTAAGAGGATTTGATGTTTAAAAAGGCCTCCTCTGAAATTCTTCAGGTCCTCATACCCCCAAGTGAAGACATCCCTGTATTCTATTAGTAACCTTGTCAAATCTTCTTTTTCAGATGAAGTACATGTCTGAACAATTGAAATCCATTTCGGATCATCTTGCTCACCTATATCAATTTTATCATATTCTTTGGCATTATGCACATGAGATATCTTCTCTTTAACAATACTATCATCTTTTCTCTTGAACAAATGTTCTAGAGATACAAGGCCTTTGGGGATTTTATTTCCTTTCAGTTGAATCACTCCATCACTACCTACAACATCTTCGTAGACTTCTTTGCACTCACTGTTAGATCCTTCAAAATATACATCAAAAAAACCTACGACACATTCTAGGAAATCCCTAAGCTGGGAATCACTATCAAAGACCTACCAATACTCCACATTATCAGGCACTCTCAGCTTGTAAATCATCTCAATTTGATATTTTTGAGTTTTAAAGTCAGGGTGTGGCAACAATAGTGAAGCCGATACCGCCAAGGCATCTACTCTAGTGTTCTAATTTCTTGGTATAAATTCTATGGAGAAGGCATCAAAGAAAACCAGCTCATCCCATACCAAATTTTTGTAGTGCTTTAACCTCTTATTCTTGACAGAGAATTGTCCTCTCACTTGCTTCACGATTAACTCAACATCACCTTTTACCATCAACTTCTTGACTCCCCTCAGTTTTGCCTCTTCCAATCCCAGCAGTAAGGCTTCATACTCTACAATATTGTTAGTATTTTTGAAATTTAATTTGAAAGAAAGAGGAATACATTCTTTATTAGGAGGGAAAAAGACTACCCCCACGCCTGAGCTTGAATTGGAGTAGCTACTGTCAAACTCCATCTTCCATATACCCTCTTCTTTTTGAGAAGAAGTTTCACCATCCTTTTCAAGATCGGCTAAAATGACATAGTTGCCAAAATGACACTCCTCATACAAAATTTGAGCCTTTGGATTATCCGAGGGTACCATAGTATATTTATTTTTAGGCTCGGGTTCAAGTTTTACTTTCTTTTTACCTACTGGGATCATGGCCTCTGACCAGTCCATCTTAATGTCTCCTCCTAAATCTTTGCAAAAGGTTCTAATGAGTAGCATACCATAGCTAGCTAGGATATCTACCACCAGGATAGTCAACTTTAGATGCTTATCAGGATATGCAACAAGAACGGCTTGGGCATCTTTGACTTGACCCATTAACAGTACTTGTTTCCCATCCATAGAATAATAATGGCCATAAGTTTTAGTCAAGGTGAGACCAAGGGCTCTTGCAACTGGGGCAAGCATAATGTTATTTGATGCACCAGAGTCAATAATGCAATTGCTAAGTTTCTGGCCGTTTAGCAGTAAGGAGATATAGAAAGGATTAGGCTTTCTTTCTTCTAGTTCACTTTCAATTGTATTAACAAAGGGACATTCTTCAGGTGTTTGCGGAGTGTCTTGGGGCTTAAAGACAAGTGGTTTCTCAACTATGGTTGTCTCACCTATAAGAGGCTTATCTGATTTGGGGCTTGAGCTTGACTCCCCTTTAACATATTGAACCAGTTTTTCTAGCTCTTTGGGATTCATTTTAAGGTATTATGTGAGGGAAATGGAGATTGTGCTTGTTTTACAGAATTCAACAAAGTCAAATGAAGAGGAAGGAATTGGACTACCTCTTGGTAAGATCTTCACTTCAGAACCCTTTGGGCATGTAGGAGTCTCTCCATTTCTAGCTTCTTTATGCTTAGCATCAGCATTAGCAACAATTGAACTAGGGACAAATTTTTGCATTCTTTGATTTCTCATTAGAACAACACAGGTAGGATCCTGCAAAGTTGCTAAAACACTTCCACCTTTGTCAGAGCCTAGCTCATACTCTAGATAAAAAGAACTGGATAGACCAATATCAGGCGAGTCTTTCTCTTCTTTCAACTCTTCTATACTGATAGTATCCTTTGGTGCATTGATTTGAAGACATCTTAACCAATTGAGACAAGATTCTCCATCATGATCAGTTGTTAGATGAAAGGAACACATTATTTCCCTTGGGGTAGATTCAATCTGCAATCTAGGTTGTGAACTCAGCAAGAGAGGTGTTTTTCCCTGAGGTTGATTATATTATCTTTGGCTAACATCTTGATAAGGGGATTGGTAAGGAGAACTGGCCTTATTTTGCTATCTCTTTAGCATAGCCATATCGTTCATCAACCTCTGCATTAGAGGGTCTGTTGTTGTAGAGGATGAGGGACTTCTTGAAGCCTGAACTTCTCTCTTCCATTTTCTAGCCATTATGAGTGTATCCTCTAGCTGAATAGCTTGTGACTGGGCAATAGCCAAATAGGCCACTCCATCTTTTAATAAGTGAAAGCTTATATCAGGTGGAACAACATTCAAGAAGAAAATCTTCTTATTCTCATTACTTGGTGCTGAATTTGCTAGAATCCTTTGCAAGATTCTATTAAACTTAGCCACAAACTCCTGCATAGGCTCATGTATTTCTTTCTTTAGTTGACTAAGTTGAAGCAATAATGAAATCTCATTATCAGGAGTTTTAAATCTTGTTTCAAAAGTAGTTTTCATGTCATTCCAATTAGTGATTGAACCATTGGGTAAATGAATGAACTAATCAGCTGCGGTATCCACTAAGGTCCTGACAAAAAGCCTAACTACTACTTCTTCAGTAGGAACACTAATAACATGACAGGCAGTGTCGAAAGAACTAAGATGATCATCAGTGGTTACTTTTCCATCTCCACTGAACTTGGGCAAGACCTGATTAGCACCTTTAGGAAAATCCCCAGGGGGGTTATCTCCTAAGTTCAGTGGGCCAATATTTTGACCCCAAGGTTGATTGGTAGCCATGTTAGGTAACTGGAAATTCAAAGGTTGGATATTAAGAACAGTAGGTACCGCAGTACCTCATATTACAATAGCTCAGAAAAGGGGTGGAACAAATGGGCTAGGTGGAGGTGAAGATGGTCTGCTAAATGTTCAGGTTTTATTCTTCTTATGGGTATTAAGATTAGGTTTGAAACTAAGATTTTTCAAAGCTTCAAAATCTTCATCAAGCAATCCCCTACTCCTATCACCTCTGGTATATCTCTTTTCTACCAGTTTCAATATTCAAGAATGACCTTAATTTCTTGTTGGGGCTTGTGCAAGTCTATTTACTATAATTGCTTCATGAGCAACATGTATACCCCTTAGTCGCTCAGCTATTTCTTCTTCTCTTTCTAGCACTACCTACTCTTGATCAAACTACTGATTACTGCGTTTAAATCTCCACGCTGCTATAGCTAAGCTTGAAATTATGTCTTCTTGTGTCTTCAAATCCTAGATTAGGTTGAAGCACATGAAACACATCATTGTGTGGTAATACCATCTTGTGGCATTATATCAGTTGATAACCTAGTGTTTTATACTGGACTCTCCCTAGTAGAATCGCCAAAAATCTGTTGGCGAACAGATTTGTCTTGTTCTTCTTAAATGAAATTAAATAAAAACTCTATGCCTTTGAAGACAAACAATTCATCAACAGTTGGGTAAGCATTAGAAATTGCTTCCCTCTGAATTTTGAAAGTTCAGCTTCCTTGTAGAACATTCAATGAATTATCAACATAAAAGTAAATACATAGACTTTTAACTAGAAAGTGTGGAAGGACTGCTCAAATACTCTTGGGTATTGAGGTAATTTAAAGAATCAATAGATGATTAAATTCAACTATGAAGAATACTGAGATCTACTAATTACTTCTAAAACAAAGAACCTATAAAATAACTCAAGAAGAAATAACTAGAAAGAAATCGGGAGTGACTAAGTATAAATAATACATGCACAGATTAAATGTACCAATCCTCAAAGTAACCAATACATTCCAAATTTTGATTCAAAGATCTAAATCATACCATGCATCTATATATTCATATATGATCAGATCAAAGTCTAATCAAAACAAGTCACAAACTATTTCAGAACTTAAAAGACTATTTTAACTATCTACTTAGAAAAACTATCTATTTTTCTATTTGTAATTTCTAACCCTTTCATAGTTTAATGCTCCAGCATTTATAGTTTTAGGTCCGAGAGAGCCTCCAAAAAAACTTGGCCTCTCAGACACCAAAAAAATTGTTAAAAACCAGTTATACAACTAAAATGAGAGTTTCATAACACATGTCTTTTAAAACATAAATAAAGGTAAATGCTATCTCGAAAAATGCTAACTCCCTCCAAGGCCTTCCGACATGGCTGTCTGTATGAGCTTCCAGGTTTGAAACACATTCACCAATTCCTAAGCTGGCTGAAAATGCAGATTCTTCAAACCTATCAGCTTCACCTGAGTCACATTCTTCTCCCATCTTAACTCCTTAATCCTCTCTGCCTGCTTAGGTAACTGACCCCTATTCAGTAGCAACATGGATTCCACATTTGCTATTCTAGTGAAATTCTGAACCGTTGGTGCTTCATTTTCTTTAAGAGCATTCATGGTGTCTATAAAGACTTTGACCATGGCATCTGCATCCCTATTACCTTCATCAATCTGTAAAATACTTGAAGGATTTACTATCTTGATGTCTTTAAGGGCATTTGTATGCATATCTAGTACCTCTTTCTCTATTGCTTTGGGTTGAGAAATCTTAGCTTTAAACATTGTATTTTTCCAGCTGAAATTCTATTTCAAGATGAATAGCATACATGGATCTACCAACTTCATCGGGTTTTCTGCTAAGAACTAAGTCACACCATACACCTCTATTTCTTGAACCTGTATGACAACCGCTGCACATTTCTCTTCTTCTATTTCCCAGCTTGGGACCAGAGTTTGAACCTCACCAAGTAATCCTTCCCCATCTAAGCAGGTAGATATAAAATCTTGTATGAAAGCACTCCCTTCATCAATTACATTATTTATCCAAGATTTCATGACCTCCATCAGAACTCTACCCTGTTGCATCTATTTCACTAACCTTTGGATTTCAGCTGAATTCAGATCAAAGTCTTATGAGGACTGGGCCAGTGGTAATGCCCCAACATTAGTGAGTGAGCAAAGAAACTCAGCCATGGTAGATACCAACTATTTTAACTCACATTTCTCTCTCCCATCCTTTTGCGACTGCTCGAGCATATGATCAGCTGAAAATTTAAACAGATGATCTCTAGAATCCCTGTTTAGAACACCAAGCTCCATCTTAGTGATTTCAAAGTCTTCCACCTTTGGTTCTTGAATTCTTTCTTTAGGCCTGAAGGTTGCTATTTCTGCAGTCACCTTCCTAGTAGATGGATTGGTAGATAGCCTTGCATCACTCTTCATTCTTTTTGCTTTAGGGGTCCGAGTAGCATATTTGGTGACAATCTCCTTCACAGGAAGTGAAATAGGCTTATAACTCTTCCTTTTACTCACTGATTTGGTTAGCCAAGGAGGAACTGAATCAGTGACTATCCGATTGTTGAGTGTTTTGATAGGAGTATTCTCAGCCTAAGGTACATCTATGCTACTGGTAAGAATTTCTTGAACCTTTTCTTGTTGATCCAATGGAAAGGAAATATCTTCATCGTTAATCTCAATATCCAGATAGTCAGGTCCTAAGGATGCCATCTGAGAATGCCTTTCCGATCTTGTTCTAGGCCTCGATCTGGGTATGGTAGGATGTCCGCTGGGAACCACCTTTTTCTTAGGGGATGTAGCTTTACCTACATTAGGAACCACAAGAGATACTTTAGATGAGACATGTTTCACATTTTTTAGGGCTGATTCCATACTACACCTTTCAAGAGGGGTTTCTTTGCTCCTTTCTTTTTCTTTTCTGTCAACCAGGTTTCTGTAACCCCAAATATGGTTCAGGCTCTCAAATTTATATCATCTTCCTCCTTCCTATTCCAATCTATGAACAGAGGAATTCTTTCTTCTACATTGATGACATTTGAACTTGCGGCTTCAGAACTATCCTCTTCTACTCCCTTGATATCAAACTTTAACTGCAACAGTTTGATCTGTGGAACTACAAGTCTTGAGTGATCCCATTTCCAGACTGCTTCTTCATCACTAAGCTCTTCCCATAGATCTTCAAGGTATGAACTTGGTGAAGGATAATTACTTAGACTTAGAACTTGTCTAGCAAAGCCCTTATTGTAAAAACCCCTTCTTAACTCATAAAATTGCAAGTGAAAACTTAACAGGTTGCTTCCTATCATCGAGGCATCAATCATACTATTACAGACCAAGTTGCCAATTTTAACTGGAAACATAGAAGGCCACCTTTCTTTTGGCAAGGTATTTTTAATAACTACGAATAGTTGCCTGCAAACCTCTGCCAATATAAAATAGTCAAAAGCAAATCTTGGGAGCCTAAGAGGTTCATCATCAAAACCTTTGACCCGAATGTAAGTAAAATGTGGAAATTGAATGTATAGACTTCCGTAGACTTGAACCAATTTTTGTACTTCTAATGAAACTCTTTGGTTTGGGACTCCTGCCAATTGTTGACACAATCTTCCTAGAAAAACATCATGAACCTTCCTGTAGACTTCTAAAATATTATCCTTTCTCAATAAGGGATAGTACTCATAGATGAAAAGATCTTCATTCCAAGAAACATGTTGAATGACAGATAGATCCTGTGTGTATGCCAGACATTCTATCAAATAGGAGGACATAAAGAAATCCTTCTTAATGGCCTAGGCTGGTTTAAGTTAGTCCCTCAGGGAACTAGCAATAATCTCCACTCAATCAATATTTTTCCCCTTCCAAGACTATCTCTATAAAGTGAAACATCCACTCCTCAAATAGGAGAACCTGCTCTGAACCTTTAATCTAGTGAAGGAACACTATCACATCATGAATAAGTGGCTTCATATGGTCTTTGGTGAGGACTTTAGGCAACCAGGATCCTCCCTTATAACTATTTTGAGTCCATTTCTGGGCCACATGACTACAGTTTTTATCTATGTTTTCTCTATACTGAACTAGAGACTGGGTGGGAGTGAAACTGACAAGAGATTCCTCTGGGATTTTAAAAATAGCCATGATAGTCTCTCTATTGACCAACACAAGGGTTTTTCCTTTCGCATTCATTATACACTTGGATCTAACATCATATATGTTAATACATTACTGAACCAACTCTGGGTATATAGTTGACGGAGGGAAAGCCATTGCTTCCAATAATCCATTCGACAGGAACTCTAGACTATGATCTTTTGTTGCATGGTTTGTGAGGTCCATTGCCATTTTTTCTATTGATATCCCTAACAGGTCTGTATCTATGACAATAGGGGCTCGACACTGCATATTCTTGACATTCCCGAAGAAATGCATACTGGACCTCATCTCTCCCTCACGAATAAAAATAAACCCCCCCTCTTGAATCAATATATCAAATAGCAATAGGAAATGAAAAAGAACTTGAGGACCTACCTGTTTTACGTAGACTCAGAACAATTTCTTCTCCCACAGCTGAGACTTCATAGAATTATAACAGGAAGAGAACACTTATAGAGCTGTTTATATTTTTGAAAGATTATGCCCTGAAAATTTGACTTTAATGAGCATTAGTCGGGAACATTAATTTCAAATGATTTGGGTAGTAATGACTCAGCAACAGGATGTCTTTGAAATCTGCAAACTTTAATATCATTATTAACAATCCCCCAAACAATATCTCTCGTTCGTGTTAAAGATTTCACTCATCGCAACCTGAAACTTTTTTCGAGGCTTGCCTTGTGGCTCCTATCAAATCTAAACTGTCCATTTTAATAACTTAACCGTCACTTCACCATCAGCTTATGTCATATGTCCCATCAATTATCCTTTCACTTATGACTCTGCCTACTATCTGTCTTTGAACCGCTTTAAACAACTTTGAACTGGGGTTCAAAGGGGTTCAAAGTGGTTCACTATGAAAAGGTGACGTAGGCCGGGGCCCACCTGTAGAAAAGAGACATTAGAAAAATAATCATTCATTGAACTGCTTCGAACTACTTTGAACCAGAGTTCGAAGAGGTTTGAAGTGGTTCATGTGAAGCATGAGTCTTGGAAAATATTCAACCAAGGAAGGCCAAATTTGAACTTGACAAACTTGGAGGCTATTTCTTGATAACTTTAAGGACATGCATACTTGGAGGATTGCTGCAAGGAAAGACCATCAAGGGAACGTGCTAAATGAGCTTCAAATAAATGAACTAGCAAGGGTCTTTGACACTTCCATAATGGTGACTCTAACTACCTCTAACAGTGAGTAAAGGTGATAAATGGATTATTGATAGTGGTTGCTCACATCACATGATTGGTGATAGAAGTAAATTTGAAACCCTAGATCATTACAAAGGTAGAAGTGTTAAGTTTGGTAATGATGCACCATGTCTTGTGAGGGGTAAAGTATCAATTAAGATAACTGATAAGATCACATGTGAAAATGCCTATTGGGTTGAGGGTCTTAATTATAATTTTTTGAGTGTTGCACAGCTTAATAGCACTAGTTACCGAGTGGAGTTTCATCATAGAAAGGCTAAAATATTTGATGCTACTGGTGAACTAATTGGAAGTGGAGAACAGACTAGAGGTAATTTGTTCTATCTAGATCTATCTGAAGAGACATGTTTGTTTTCACAATTTGATGATGTATGGTTATGGCATAAGAGGCTATGTCATGTTAAATTTGACAATATGGTAAATATTAGTAAACAGAAGAAAGTTAGAGGTTTACCGAGATTGAAGAAACCTGATAATGTGATGTGTAAACAATGTCAGTTGGGTAAAATGACAAAGTCTAGTTTCAAGATCAAGACATTTAATTCTGAGAATACTTTGGATTTGGTTCATACTGACCTTTGTGGACCTATGGGTGTACAAATTTATTGTGGTGCTAAGTACTTTATTCTGTTTGTTGATGACTACACTAGGATGACGATCGTAATGTTTTTGAAAGAAAAATATGATGCATTTCAGTTGTTTAAGTGGTATTTGGAAAAGGTTGAAAAAGAAATAGGTAGAAGCCTGAAATGTCTGAGATATCTGAAAGGGACAGAAGGTTATGGATTGTATTACAAGAAGAATGAGAAATTTGAACTGAGAGTCTACACTGATGCAAATTGGGTAGGAAATGTTGATGAGAGGAAAAGTAAAAGTGGTGAAGCTTTCTTTTTGGGAAAAAGATTAGTCTCCTCGACAAGCAAGAAACAAAACTACATTTCCCAATCTATAACATAAGTTGATTATGTAGCAGCTGCAGTGAGCTGTTCAAATATGGTATGGATCAAGAAATTGTTGAAAGGTATGAAAGAGGAGATCACTGAGCCAGTTTTTATATTTTGTGATAACACAAGTGCTATCAACATATCAAATAATCTAGTGATGCACACAAAGACTAAACATATTTATATCAAGTATCATTACTTGAGGAAATTGGTACAAGATAAAGAAGTGAGAATGGAATATGTGAATACAAGGAACAACTAGCAGACATATTCACAAAATCTTTACCTAAGGATGTTCATGAATATCTTAGAGGTAAATTAGGGGTGCTTCCCCTAACTGAGGCTGCCTAGATAAGCTAGGAGTACTGCATCAAATGTACTACACATAATATCTAACAAATTGATGCAGAGAAGGTCACACTTTAGGAGCTACCTAGATTTGTCAAAAGAACAACAAAGCTAATAATCAGTCATAAGCAAGATGACAGAGGTAGAAATACTGATACTAAAATGACAAGATGACATCTACATATGAAAGATGTAAGTTCTAGATACTACTTTGGCATTATTGTCAAAGAGGGAGAGATTCATATGAAAACATAGATATAAAGGGCACTGAGGTATATGTTCCAAGATTCAGAGATTCAGAGAATCAGAGGGAGAGAGATACATAAAAGATTCAAAGGGAGTAACTTTGTGAACGGTCAAGCAAGGCTAAGTTGTTGTAAATCAGAATGAAGATAAGGATATTATAAGAATTTATGATGCAATGACAAAGTTTTGGATTGGTTGGTAAATCATGTGTTATTCATGTGGTGTTGCTATCAATGCCAAAGAGGGAGATTGTTGGAAACTGTAATTGAAATAATTGTTGTATTGTCATTGATGTCAAACCTTAACTGGTAAGACAATTTCTATCTAAGAAAGTATGATATCTATTGATTAATGAAAAGGATTAGGACAAGGGAGATAACAAGAGAACCTAGGGAAAGGTTGAGTTATTTGATACTTCAATGAGTACTTGATTATTTGGCACATTAATTAGATAATGCATTGTTTATCTAAGTAAGAAGAAATACTAAAGAAGTATTGACCGAGTGTCAGTAATTTACATTTGGAGAAAGAATTCAGATTTCCAGCTTTCATAGTTGAATTCTTGGGTTATGTAAATCTGTTGACTTTATTAATTGATTGTATGGAGAATTTAATGCATGGTAAATTGTTTTATTATGGATTCAATGAGAAGTTTCAAGATGTATCTAGAAGGAAGGATGAAGAACTTAAATGTTGGAAGGATTCGATGAATCTGACCTAACCTAAGATCTACAGAGGAGATTAAGTGGCAAAATATGGATCTACCTATCTGAAGAGGTATATAGGAAAACCTAAGTGTGAGGTTATAGAGTATGCTGGAGTTGTTGATGTTATTGACTGATAAGTCTAAACAGAAGGTTGAAGGTGAAGAAGTTGATCAAAGTTGTGATTGCTTGAGGCAAATTTTGAGGAGATCAGTGATGAAGATGGAAATGGAACTTAGATAGTAAATCAACATATATGTGCGAATTGGATCTGTTATTTGCAAAGTGAGTTGTATGTTTTTTAGATCAGAAACTATTGCTACTTTCTAACCATTGTATCAATCTAAATCTTTTAATCATGGTTGACCTAAAATTCATTATTTAAATCCTTTAATCAAGGTGGAATTCTAATGGAATGTACTTAAATCCTCTAACCATGTCACTTTTGATAGATTATTTAAATCCTTTAACAAGGTCACACCTAGAAGTGTGTTTGTAAACCTTTAACAAGGTTGGCTTTTCATAGAGTTCACTTCAGAAGAGTGAAAATATCAGTAACATGTTACAAAGTGGTTTTTCCCAAATTGGGTTTCCACTATAAATCCTGGTGTTATACTTGTGTGAATGTTTCTATATTCTGCAAGTTAATTACTTTTGGACTGTAGACTGCATGTTATATGTTTTTGGTATATATACTTTAGAGACCAAGTTGTGTTTGTGATTAGATCTGAGATTGTTGAAGTGTTTAAAATTTCAATTGGTACATTTGGACCTGAGAACAACTGATTCACCTCCCCTCTCTGTTGTTCTAAATAATATTAACACTCCAATCATCTTGTCTCCAAAGATAAAGAAGTATACTCTCCTCCGCATCACAGATCTGAAGACATCGATAAACCTTTCCCCTCAAAAGATAATGTAATGGGGGAATAGATCTTTTCTCAACCAGTCAATTATGATCATTTGTTAGAAGCCCTCAAGAATTGGCCCCCTTTGGTTACCGATCTTGTTGGTAATGGTAAAACTTGATCTCATATCTCCTCGCCAAAAGGTAATATGTATTCTCCTCCTCATAGAAGATTAAAGGATTTAGGGCACACACATAGAAGCTTAAACTTTTTCCAGGATAATGCTTCTCCACATAAATTAAAAGACATCCCATCTACTAATAACCCTAATCAGAGCAAGAAAATCATGAAATTAGAAATTAATAATGGACTGATAGATAGGACATGAGAGATGTGTGTCGTTTATGGTTTAATATGCAGGTGGAATTGGTACGGAACTCCAATTTGAAAGATTGCGGAGTGGTTAAAAATAGAGCTACAAAACAAGGTAAGTATAACTATACTCCCTGAAAATTTCATATATTTAGATTGTACTAATAAAAAACTCAAGGAAAAATAACTTGCAGAAGGATACCTGAAATATAAAAATATAGAATTCACTACCCTAGAATGGATTCCCTTCTTCAATCCCTCTAAGCTGAAGGATTTCTTTGTTGAAAAGGCAATTCTTCTTAAAAATATCCCTTTGGAGCTTATTAACAAAGAAACATTGAGAAAAATAGGAAACTTCATAGGTAAATTTATTGGTTTTGTGGATCTGAAACATAATTATGCTAAAAAAATTATAATTGTGCGTATGAATCTAAATCATAGATTTATTTCTCCTATATAAATTGGTTGCAACTCCTCATCTATATTAATAAACCCTACTATAGTAGTAAATGAACTTGAAGAAGATGCGGAATTGGAAAATCAATATCCTATGGAACAAAACATCCTTGAGAAAAGGAGTAATAAGGTAATAGAAATAAAAACCACAACAATATTGAACCATAACAAAAACAAAAATATTGATAAAATCAAACATTAATTATATGAGAATGTAAGTGTAAGTTTTCTCAACAACATAGGTGGATTTATGATAAAATTGAAAAATCCACAAAAATAGAGGATCCTACTAGAATCCTCAACCTAAGTCAATCAGATGCCACTAAAAATATTAGGATAAGTAAGGACATTCTTGAAAAATAAGTCTCTTGCTCAAATTTGCAATCTCCAAGCCATCTTAATGCCATAAATGAAACTCATATAAGCAAGGAAGTTGACCTTTTCCCGGAGATGGACAATAATGCAAAAAACTATCAGAGGATAGGATTAGGACAGATCATGATTTTGTCCCTAGTTAGGAAGAAAGAGTACTAAACATTGAGCAAAAGATGAAATTGGTAGGAGGAATTATGGAAGACCTAAGGGAAGCCCAAAATGAAATTAAAGAAGAACTAACTAAATGACATAAGATTGAGGAGAATAGGAAAAGTGAGGAAGACAACATTGAGATTGAGGAAATTTTGACTAATTGAAAAAATCACTCAATCCCGATAGAAATGGAAACCATCTACACATCCATGAAAGTTTCAATTAATCAAGAAATATATCAGAAGATTATGGAAAAGAAATTATTGATATAGAAGATGGGTTAAACTCAGAATACAATGAACTAAATCAATAGGTCAATGTCAATAAGGAAATTGACATAGTAGCTAAGATACTCACAAAATTAAGAAATGAATGTCCCCAAGAGGAGAATTTGGAAGAAACCAAAGAAATAAAAGAATGTATTAATGGAATAACGAACTTGGATAGGCAACTAGAAATTTATACCACCATAGCACTTACAAGCCCAATAATATTAAAACATAAAAAGAAAAGAGGAAGGAAATCTATAAATTAATTAAGGAGTCAGGATGGGAAGGCTGATAATCAATCAAAAATAATTGACATTATGTATGTAGGGAAGGGGAAGTTCCTTCCCACATCACAATGAAAATCACTACTTGGAATGTTAGGGGCCTTAATGCCCCTAACAAACAAAGAATCATAAAATGAAACCTTAAATTATTTGAATCCAAAATAATATTGATCCAAGAAACTAAACTAAACATGGAAGAAAGTAAAAAATTCAGTCAAAAATTAGTTATATGGAGAACAAAAATGAGTCACTCAGAAGGAGTGTCGGGTGGTCTTGTAGTTATATGAGACCCTAGGAAAGTTGTATTCGAGAAGATTTCCAATCATCAGAATTGGTTATTAGGAACAATAAAAAACATTAAGAGCTCACTTAAATTTAATATTTTCAATGTTTATGGTCCCATCCACAACAATGACCAAAAAGATCTATGGAAGACTTTGGAAATTGAACTAAGTTCCCTCCAAAATGATTACCATATTTTTGGGGGTGATTTCAATGCTATTCTTGGTTGTAAATAAAAATTTGGGGGATCCCAGTTTGTTTCCCAATCCCAAAAAGACTTTAGTCAATGGTTTCTTAATAATAATCTTATAGATATTACAAAAACTAATGGCTTATTCACTTGGAACAATCATAGGATTGGATTGAGTCAAATTGCATAAAGGTTGGACCGGTTTCTCTTTAGCGGAGACATTGGTACTTTCAATCATTCCCTATCTGCTAAAATCCTAACCAATGAAGGATCAGATCACTTCCCAGTGAGACGAGACATTGTGGAGGATGTCAAACCACCAAGAACCCCTTCAAATTTGAATTTATATGGTATCAAGATGAAAAGTTTATGTCAATGCTAGAACAATGGTGGAGTCAGATAAAAGTCATAGGATCCAAGATATATTGTTTTGTATCTAAACTGAAAAATATCAAACATAAGATTCTTGACTGGAATAATGATAAATTTAATAATATCTTTGAGAGCAAAATCAAAACTAAGAATGAAATTGAATCCTTAAATAAAGAAGTAATAGAGTTGGGTATGGATGAAAGTAGATACAAGAAAGAAAAATAATTAATGGCTAAGCATGCAGAAATATTTTTGAAGGAATAAATCTACTGGAAACCAAAATCCAGAGAAACATGGTTAAAAGAAGGAGATAACAATACAAAATTCTTCCATAATAGTGTTAAGAATAGAAGGAACATTAATTGGATTACTAAAATCAAAGACACAAACGGAAATCCAATAGACAATCTAGAATTAATTTCATCAGAATTTGTGAATTATTACAAAAACTTTCTAAACAACTATGATCATACATATCTAAAGTCCCAAAATGAACTTTTAGCTTCCATCCCAAATTTAATATTAGAAAGTGAAAATAAACGGTTAAATAAAAAACTTACTATTGATGAAGTTAAGAATGCACTATTTCAACTTCATCCTGATAAATCACCTGGACTGGATGGCTTCCAAGCTAGGTTTTTAAAAAAATGTTGGCACTTTCTAGGGAATGAAATTTGGGAATCTGTGGAGGCTACTAGAAATTTTGGTACATTACTAACAGAGATCAACAATACCTTTCTTTCTCTCATTCCAAAAAAAATTGACTACGAAGAACCTGGAGACTTTTGACCTATTGCCCTATGTAATACAATCTACAAAATACTATCTAAAACACTAGCTAATAGACTAAAAATTCTTCTACTAATCATAATTTCAGAAGAGCAAACGAGATTTGTTCCAAAAAGATCAATCCTGGATGGGATCATAATTGCTCAAGAAATTATACACATGACATAAAGTAATAAAGAATCATTTATATTAATTAAATTAGACATTCAAAAAGCATATGAAAAATTTGACTGGATATTTTTATGTAAATGTATGGAAGCTTTTGGATTTTCCAAACAATGGATAAACCTTATTTTCAATTGTATCTCTACACCCAAAATTTCCCTCCTTATCAATGGAATACCTAAAAGTTTGTTTGACATATCCAGAGGTATTAGACAAGGAGATCCCATTTCCCCTTTCCTCTATGTTATTATGGCAGAGGCTCTTGGGAGAACCATGGCTAAGGCACATCAGGATGGGATGATTACTAGAGTTAAGGTCACTAACAATGTACCAAATATAACTCATCAATAATTTGCAGATGATACTATCCTTTTGAGAGTTAGTACTAAGAGGGAAGCCAAATATTTTAAAGACATTTAGTTGTTTACATTAAGGCCTATGGATAGAGAGTAAATGCTAACAAATCAGAAGTATTCTTTCTTAATACCCTACTGGAAAAAACTAGATAGATCTGTAATATATTAGGCTATAAAATTGGAAAATTTCCATGTAAATATTTAGGGATTCCTATAGATAAAGGAACTCATAGCTCTAAACTATGGGAATTAATATTAACCAAGATTCAAAACAAAAAATAAAACTAGAAAGGAAAATGGCTAACCAAGGTAGGTAGAACAACTATGATTAGATCCATCCTATCAAAAATTCCAACTTATCAAATGTATATCCTTCCCCTTTCGTGTAATAACAAGTCAAGCCTAGATAAGCACCTCAGAGAATTTTTTTGGCAATGCACTTTTGAGGAAATTTTTTAGCATTAATAAAATGGGTTAATATTTGCAAACCTGCATCCCTTGGAGGCCTAGGAATAAAAAATATACAATGACAAAATAAGGCTCTTGGAGAAAAGCTAGTATGGAGATTAATGCATGAATCAAATAGTAAATGGGCTTCTATCCTCATAAATAAATATATTACCAGACCTGACCCAATTAATAGCTTTAGATCTCATAACCATGTCAAAGGTTCCCGTATTTGGAACTTTATTATAGATAATAGGGAAATCATTAATAAAGGTCTCACCTGGGACATTGGAAAGGGTGATGAAGCCCTATTTTAGGAAGATTCTTGGAGAGGCTACACTCTTATGGATAGAATGGGGTTGTCTCCTATAACCATAGACATTTTGAGTAGATTATGGGGTAATCGGGTTAAGGATTATATTTCTACAGATGATGGAGTATCCTGGAAGAACCTTAACAATACCCTGCTTGACCAACAAGAAAGGAAGAGATTAGGAGACATACTCAAAAGAGATCTATCACCCTCAAATAAAAAAAGGTTAGATTAGTATGGATAGGTTCAAATGATGGGATATATAGAATAAAAAATGGAAATCAGGCTATTGTCAAAGGACAAAATTTGGACACCTTAGATATCCCATTGAGCTTATGTTGGAACAAAGCATGTCTTCCAAAGGTAGGTACATTCCTATGGGAAACCCTACAAAAGAGAATAGTAATTGCAGATAGATTCATGAAGTTAAGTTTTGAAGGACCATCTAGATGCCCCTTATGTAAAATTCATGAGGAAACAATTAACCATTTACTAATTAATTATCCTTATGTGCAAGAATGTTGGAATTGGCTAAAAGGATGCCTTGGTTGGCTATGCCCTTGGATATTGTTGATTATCTTAAAGCATGGCCTCTTATAAACAAGACAAGTTTATATAAATATATTTGGGTCATAACCCCATCAATTTTGATATGGGAATTATGGAAGGAGTATAATAGAAGAATTTTCAACAACCAAAAGATGGATACCAGGTCACTAACTAACAAAATGGAAGCAAAAATTATGGAGCTTATCAATAATAGACTTCAAAATTTCAATAACCATGAAAGCTCCTTTTCATTATGGGATAATAATATAAAAAAAACATGGCAGAACCTTGCAATTCCTCCCCTTTATGGTAAAGGTGGCCCCTTTAGCAAAAAGGAAAGAGAAAAATGCAAATGGAAAACTCCCAAATTTGGTTGACATAAACTAAACTTTGATGGTGCTTCAAGAGGAAACCATGGAATTGTTGGAATAGGATGTATCATCTATGACTGGAATGGAAACATCATAGTTAAGTGTGCAAAATCTATCAAACCAACGACAAATAATATGGTAGAATGTATGACAATTTTAGAAGGAATCAAACTCAGCAAGGATTTAGGAGTTTCAAAACTTGAGATAGAAGGGGACTCCCAAATTATTATTAATTCCATTTGAACAAAGAAAACTCCCAATTGGAAATTAAACTCTAAACTGGAAGTGGTATTAAAATTTTTGAAAGAAATACCACAATACAAAGTGAAACATATATACAGGGAAGGTAATAAGGAAGCATATGCTTTAGCTAATATGGGAGCTGATGGGACTCAATCCATAAAAATACTCACAAGATATTTAGATGGAAATACTTAGAACATCTGTAAATAGGACCCAATCCATTATTTTAAATTACAAATTAAAATTTCTATAAAATCTTATCTCTGAGATTCAGACAATAAACAAATCTAGTATAGACATATCTTATAGCCTTAACTCAGATACTAAAAAAAATTACACTTTACATTTATGGTTAATTTACCACTCTAAGATTATTTCTTATTCTAAATAGATTAACCTTAACGTTAGGCTTCGTATATCTAGACTAGTTTCTCTCTTACCAAGATCTAGTTTATTTCTAAGTCATCTAAAAAGATGCTTTCATAGTCTTTACTTGGGGAAGGAGATAGATCAAATACCGACTCCTCTTCACTCCTATCCCATAGTCTACATGATTATTTTGATTATTGAATCTAAGGAATACAGGACCCAACACACCCATAAATAGAGGTTCATCCTTTCCCCTCTTCAACATTAGTACCTAGCACATTTTCTTCCATCAAATTCTCATTTTCTTAATCAGATACCTCATAATTATTCCCTTTAAAATGCATAGTTAGTATTGATTTGTAATCAATCTATATCAATTTTAGCATAAAAAAATAATAATTATAAATGATTTAGAGTTTTACGAACCTTTGATAAAGCCCCTTCTCATTAGTCTTTAATCAATAACTTTTTGGAGATAAAATCATGTTTTGGTGAAATATTCACAAATGTGATTAATAGAGTACAATCTAGTTGTCGACATAAAAAATGTGAGTGGTATAATAATGAAAACTATGATCAAAATCTACAGAGATCACGATGAAGGTAAGTGAACTTATAATCATTAATGACGATAGAGCAAGGAAATACTTAATAAGTTCCCCTTAATACAAAGGGAAAGATGAAAAATTACTCTGATATTTGAAGCTTTAGTAGAAATCCCTGTAAAGAGTGTGAAGAATTCATAGCTAAAAATGGAATCCAGGATACTAACATTTGCCATTAATGATAACCGAGCTATGTCATTTAGGGGAACAATTAAACTTGAAAGGTGGAATAGATTTCTGAATCCACTCTCTGTAGCAGCCAGGCAAGCTTTGGAAAAAGGTATCGATGACCACCATTTTGATAATGAATTTTCCTTCAGAATGAATGGGAATAAAGTTGGGCAATTCATCACTCTTTCCACCTTTGCTGGTCATAAAAAGGAGGACATTATTAAGGTAACAAGGACAATATTTGTTAAGGATTTACTGGGTGGCTTGGAAAAGATGGTGTTTAGTATTGACAATCACTTAACAATACCACTTCCAAAAATTCTTATGAAGATGGAGATAAAAAAAATCTCAAAAAATCCCAATTCACAATGCACTCCGATAATGACATTCAAAGATGAGTTGCATTTTGATGAATTCTGGCCAGAAATGTCTAGGAATTCAGAGTATTTGTTCAAAGAACTTCTCAAAGAAGAAATAGAGAATGAATGGATATTAAATTATTGGAGAGCTGAAGGCTTTGATATCCTAGAGGAATTGGATGATGTAGATGTGGAAAATATTAGAATCTTGGAGCCAGAGGTGAAAAGGTGTTCCTGTCATTCTAGAAATATGATACCTATTGATGAAATCATTGTCATTGTCAAAAGGAATGATGGGGAATGGAGCTGCCAGCCGCTACAGAAGGACTAATATTCTCGACAAGGCGACATAGTTTCCAGGGTACTTTTTGGCTTCTTAGGTTGTTTTTAAGGTATGGATAGCCTATGACTTATAGGGTATGTTGTGTAAAAACTAGCTTGATAGGGATGGGTTTACATATTATCTGTAATAGAACGGATAGACTTGGTACTATGTTATCTAGCTATACTTAAAAAATCTAAGCATAGAAGACAAAATATTATTTTTTCTTGTAATAGACTCTAAGACTATTGAAACAAAATATTCTGAACAAAATCTTAAAAATGAAATAGGTTTTTAATTCCAAAATAAATATATAGTTTATATAAATACTTATGATGCACACTCTAAATTTTAACATCTCTTTCTTCTGTATTGTTTAAATATCTATAATTGAAACAAGATTTATGTCCTTCAATCCTTGCCACTTTGAGTCATGTGTCTATTTATAGTCTATAAATTAAACATTACTCTTTTGAGAATGATTTATGATCCATGTTTTTAAATATTTTGCATTTCGAATAGTAGATAGTATGTAAGCCAAGACAATCAGTTTTAAATTGTTGAAAGGATACTTGCAATAAGAGGAGAAAGCTAAGAATTTAAATAAGCATAGCTAAAACTGAAACGACTTTATATTTTGATTAAAAAATGCAGAGATATCTTTGAAAAAATAGTGTATCCCTAATCTATATAAAGTATGTAGGATCGATGAAATAGTAGACTGACAAATTGAACACTTTTTAGACAGGTATCCTATAATGGGACTATGCACCAACAGAATTAGATTCTCTACAAAAGTAAATTTTTTTTGACAAATGTTAATGGCCTTTGTTATTTATTTTAGTGTTAATACATGCATGATTATAGGAACTAAACAATGTAGGTATCTCCTGAAGATCTCTTATCTTGAAGTCAGTACATACATATTGAAATATGTAAAGACTTCAGGATAGGAATCCTCAAGTCTATACCATGACCATGAATGCTTTGTGCGTAGGTTTCAGAGGAGCTAACAATGTGTTATTATAGTATTAATTTGGTTAAAATGTGGTTTTCATACGAAACACTTATAGACTAAATAGGACAAAATTTCAAAGATTTTAGAGTAGTATATCAGAATTTATAGTGACAAATTAAAGATAAGATATATATATATATATATATATATATATATATATATATATATATATATATATATATATATATATATATATATATATATATATATATATATATATATATATATATATATATATATATATATATATATATATATATATATATATATATCATAGTTTCTTTTAGTTTCAATATGTAATAGGTTACATATGGATAGTACACATCAAAATGGTGGGAATCAATTCACCAGTTTATAGCTATAATAACAAAATATGTAGAAACAAATTGAAAACTTTATAGTTATATTGCTCATATCATTCTGAGACTAGGTTACTAAGAAACAACTCATTAGAAATAATCAAATTAACAATGGCTTGAAATATGATTTTGTGTTTACTAACAAAGATATAGGAAACATTTTTTGAAGTTTTATATCCAAGGCAAAGCATTCTTGAGGTTTCAAACCTTTAGATCAGCCTTTCTCTTTGTGTGTCATTAAGAATATTCTCACCCAGTAATGTTTATTTTCAATCTATTTGAAAAAGTGGTTTTATATTTCATGATTGATAATACGATAGAAAATAATAGTGGCTATTTTTTCATAAAACTATAAAATCTTGACTATGGAGCAAGATATTATTGTGTCTAAAAATCTGGATATAGTTTAGCTTAAAGAAAATGACCAAGTAGCAATAAGTTTCAGTCGGCTCAAGCAAATAAAGATTCTTCTGGTATAGTATCTCTTTCTAACATTGTTATCGGTAATATAGGGAATGAATATATAAAAGGAATATCTACCAATGTGAAGGTAATGGAAAAATATTGGTTCTCAGGATGTATAATGGTAATATTATAATCAAATTTTAATATTAATGCATACTGAGGCCAATATTTATACACATCCATATTTATACTTGTAGATATTCATTTTATATCTTCCTTTTCTTTTTCGCACAGTAACTTTCTTACAGAATATTACTCTCGGCTTGTATACAATTTACCCTATGCAAAATAAATCCTAGCAAGAACCTTTAAAGTACTAAAATAGAGTATTGGCATTCTTTGGGCTATGGGCGTTGAAAGATTTGGTTTAATTTAATTACTATTTTTTGATAAATTCCTATTCATTGTTATCAAGATGGTGATTGGAAAGGATTTATAATTGATATTATCATGACAGGTCGTTTGGATCCAAAATTGGATTTCACCTGGGATTATCTCAGTATCAAGGAAGTAAACAAGATGCCACCCTTTTAATTGCATAAACTTATAAGTATATTTGTAATTAGGTAAACTTTCAATCATTATAATATAAAATTACGCACTTGAATACCCAATAAACAATATAAAATATATAGATCCATATACATATATATCTCAATATACATATACATAAATATATATATATATATAGATATATATTTCACACATATTTATATAAATATTCTCTCTTTATACACACACACACAAACAGACACATTTATGTATCTTTAAGCATTCTAGCCCCATAAAGATATGAAGTTTATATTCAAAAGACATAAGTTCATAGAATTAGATATATATATTTACATTTATATATACATAAGTCTATAAATAGATAGGTATCATTTTTGAGGTTTTTTTAAATTTCTTGTTGCGGTCTTGTGTTTCCTTTGATTTGTATTATGTATAAGTATATTGTTCAGTTTGTTGCTACCCTTATTAGAAGGAAAGGTGTAGGTACCTAGTTGTTTAAAATAAGGATGTATAATTATCAAAGGAAGATACTGCAGACAGACTCTTTTATGCTATTACTTGTTTGTTCAGCTAAAATGAGTAATCATTCTATTCTCTAGTCTAGGGTGCTAACAAAAGATGAATACATGTTGTTTACTAATATATAATAAGCTATCACATATTTAATTTGATGATACGACATTAAATATCTTACTCATATACACTAAGTAGTTGGTGAATGCAGGTAAGGGGGGTAAGTTCTCAAAGGTTCCTTTTTTGACAATAATTATATTATAGTAGATTTTCTTTAGAATTATCTATTCAACTAGTCTTTAGATATATGGGAATTATATTCCATTGTCGTCCTAAGGTAAATAAAAGGATGCATTATTATTATGGAAATTATGCTAACATGTGTAATGAGGAAAGGCCGAGTGATTTGAACAGGATAAAATTAAGAAGAAACTTTGGATGAAGACTATCTACCTTGGCTTATCTTCAAGTATAGTTGTTGAATCTTACAAGGCGTCATGATAAAGGATTGGATTGTATAGTCTATTATACAATGGACTATGCAACGTGTATTATGTAAACATGTAAAACAATCTTCAATAATATCTTTAATTTGGGTATACCCTATAGATCAAGCACTATAAATAAGGGAATGCCCTTCTCTTTCTAGTTTATGTAAATAGGGGAATGCCCCTATCTCACTAGCTTTGTAAATAGGGCAATGCCCTATCTTTAATGTGTTGGATAAATGTCTTAGGCAAGAGTGGAGGTTTTCTTCTCCATTCTTTCCTACCAATGCCCACACTGAATGGAGACTTATGTATCTTACTTTAAATAATTAATAAAATTAATCATGGCCTCGACGTTTTACTGATAAAAAAAAAATCATATGGAAAAAAATATTATTATTATTTATTAATTTTCAGATTTTAAAATTTATAAAAATAAAATAAAAATTATTATTATTTATTAATTTTTAGATTTAAAAATAAATTAAAAATAATAATTTATTATTATTGTTATTTATTTACTTTGAAAAAAAATAATATTAATTGATTTTTTTACATCAGGGTTTAATATTAATGTTTTTATTTATATTTATATTAAGAAAATTAATAACATTATTTTATTATTAAATACATGATGTTTTGATATGCATAGATATTTTAGTTAAATACTTATTTAAAAAGTATATATGCATGAGATTTTTTTTAAATAGATAGTTATGTATGAGACATTTATATGAACGCTTTTGTAGTCAAAATGACTTTAGTCAACAAGATGATTGCTCTAGTCAATTGGAATTTATGAATTGGTTTTGGATACTTTTGCATGTTTTGAGACTTTGATTAATTATAATTGGGGAACTACATTGGCTTTTAAAAATTCTATACCGAAGCTCTGGGGTATTTTTGGAATGCACAAGTTTCTTTTTTTAATCGTTATTTTAATCTTAATTTTGAAATAATCTTTTATATGATATGTGGTCACCTTGTAATTTTATCATGTGGTATGAAGGTTGTCATGTATGGTTGTGTTTGGGTTACATATTTCACAAGGGGAAATATGGTCTCGATCTCTATGGACAACCTTGTTTTATTGAAGCTTATGATTTTAAGGACACTTTGAGAGTGTTGTTATGTTATTGTGGTTATGTGAGAACCAATGTGTTCCTATTATATTATGAAACTGATTTGAGGATTATTATTATCATTTTCTTGTTATCTAAATTGTGAGCCTAGGTAGGTTAACTAAGTGTATAGTTGGGGAGTGGATTCCAATAGGCGTCAAGGCCCGCAAGTGGCTGTCAGGATAACTTATTACAAGTGACTTAATAAAGTGATAACATAATAAAATCTACTAGAATAGAAATATTAATAAGATGTATGTGTTCTTTAGCCATGCCTTGAGAAAATAAAAAATATTTGAATAAATAATTCTTTATTATTGACAATGACATTGTCATGTAACATAAACTCTAGTATAGGCTAGGATGGTTTGTGAGATGATGTTTGTTGCATTTGTGGACTTGGATATAGCATAGTTGGGACATTGTCTATATGAGAGGATTACTAATACCACATGGAGTCATTAGAATATTGGGGTCTTGAGATACTACCAGGATAACTCTAGAGTTGGCTAATGTGATGATATTTCCCCATATGCATGTTAGCTTTCTTACATCTGGTGGTTGCCTCAGGTTGAGTATGTTTTACCTTTGTTATCCTAATGTACCTTTTGAGATAGAGAGCTTTTAGGATCCCTTTCTTAGTTGTATTGTGATTGATTTTGGTGTTTATTTATCTAAGTGGGGTTTGTTGTTATCTCCTTAGCACAGTGGGAGTGGACCATTTAGGTTCCACAAGGTCGGGTGGTAGTGATTCCTTTACCATTTGAGATTTTGACATTTGCGTACCAGTGCTGGATGATCATTGTAGTTGTACCTTCTTATTCATCATTCTTGGAGATGTATTCTTATCTTTCTTATAATATTTTCTTGTATCATTATATCAATTATATTTGGAGATATCATATTGTCCCTTGTGCTGATTTTGTTACATACCATGTGACATGTGTAGAGGATGTCTTTCATTATGGATACCTTGTGGTATCAGTTGTATCTAGATTTCATGTATATGTTGATGCACTTATTTATATTATGTAGAAGCTTTGTATGATTGTTACATTAATTAGTATTTACGTAATCTACATCAAGGAACCCTTGAGATTTCTAATCTATGTTTGAGTTGTAATTATATTGTATTGCTTCCGCATTGTTGTACATTGTTGTTGTTGTAAAATCTTAAGAAAAAATACATTATTTTGTAAACTTAGTAGCATGTTTAGGTTAATTTCTCCTCGGCTCCTTGGCGGGGTATTACACTTGGTATCAGAGCTCGAGTTTCTACATTGGGAACTCTGGGAATTTGTATGACCACTAGATGTCTAAACTATCAAAACTTGAAACAAAAACATAGACATATAACTCTTTTGTATTTCAGACTATTGTTTATGAACTTGGACGTATGATATTAGACTTGTATGTTCGAATTGGAGTTTATGAGTGTTGCATTAACTAGTTTTGCATGAACCTCTTAAATTATTATTTGATGTAAATACAAATGTGTTCTTTATATAATTGATTACTAGATATTTTCTATTATGGTGAATGAATAAAGATTTAGATCTATTTCAATTGTCAAATAATGAATGATTGATCAATGGGATTTTTGGTTTATTTATAAACCAAAATTATATTTCTCTTGATGACTATATATCATGTCCTTATTTTTTGGCTTATTTTTAGATATCATTTTGTCTTTTGTCGTAGTAAGATACTTTGTGATTAAGGGATGCATATCCTTATTTGTTTGTAGACTTCTAGGAGTAAGCCTAATTTTAGGGGAGGTGGATGTAATACCCTTCCCATAGTTTACTTTTCAGTTTAATTGGTCAGACTCTTTTAGGCCACTTTTATGTGTGCATTAATTATTTCAGTGATATTTGGATTATTAATTTGATTAATTATGAACCTTTGGATAATGTGTTATATCATGTGTTTACAATTAGATGAATATGGTTATTCTCGTGTCAATTTAAATTCTTATGATGATGTATATGTTATGGTTATTTCATGATGGTAATCTATATGTTAGGATGTTATTTACATTATGGTTTTACAAACCCCATCCTTGCATGTGTATGGTTGGCGCATATATTTTATATTTTTGTTTCATGTTCCTAATGTGGTTGAGGGACAAAGTCATAGGTACTTGCTTGCAAGTTTCACATGATTGGTTGATCCCTGCCATTAATTGTTATATATTTAAACATGTATGTACATGCTCATCTTTTATGCAGGATTTCAGGTATCGGGCATCAACTTCCCTAAATTGTCAGGATGAGCACGCCCTATCACAATATCTCAATGATAGGAGAGGGGAGATAATATAGAGGTCCAATCCAAACCTAACCCATTAATTTTCCTAAATTAAGGGACAAGTTTCTGATTGAGTTTCCTATCTGAATTTGTCAAGGTGACATTAATTCATGAACCCTTTACCTCAGTATAAATTTGGTGTTTTTTAGTTTAGTCAGTTATTTCTTCTATTGTCTTGTTGAATAGTATAATGTGATTTTACGGTTAAGTGATTTATGGGTTTGACTATGTGAATAAATAATTAAATATAATTGAATATAGAAATATTAATATGAGGGTATTTAATTAATGAGAATTAATTAAATACATTATTTAATTAAAAAGACTTAACCTAAAATAATCTAATTGTGGAAATAAAAGATTAAATTAATTATTAAATCTAAAGTTGAAATTAAAAACGTAATTAATGAATTGATATTTAATTATCAATTTCATAATTATTAATATGTTAGAAAATAATAATTGGTAATAAATAATTAAAATAAAATTTAACTTACACATTCAGTTTCATAAAATTGAATTAGGAATTTAAGTTTAAAGTTGAGTTAAGAATTGATAATTGTAAAGTGAGTATTTTATTATTAAAATTGTAATTAATCATGCAACATAATTTGATAAAAAACAAGGTTAGGGAGTTGAGCTCTAATTTTTTGATTGAGAGTTGCATGTTGAGTTCTAATTTTTGATTTGGAGTTGTGTAGTACCCCGCCTCTAGTTTGATTTTATCAATGTTATGATTACTTTAGGATGATAGATTATACATTAGGAAATCATTGATGTATGTGATTTTACTGATCCCATACTAGCATGTGTATGGTTAATGTGATTGTTTTACATTTTTGTTTGACGTGCTTGATGTGGTTGAGGGATGGAGTCGTAGTTACTTGCTTGCGAGATCCCTGCCATTGTCTGTTATATATTTATATATGTTTGTACATGCGGGTGTTGTATGCAGGTTCGCATGTACCAGACATCATCTTCCCTAAATTTTCAGGATGAGTGTGCCCTATCACAATATCTCAAATGGTAAGAGATGGGAGATAACACAGATCCAAAACCCTAACCCAAACCCATTTATCCTAGTTGTTGGATAAGTATCTGTTGACTACCCTATCCAAATTTGTCAGGTTGGCAAAGTTCGTAGATCCCTTTCTGGTGTTGCTTGGTTTTGGTTTTGTCTAATTTTATCTCGTTTGGCTTCAGTTGATTTGTGGTTATGTGGGTGATTTTTATGTGATTATTCATTTATTAATTATAGTTGATTTATGTTTATATAGATTATTTTATGTGATTATCAATGTTAGGTGCATAGTTGAATTGTATGATTAAATATGCTCCTATGATTAATTGAGGAAATTAAATTAAAGTTAATTATTTGAGTATTTGGAAATTAATATTGATTATGTTCTAAGTTTATTTTGATGAAATTCAATTAAAATCAAATAATTGATTATTTGGATTTAAATGATTATTTTATTAATAATTGAATTTTATTATGTTTGTGAGTATTATTAAATAAATAAATATTTAATTGCATATTTTAGGATGCATTAAGTATTTTATTTATTTAATAAATGTATTTAAATCATTAACATGTGCATAATTGAAAAGTGAGTTGTTGTCAAAAAGTGAACAACTAGTTTTCAAAAGTCAAGTTGTGTTGTGCTTTTAAAAGATATTTTAATTAATTAATAAATATTTACTTTCAATTTTGGAGTTAGAGTCTGATCAGGAGTTGTCTTATGAGTCATTTCTGATTTGGAGTTGAACTGTGAGTTAGCTTTTGAGTTGTCTTTAGGGATTGCATGAATTTGGGAATGAGATTCCAATTAGGGGATTATTGCATTCTTTGGAGATTAGACAGGTTTCTTTGGAGGAGAATTTTTGGAGGGCTTTTGTGCTTGAGAATTTGAGGATTCTTGGTTTGTTGTGGTTGCTTATTGTTTTGGGGTTTGATTGTGCATCTGGATTTGGTTCTTGCTTTCAACATAGTTTTTAGATCTGTAGGCATGATTGGTTTTGGAAGAAATCTCATTCAAATCTTCAACAGGGGTTTCAGTATAGTTTCTGGCATTGGATTCAAGGTAGGATCTGGAATTCTTGTTGTGTGTTTTCTATTATTTCATCTGGTAAAATTTTGTGTTTGAGTAGATCTGGATTATTCTCTTTAGATCTGTAGTATCTCTTTGTTTTGGGTATTATTGAAAACCCTTAGATTTGATATAATAGGTTTTTATTGAAATTTAACATTGTACCGTTATGCTGGTAAAATTTTATTAAAAGATTGCTTATGGTTTGCTTGTAAAATGAAAAATCAACCCTGGACTATAGTTAGACTATAATGTAGAAAGAAAACTAATTCTCCTTGGGAAGAAATTTCAGTTTGAATTAAAAACCCAATCTAGGTAGAAAAATACTTGCTGGTAAAAAAAAAATATATTCCTTGTTTAAAAAAAATACAGTCAGTCAAAGTTAGAATTGATGCAATATTTTTAGTGTATAAAGTTGTTAGAATATATTCTTTCTTTTGAGAATCTGATTATAGATTTGTATAAAAAAAAAGTTGATAAAATGTCTTGTTACCATTTTTGGAAAGTGGATACAGGGAATACTTTATTCTATTTTCGAAAATGGCCTCATTAGTATATATATTTATATTGTTTAAGATGAGATCTTTGTTTTTTATTAAAAAGATATTATTGAAAAAAAATTGCTATTGGAAAAAAAAATTATATTGGAAGTTTATTGTCAAAGAAATTTAAAAAAAAATGAATGGGGAGGGGGGCATGGGTCCCACCCTATACCCCATGACAGAGGGCTGCCCTGTCGGTGGTACATAGTACCATCGATAGGACAAACCTGCTGGTGACACCCATGGGTGCCGTGCAGCAGGCCTGCCTTGTCGGCAGCTCTGTGTTGCCGTGTAGAGGAGGCCAGTGGGCGCGGGGACCACAGGGTACCCCCCCCACTTTATCATTGCTATTTGATTTTTTTTTGGGTTATTTTGTTTGTATTAAATTAAATCTTGGATATTTATTATTATTAATTTTTTTAATTTATTAATTTAGTTAATTTAACTTTAATTTATTAATTTTATTTTATTTAAATTTGTTAATTGTTTATTAAGGGGTTATGTTTGATTTTAGTTAAAAGGAATTTGTAAGTGTAGGTTTCATAAAGGTAATTAATTGATTTTGTTTTAAATTATAACTTATTTTGATAATATATAAGATTATTTTTCAAATTCTTTTGTAATGGTATTATTAAATGGAAATCAAATAAAAAAAATGATTATGATTAAGTCATTTTTATAGTAAACTTGGGTTAATTTTTATTTGATGATTTTGTGTATGCATTTTAGAGGATATTTATATTTTATGAGAAGAGGCATTTCAGTTATGAACTAGTTCTCAATGTAAATATCTTGCATGTGGCAGTTGAAAGATTAGTGACCTTTTTATAACTATATGTTAGAAATTTTATAGGTCTTGTTTTTATCAAAGAATTTGGTATTGTGTTAAGTTTAAATGGGATTGATTTCCTAATGTTTAGGATTTGAAATTAAATTAGAGACCTGAGGTGTTAACAATCAAATGCAACATACATGCCTAGGTGTAATTAGAATATGTATTTTCTTTTGATTGCATATTGAGCGTGGTTGATTGAGTCCTAAGGGGAACATTATTTTGATAAGAGCTATGTTTATATTGAAATTGAGCATTTTGTTCCGTTGAACCTATAGGATGAATATAGGATATGTTTCCTTCACTATGGCATTGTATTAGTGTTTATGATTAGATTCTCATAGCAGATGTATGTAATTCTAGACATAAATTCAATTAAGTTCAATATGGAAATTAAGTGCTTGTGATATTAGATCTCAGTTTTCTATGGTGCAAATGTGTTTTCTTCGTGCTTGGAGTGTCTTCTTTTGCTAATATGTTTTGGGCATTAGATGACCTAGGGGAAAACAGAGGCTGGGGTATGTTTCAGTTAATCATGTTTTTTGTGTTATGTTATGATGTGTGTATTTATCTGATTATACCCTATCTGGACCATATAGGCTCATGATGTTTTGTTTTCTACTTTTGGTACTTTTGTAATCATTTCTAGTTCATGTGTGTGTGAAACTAAATTTGGGATTACCTGGTTGTGTACTCGATTTGATCTATGTGAGATCTTTGAGCCTAGGGTAGTTTACCTAGATATGCAGTAGGAGGTGGCTTGCAATAAGTGCCAGAGCCCACAAGTGGCTGCTAGGATCACTTATTGTTAAGTATCTTAATCAAGTGATAACTAAATATAACATTGAGAGTTTTATTAAAATGAACCTAATAAGGTATGGTCCTCACCTAGGTGTTAGTGCTAGTACAAACTAAGATGGTGTTGAGAAGATGACTAGCCCCCTTTTAAGGGATGAGTTGGCATAGTTGATGACTTCGTCAGTACGAGAGGTCATTGATATTGTGTATGGTCACTTGTGTGCCGGGATCCAGCAAGATTACCAGGATGAGACTCAAGGGTTAGACGTACATGATGACACCTTCCTATGCATAGTCTAGTTATCCTACATGTGTCGGTTGCCTCTGGAATAGTGAGTCTTTCATGGAATTATTACTTTTCCACCTTGAGTTAGAGAGCTTTCAGGATCCTTTCCTTAACTTGATCTATTTGATGTTTGTTATTTGAGTGGGATCTGTTGTTGTCTCCTCAACACGGTGGGAGTGGACCATTTAGGTTCACAAGGTCAGGTGGTAGTGGTTCTTTTACCATTTGAGATTTCAACGTTCATGCACCAGTGCTGGATGATCCCTGTAGCAGTTGTTCCTTCTTGATCTTCATTGTTGGAGAGGTGTTCTTCTTGATGATCTTCTTCCTTGTGATCTTGTATCTTTGTATCAGTTCTTCAAAGATATCATGATGTACTTCTTTTCAGTTATTATATTACATGGCCTGCGACGTGTGCAATGGATGGAGGTTATTATGGATACCTTATGGTACCAGATGTAATTATGTTATCTTCTAGGTGATGTTTTTTTTTTATCTTTCATTTGCTGATGTGAGTTTCATAATTGTACGTTATCTATATTATTAATTTATGTTAAGTAACCTTTGTCAAGGAACCCTTGAGAGTTGTAACCTATGTTGGTTGTTTATGTTATGTAAGTAAATGGTAATTGCTTCCACAATGGTGTTTATCTTGTATGTTAACTTTATAAAAAAATTATTCCGCAAACTTAGTTGCATGTTAGGTTAAGTTCTTTTGGGTTCCCTGGTGGGGCATTACAAGTTGCATGTTAAGTTTTGTCTAAGGGGATTTTCATTATTAGGAATTATTTTAGCCATTATACACATAGAGGTTTGGTGGAGGCTAGATTTTAGAGAGAAATTATTTGGATTGTTTGAAGGATTATTTTCAAAGCTTAGGAGTAATTTGGAATCTTCAAGTCTTCACTTTGGTCATTGTTGTTTTAGATCTTGACGCAGGGCAGGGATGGAGGATCTAATAATGGATAGTCCAAACCTACACCAACACTTACAAGAACAACAACCACAATGGAATACAACAATATAATGCTTCAAAATATAAATTCATTCAACATGCCTGTAAGACCTTTCGGGTTTCGGCCTTATACAATGAAATTAAAAAAGTATTTCTTCAATCTCTTAGCTAGTCTAGCTCTGAAACACATCAGAAACTAATGGAAACACTAAGGTATATCTAAAATTGGGCTCACAAGCCTCCAAGCAATCTCCTTTTCTCCAAGCATGCAAACCACTAGCTCTTCTATTACAATATCAGATAAGCCATCTAATCTTCAAGAGCTCACATGATCCAATTATGATTCTTGTCAATCTACCTTGACTCCTCTTCTACTCTCTCCTCTACTCTATCATCCCTTACATCAACCCAAGCTCTCAATATATAACTAGCTAAGCCACAAGTCGGCTAGTCAAGCATTAATTACATTATATATAGGTCCAACCTAGGGAGAGAAACCAAAACTAAAGAAAGAAATAACAAAAAATGATGTGAATATATATTTAGGTCCACACATGATCCAAGAACATATCCCAAACTTTGCAAGATCCAATTCCATCATAAGGAACCGTGCAAGGTGAAACACTCCACGTTTCATGCGAAACTAGTAGAAAATTGATACTCAAGAAAAATGAATATAACTCCCAGATCCAAATGAATTAGGATGTGCGCTCTTAGGATAGTGCTCAAGAATAGGTCCACAATACTGCATTAACTTCACAAAGCAAGAAACCAACAAAAACAACGGCTACAAAATAAACAACAGATAGGTATAGAAAATAGGAAATATTTTTGGCGATGCAAGATTGCTCAAGACCCAAGATGCTCTTGCATCAGACAACCCAGGTAAATAAAAAAGTTCTCATGAATGTCTTAAGGGAATCAAGATAGGTATACCATATCTATTCTTAACCCATATCTCCTATGCTCCTTCATTCCATGTTGTCTTCACTTTATCTATTTTCACACTCAGCAAATTATCTTGCCCTACACTTTTCTCATCTTTCCTTTCTACAATTGACAAAAACTAACTCTGACCATGTTTTCCACTATCAATTACACCAAAAATTTGGTGAATCACAGTTCCTCCATACTTACTAATCATCTCAGCATCATCTACATTCCTTTGTGTCACTAGTGTCATCATTTTCTGTACTATCTTTGTCAGAAAGACCATCTGCCTCTTAATCTCTATAAATTCCTCATCTATGTCATCCTCTTTTCCTTTCAAACTAGGCTTCCTTTCATCCATAGGGATAGGTTCATCAACTCTCTACTTTTGATGTTTATCACTATCACAAGGACAACACATGACAACTCCACATCCCCTGGCCCCTGCTTCCTGCAAAGGTAATAAATTATGCTTGGATCCACCATGCATTACCACATATGTATTTGCATGAGCATCAAACATAACATGTCTATCAAATTGCCAAGGTCTCCCGAGCAACAGATGACAAGAATCCATAGGCAATACATCACATAATATTTCATCATGATAAGATCCAATCTGAAAATTAACCAAGCATTGCTCTTCAATCCTAACCTTAGACACATCTTGTATCTAACTAATTTGATAAGGGTTAGGGTGTTTCTTTCTTTCCAAATTCAACTTACTAACCATCTCTTCTGAAACAAAGTTTTTAGAACTGACACCATCAATTATAACATTACATACCTTATTCTTGCACTTACATCTAGTTCTCAACAAATTTCTTCTTTGCATCGGTTCCTTAGCACATTTAGCCAACCTCCTAGTGATAAGAAATTCACCTTTTTCTGAAACATTCTCTATGTCTTCTTTGGCAGTTAGTGCAACTCTTTTTCTAGGACATTGAAAACTTCTATGACCCTTCTCACCACATTGAAAATAAGTACCAGTGAAATCATTTCTCCATCTCCCTCTCTATCCATTATTGTAGTCTTTAGCGACTTGACCACTGCCGGATCCTTCATCAGTCTTCTTAGGATTCTCTACCACATTACCTCTAGCAATTGTTTCACCAATCTTACCACCTCGGTTCCTATTATTTTTTCTTCCTTCAAACCTCTTATTCAACTTCTCCTCAATCTTCAATTCCATCTGATAAGAATCTCCTATATTTGTCATCCAAACAGTAAGTAACTCTTCTTAAATACTAGGTCTCAAGCCATAAACATACCTAGCAACCTTCTCTTTATCAGCTTCAGAATGACCGGTCCTAATTAGGATTCTATAAAACTCCTCGATATACTCCTACACTGATTTGTTGGTCTGCTTCAAGGCTTGCATCTTCTTAAACATTTCCAACTCATAATCCACTAGAATGAATTTCTTTTTCAACTTGTCAACCATTTGGTTCCATCTAGTGATCTATTATTTTCCTCTCCTACTTCTTTCCAATTGAACTTCTCTCCACCAAATATTTGCATGACCCTTCAGCTTAGTCTTTGCAAATCAAACTCTATCATGATCTTCTATTTCTTCATACTCAAAGTACTCATCTATCTCATTAATCCAATTAATCAAATCTTCTGGCCTAAGGCTTTCAACAAATGTAAAAACTTTGATCTTAGGTCTTTTCCCAATTTTAGACATAGCCTTTAGGATTCTAGTTTCTTCTAGATCCCTGGCTTCTTCTATAGCTTCTTCAAAATGATCTTCTTCCTCAAACTCATCTTCACTATCTTCTTTCAATGTAGTCTTCTTTCTCAATTACTCTTATAGATCTTGCACTTGTTTTTGCAAAGCCCTAAAATTATCAAGATTGAATTTCCTAGTAGGTTCTTCCTCTGAGATCTCACGAGCTCTCCTTGGAGGCATCTTCAATCCAAGGTCCTGGTGCAAACTGCCTCACCTTTAGTGATTTGTCCACACACTCAAAATCTTCAAGTTCTGATACCACCTAACGCAGGGCAAGGATGGAGGATCCAATAATGGATAGTCCAAACCTACACCAACACTTACAAAAATAATAACCACAGTGGACTACAACAATATAATGCTTCAAAGTAGAATTTCATTCAACATGCCCGGTTGTGAGGCCTTTCGAGTTTCGGCCTTATACAATAAAATTACAAAAGTATTTCTGCAATCTTCTAGCTAGTCCAGCTCTGAAACACATCAACAACTGATGGAAACACTAAGGTAGATCTAAACTTGAGCTCGCAAGCCTCCAAGCAATCTCCTTGTCTCCAAGCATGCAAACCATTAGCTCTACTATTACAATATCAGATAAACCATCTGATCTTCAAGATCTCATAGGATCCAATTATGATTCTTGTCGATCTAGCTTGAATCTTCTACTCTCTCCTCTACTCTTCCCTCCCTTACATCAACCCAAGCTCCCAATATATAAACAACTAAGCCACAAGTTGGCTAGTCAGGCATTAATTACATTATAGGTCCAACTTAGGGAGAGAAACCAAAACTAAAGAAAGAAATAAAGAAACACGATGCAAAGATATCTTTAGGTCCACACATGATCCAAGAACATATCCAAAAATTTTCAAGATTCAATTCCCTCATAAGGAACTGCGCAAGGTGAAACACTCCATGTTTCATGTGAAACTAGTGGAAAATTGATACCCAAGGAAAATGAAGATAACTCCTAGATCCAAATTAATTAGGATGTGAACTTTTAGGATAGTGCTCAAGAATAGGTCCACAATACTGCATTAACTTCGCAAAGCAAGAAACTGACAACAACAACGGCTAAAAAAAAACAACAGACAAGTACAGAAAATAGGAAATGTTTTTGGTGATGCAGGATTGCTCAAGACCCAAGATGCTCCTGCATCAGATCTTCTCATGGATTTTTAGGTAGGGTTTGAAGAACCCATGTTAATTTTCTTTCAAGAATATTGTCTACATTGCATTTGGAATGCTTGTTGAATGTCTGATTATGTTGCTGCTTGATTTTCCATTATTTGGTTTATTTTCGTTATTTAAAACTTTGTGAGAATTTTTTTAGAGAAACCTAGATCTAGAATATTTTATAATTTAATTTTTTTTAGAAATTATGCCTGTTGAAACCTTGGGTTGTTCTTAGCAAAATTCTTCATTCTTTAGTCTTAGAAAATCAAATTTTGATTATTAGTTAATTTAGATTTAAGAAAAAATCTATTATAGATAATCTGTGTAAACCCTATAAATTTTGGTTGAAAAACAATAAGAAAATTTGTAGATTGATTCAATTAGGGTTGATTAGAAATTTTCATAAAACCCTTGAAATTAAAATCAGATGGAAAAAATATATTATTATTATTAATATTTTTTTTTTATCGGTATTATTACTATTATTGTTATTATTATTATTATTATTATTATTATTTATATCAAATAGTAAAATACAAAGTCTCCATTCAGTGCGAGCACCAATAGGAAAGAATGGAGAAGAAAACCTCTGGTTTAGCTCAAGACCTTACGGTCCTAAAATGCCACCATGTTAGGATAAGTGTCCTAACCAAGTCTTATTCCATTATAATACAATAATACATAAATCAGTAGAGAATAAGATCTAAAACGACTCGATCGAACATTATAACTTCTTTCAATTTGCTCAATAGAGTTCTATGGGGACCCAAGCATTTCCACGATGTCCTATTATCTTTGATCAAGTCAGACCTCACATGTTCTTGAGAGGATCAAGGACAAACAAGAAAAAAAACATACTACCACCAAAATTTACATTAGCGGTTAGTACACAAAATGATACACTATCATGCCCAAAACTTATAGGGCAAAACACACCGAAAAATACACCAACAAATTTTGTTTTAAAAGATAATAATAAGTTTAACACTACATTCTCTACTTGGAAATATAAAAGGCCACAATATTGATTGATTGATTGATTTATTTAATTAGTTTTAATTATTATTTACTGGCATCCCAATAGGTAACTATCACTCGGGCTTACCATCAAAATCCTCAGGAGATGACAACTCTAACCACCCTGAAATCCCTCTTAAAAGCACAAGGGTGAGGGCACACAAAATAAATTATGCATTAACAGTTTAAATCTGAAATAAAAAGTAACTTATGCCACATTTTCTCATTTCACTGCACATTCTCAAGGAGAAGGTGTTTTCCAAAATTTGGCTCGAAATGCATCGTGGATCGTAGATCTCATGTCATGATCATCTTGTGGTGGTCGTTAGTTGATGATGAATGCTGATGGCCCCACTGTAGACACACATCTTCTTTCCATAGAGAATTTCCAAAAGGAGGAGGTCCTTTCTCAATTTGGCCCAAAATACATCTTGGTCATGGATGTTATTATCATCTTGTGGTTGTCGGTAGTCAATGACAGATGCTGAGGGTTGTGGACTAGGAGGAACAGGGATTCAAAAAATGAGGCTAAGTAGTGCACTTTCCATAATCACTTAGGAAGTTGAAAAATTCCAACGTTCGATGGGTGAAAGAAGTAAAAAATTCAAAAAGCAAAGCTAAGTAGTTCTTTTCTAGAGTTTTTGATAGAAGACACTTTGAACTTTTCTTTGGCTAGTTTCAGCTATCATCAATCAATAGCCAAAGAGGTGTGAAACCTTATGTCTTGATCCTTAGCACAATGTTAAACTATCTCTAACCCTTACCTAACCCTAACTCTACAAGAATCCAATATACTAATACTTCACCTCACTCTAATCCTTCTTTCCCATCCCTAGCTATCCTAAGTGTTAAAACTTCACATTTATTTCCAAGTCTCCAAGTATTAGGATTTTAAAAAATTGGCAGCCGATCAGGAATAGAAGCTGAATAACTCACATTCTGAAGTTCCAAAAAGGGGACTTTCCATTCAGAAAAAGGATGTTTGGAGAACTGGTTAGTTAGGAATAGTAGTTGCTTAGTACTTTTTTTAAAGAAAAGGCTAAGAATCAATTCATAAAATTGATGCTCAAGGTGCACCAAGTCAGAAATAAAATCGTGGTGAGGCACATTTCAATTTTCTAGAAGGTAAGTTCATGATTGACTCATCTCAATCATGTAACTTTTTCTAGAGAAGCGAAAGGAGGACATATCATCGAGATCCAACAATTTAAAGTAAGGAGCTTAATATCATAAAAAAATGATGAATTGGCTTCCTCTACAGTTGAGATTATTTGTTTGATTCCAAGTTACCATGTGATCTTATCTTTAGATCAACAATCTAAAATGTATTTCAAGAATTTTGTTGGTACTCACACCCTTTTTCGGCTTACTCTCTCTGGAATCAAAAACATATCATACCTCACAAGTAGAGTACGTCTGATTGGAAGTTTGGAGGATGATGTGTCTGCACATCAAGTTTCATCTTGAACTCATAACTATCTTCATTGACCGTTGGATGACTTCAGATCTATGGACCAAAGTGTATTTCATGCGTTTAGTTGGTACTAATATCTTTTTAGACATACACACTCTAGAATCAAAAAATGTTATTCCTCACAAGTAGGCTTTGTCCAATTGGAAATGTGGAAGATGAAGTGTCTGCAAAGCAAGTTTCAATTTGCTCGAATAATCAATATTGTCATTCGTTGGATGATTTTAGATCAACGACCTAAAGTGAATTTTAGGCATATTTTTGGTAATAATAATTTTTTTGGCATACTCTCTTCAGAATCAGGACACATGTTATTCCTCAATAGAAGGCTTCATCCAATGGGAAATGTGGGGGATGATGTGTTTTCATAGAAAGTGTCCGCTAGATGACTTAAGATCAACGATCGAAAGTGTATTTTAGGTGTATTGTGGGAGCTAAGATCACTTGAATTAGATGATGTCCTCATATTAAAAATTATAATTTTGATGTTTGTCCTTCCTCTATTCCAATATTTTGTAATTCGTTAGCCCTTTGATTTCCCTCTCGGTAGATATGATTGATTGTGATCTTGTGAAAGGTCTGACAAAGTGAGAGGGCCCTTGATAAAATTGAGTGTAGTCTCCAATTAGTGAGAGATCCTTTCCTTAAAGCATTTATTATAATAGTAGAATCTCCTTCAATCTCTAAATTCTTGCAGTCCTACATAGTTCTAGTCCTTCTACTAAAGCCATTAATTTCACCCAATTATTAGTCTTTGTTCCTATAGATGTTGCTAACTTTTATATCTCCATGCCCTCTAAATTATGGATACAACAACCAATGCCCACTCTTCCTAGATTCCATCTTGAAGCTCCATCAAAATTGAGTTTAAACCAACCCTTCTTGGGTGGTTTCCATTTACATATCTCTCCCTTTCTTTTGGAGGATTCCCCCCTAAACCTAGAAAGGGGGGTAATTTTAGACCTATCCACTTACCTCTCATTTTTTCATCCCAATGAGACATCATAGCTTCCTTCTTTTTTTTTATTCATAACTCGGCTATTCATGAGTTCAATGATCGAAGACTCAATTTTATTTAGAAGTCATTCTACATTCATTTTTCTTTCTTGAAAAATTCTTCGGTTGCATTCCTTCTATAGTTCCCATGGGTCTATGGATGGTGTAGATATCCATAAAGAGCTATAAATACTATCCTTCCTAAGGAGATGCCAAGAAAATAACATATCTGTTATAGCTCCTGGAAAAGATGATGCCCAACCCAATTATGAACAGAGTCATTTCCAACATTGAATCAAATAAGGGCACTGCAAAAATAGTTGGTCAATGGATTCTTCCTCATTTTCACATAAAGGACATCTACTTGGGCCTTGGTATCCCATTTTCTGAAATCTTTCTATTGTTAGGAACCTTCCTATTTAAACTTAGCCAAGTAAAAATCCCGCCTTAGGAAAACCTTCTTTATTCCAACATAATGTTGTAGGGAGGGACTCCTTTGTGCTCATTTGGAGAGACCTAAGAAAATTATACCCCTCCTTTGAGTTTTATTCCCCGCATTCACTACCATCCCACATCAATTTTTCTTTGCCAAAATTGAAAGTAACTTTCCTAATCGATAAGGTTCTTTTTAGATCTTCCACTTCCTTAGGTGAAAGGTTCATGTCCTTAAAATCCTTCCATTTCCATCCCCTCCCCTCAACCTCAAAGGCCACATAATATTTAACTCTTTTCCCCTATTTTCCTTCAAGAGTCAACCTTAATTGCGTCAAATTACCATCCTTCTCCAAAGCATCATATCCTCCCCTTGCCAGAAAAGAGCTTCTTCCTCTTTCCCCATGTTCCATATTAGTCTATCCTAGATGGTGGATCTACAATCCATCATGAAGTTCCAAATTCTTGACCCTCTAGGTCGTGATTTCTCCTTGAATATGTTGATTAGTTCATAATTGCTCATATATTTATTTATAAGGATCTTCACCCATTTGAGGTGTGGATTTCTATGTTAGAATAACTGAGAGGGGGGGTGAATCAGTTATCATACAATCCCAAACTCTCAGATGTACTTTTCAAAACTATTTCAACAATTTATGCAACTCGGTAAGATAAAATATCAATACATCCATTCATTTACCAAATACCAGTAATTATCCAAACTGTGATTACCTATTAAATCAACTATGCAATATGTAAAGTATGATAGAACAACAATCATAACAAATAACACATAACATAATTTTTTAACATGGAAATCTTGCTAAGGGAAAAACCACCTAGGATCGGTAAGTCAAAATATTTCACTCTTCTAAAGTGAGCTCAATTAGGAGCCAACCCTATTAAAGGTTACAATGCACACTGTTAGGTGTGACCTAGTTAGATGATTTATCACTAACAGTTAACTCTTAACCAACATTCACTATGGGGTCAACAAGATAACAATTAACATTCCTTGAATGTCATATGGAAATACAATAAGACTGTTAAGTCCACTCGGTTAAGAGATTTTGTTGAATCAATGGTTAAACTAATACAGTTCTGATTTGATTCAAATATAACTGAATTGAAAATATTTAGATCTATGCTATGCTCATAAAAATCATATGATCGTTAAACAATTCACTTCCTCAATATTTCCCCAACTTAATTTACTCGGTGTATAGTTCTCTAACGCTCGGTAATGCCTGTAGCTCAGTTATGTCTGTAACCAGTTTGATCAGGAATGCATGAATAAAGTCTTCACGCAAAAATCTTATGCAGTCTATATTTTGTCTGTCATGTTTCAACAATGAAACTCATGTCTCTTAAATAGATAAGTAAACCATTTTCATATCAGCCATTGTATTTTTCCTCTTAATCTCCTTCATCCATTTTGCTGCTTAAACCTTCCTTGGTAGATGTGTCCATAACACGTTTCAATCTCATCCTTTAGATCATCTTTGAATTATGTCAGTTGTGGATCTTATAACTAATTTCATCCTTTACCTCCAAATCATAACAATTTCCATCTCATCAATTTCAGTCAGTTGTTCTTAGCATTTAATGTTTTCATCCATACTCAGTTAATATTGAATGCATCAGTGATAACTAACTCAGTTATTACTGTCACTCGGTATACACTGCACTGGCTCGGTATATACAGAAGTCTTCAATTATTGACTACATTAACTTGTTCAATTCAAATCTCTTCTTCATAATAGATTAATGTAACATGCTCAAGTCAACAATATAAAGCCATAGACTCATCAATAAGTTACCTAATGTATACCTTATCCTTATTTGTCATATCCATCTTTTCCTTATTTAGATATCTCATTTCTTCACCTTTTCTTCCTTCTACAGATATTCAGATGTTTGTAATTATCATGATAAGTATAGTCAAAACTAGTTGACATCAATGACAACATATTGACTGATTTAATCATCTTACATATCACTTTAATAGCACAGTGATCTCTAATCACTGTTCCTTCAGTTCATCTAGATATTTAATTAGTTATAGGTCATCATTCTATACATTCTCCATACTAATTTGGCTCCTAAAGCTTTACCTTGGATTTTGATGTCCTTAATCCCCACACTTGCCTCATCTTTCGATCTGCATACCTTGTCCCAAGCTAACAGGGATATTTTTTCCTTATCCCCTATTTCTTGCCAAAAGAAATTCCTAAGGAGTCTGTTAAGTTCATCCCTATTTTTTCCATGGAGATCTATACAAGACAATTGATAAATAGGTTGTGCTAAAAGGACAGATTGTATCATCATTTCTCTAACTACAAAAGAGAGCCATTTACCTTTCTAGGAATCCATTTTACTTTTGATTTTTTATGTTATTTGTCTTCTTTTTGTAGTATGTTCGTCGATTTCACACTTTTGGCAGAGGCATCTTGTTAGATTTTACTTATATAAAAAAATTATTATTAATATTTATTAATTTTCAGATTTAATTTTTTTTAAAAAAATTATTATTATTGTTATTTATTTATTTTAAAAAAATAAATAAATTAAAAAATAAACATTAATTAATTTTTTACATGCGGGTTTTAATATTAATGTTTTCATTTATATTTATATTTAGAAAAATTAATAACATTATTTTATTATTAAATACATGGTGGTTTGATATGCATGGAGATTTTATATAAATACTTATTTAAAAAGTATATATGCATGAGATTTTATTTTAAATAGATAGTTATGTATGAGACATTTATATGAATGCTTTTGTAGTCAAATGGACTTTAATCAACAAGATGATTGCTTTAGTCAACTATAATTTATAAATTGGTTTTGGATACTTTTTCATGTTTTGAGACTTTAATTGATTGTTATTGGGGAACTATGTTGGCTTTTAGAAATTGTATACCAGAGACCCTGGGGTATTTTTGGAATGTGCGAGTTTTTTTTTGTAATCATTATTTTAATTTTAATTTTGAATTAAGCTTTTATATGATATGTGGTCACCTTGTAATTTTCTCATGTGGTATGAAGGTTGTCCTGTATGGTTGTGTTTGGGTTACATATTTCACATGGGGAAATATGGTCTCAATCTCTATTGTCAACTTTGTTTTATTGAAGCTTATGATTTTAAGGACACTTTGAGAGTGTTGTTATGCTATTTTAGTTATGTGAGAACCAATGTGTTCCAATTATATTATGAAATTTATTTGAGGATTATTATTATTATTATCATTATCTGAACTATGAGCCTAGGTAGGTTAAATAAGTGTATAGGTGGGGAGTGGCTTCCAATAGGCATCGTGGCCCACAAGTGGCTTTCAGGATAACTTATTACAAGTGACTTAATAAAGTGATAACATAATAAATCTACTAGGATAGAAACATTAATAAGATGTATGTGTTGGAGATTTGCTAGCAAGCCAGTGCTAACTGTATGTTTGTCATTGATGACAACATATGGTAAGCAGTGTGCATGGAAGCCTGATGGAGAGAGCCTTGAGTATATGTTTCCTAGATATGTTATCAGCATGATATCATAGACATAGAGGTTGATTCTGAGTGAAGATAGTAATGCAGTTGTTTGTATCAATGAGTGTTCTTGACAGGTCCCAAGAAGAGTTCTGTATGTGATTTACAATATGGTTGTAATGAAGCCTTGCACATTTATATTTATATTGTAGACATGTGTATGATGCTATGTTCTTGGATGCAAAGTCAGATATGTAGTATAGGTTGAGTTATGAATTTTCCAGTAGTTAGTTACAGTTTCCTGAGTTTATCAGATGAAGCTGACACTATTTTTATTGTTGTAGTAGTTGCGCCTATCATTTTGATATGCATGCTTGGATTAGTGTTTGGAGAAGAGTTAATAATGTTTGATTAAGAGCACATGACATAATTCAGCATGAGAAGAAAGTATCAATTAATTTTGTGGAGCTGATAGTGTGAAGCGATGCGTCTACTCATAATGAGTTAGGCGGTCCCATTTTGTGTTGCATGCTTAGTATAGCCGACTGAGATGTTATTGGTGAGTTGTATTATTTCTCTAATATGATTTCAAGATGGTCATGATGACTTGATTATATCTTTTAGAGGAAGATATTTATAGGCAGTCATTTATGATTGCTAGGTATGGCACGTAGTTGAAAGATAAGAGCAGAGTAGAAGGTGTGAAGTATTGAGCCATCAAAAAAAGGTCTATGTGACAAATTAGAGAGTGTATGCTATCCATTGGAACTAATCAAGACATTAGGTCTAACTCGTAGTTCACCAAGATCCAGATATAGTTTTTATTTGTTAAACAGAAGGTTGCAGCCTTCACCCCTTTGAGAAGTGTGCTCCCAAACAATGTGTCCTCACCCCTAATAGGGTTAATTCTAAAAGACTCCTAACAGGGTTTGACCTTTGACTAGGTCACTGTACTTAATGCATTATAAAGATCAACTCCTAACAAGGTTGTAAGATCTTCTGACATGGATCATTATACTCTAGTGCAGTTCATAGTGGCTGCTAATTCCCACCAGGGTTTTTACCTATTTGGGTTTCCCCGTAACCAAAATTGTGGTGTTGTGTTAAGTGTTCTCATATTGTGTTTATGCTTAATGTTCTTCTATACTTAATTGGATAAAGAATTGAATCTTGTAGATAATTGATTCACCCCCCCTCTCAGTTATCTCTTGGGACTATTCCTAACAATTGGTATCAGAGCCAAGTACCTCGGAGAGAAAGTTTAACAACTTGAGGTTGATCAGATGGCATTCTTTAGAAAAGAAATTCCTAAGTTTGATGGAGATAACTATCTAGATTGGAAGAACAAAATGATGACACATTTGCAATGCATTGCCTTTGAGATTTTTGAAGTAGCTACCAAAGAAGTTTAGATTCCCTCTCTAGTTGATCTTGCAAAGGAAGATGCAACTCTTAAGCAAAAGGAGAAGTTCACTCAAAATGCTATTTCCAAAGAAGCCCTTATCAGCGCATTGTCTGACAGTGAGTTTTTAGAGATCACGAAAGTAGATAAATCCTACAAGATATGGAAGTATCTAGAAGACATGTTTGAAGGAGATGTCCAAGCCAAGAATGCATGCAGAAAGACATGGAAGAAAAAGTACAATACATTGGAGATGCTACCTAAAGAGAAAATTAGAGCCTACAATCAAAGGATTAATGAAGTAGTTACATGAATCAGAAACAATGGTGGAGAAATCTCCAAAGAAGACATAATGGATAAGTTGATGACTATATGAGAACAAGATAAACATCCTAGATGAGACTATGCAATTTTCAAAAGACTTCAAAAGAGATACCTTAATTAGCAAGATTTCAGCATTCGAGATCTCAAGTTTGAAGACAGAGCCTAAAAGTGAGACAACCTTCAAAGCTTCAGTCCATGGTAAGAAATCCTTGAACACTTCTGGTAATTTTGATGATGAAGATGAAGAGAAAGCACTAGCAGATTTCATTGCTATGATTTATAACAAAGAAAGGAAAGAAAAAGGAAAATATGAAGGTCAGTTACCATTCAAATTCTTTTCATGTAACATGATTGGTCACTTTGCTTCTAAGTGTCCTACAAGAGTTAAGAAGTTCAAATCTAATTACAAACCTAAGTATACAAAAGAATGTTACTATGCTAGAGATGGAGTATTAGATGAAGATTTAGAAAAGGATGAAATTGGATTCATTGCTCTTGAAGATATGGAGAAAATGTTTGATGAAATGGACCTTGAAGATGAAAAGAAAGCATAAGAGTTAGCACTGATTTCACAAGCTAACATCAGGATAGATTGGATCATTTAAAGTGGTTTTTCACATTACATGACAGGAGACAAGGATAGATTTATACACATGGATAGGTACAAAGGCAATATGGTTAGATTTGGAGATAAAACCCCTAAACCTATCATAGGTAGAGGAGCTATCACTTTGGATGGAAAGAACAACACTGATGATGTTCTTTATGTTTATGGTTTGCAACATAGCCTACTAATTGTTGGACAGTTTCTTGACAAAGGATATCAGTTGGAATTCAAAAACAACAAGTGCATCCTTAATAACAAGGGATAAATGATTGCATCATGTTCAAATAATAAAGGTAATATTTTTCAGCTTAATCCTGAAGTAAGTTATTTTTTTGCAAAAGTAGATGACAGTTGGCTATGGCACAAAAGACTATGTCACATCAATTTTGACAACATAGTAAAGATAAGTAATGTAAAGGTAGTAAGAGACCTTCCTAGCATTGCAAAACCAATTGATACAATATGTAGGGAATGTGTAATGGGAAAGCATGTGAGAAATTCATTCAGAAGCAAACATAATTTGACAGAGAACAAATTAGATCTAGTGCATACAGATCTATGTGGACCAACTCAAACAAGATCATACTATGGTGAAAGGTACTTTATTTTGTTTGTTGATGATTATTCTAGAATGATGTGGGTTGTGTTTCTTAAAGGATAAATCTGAAGCATTTGAGAATTTAAAAATATTCAAACCTAAGGTGGAAAATGAGTCTGGATTGAAGATAAAATGTCTGAGATCAGATAGAGGAGGAAAATTCACCTCTAACAGATTTTATGAGTACTGTGAAGAACATGGGATAAAGAGATAGTTAAGTGCACCTAAAATCCCTCAGTATAATGGAATTGAAAAAAGGAGGAATAGGATCATACTTGATACAATGCACACCATCATGATTGAAGGAAAGGTTGCACACACCTATTGGAGAGATTCGGTCAATACTGTGGTCTATACAATCAATAAAATTCAATTAAGGCCAGGTGCAGACAAGACACCTTATGAGCTATGGTTTGGAAATGTACCTATAGTAAAATAATTTAGAATCTTTGGAAGAAAGTGCTACATCAAGAGAGATGAAGCAATTGGTAAGTTTGATGCAAGAAGTGATGAAGGTATTTTTCTTGGTTACTCTACTAAAAGAAAAGCTTATAGATGTTTTAATTTAAGATTGAAGAAGATCATTGAAAGTTCTCATGTTAAGATTGATGAGAAGTTTATGATTCAAGAAAGATATCATGGTTATGCACCTATGATTGAAGAACCTAGACCTACCACTAGAGAAATAGTTGTTGATGAAATGTTTGACAACATTGATGTATTATTCAATGACCCTGAAACTAGTGAAGAAGAATCAGAAAAATTAGATGAGAGAGTCACACCTAATGTTCCTAAATTAACATCTAGATATCATTCAAAGGAAGACATCATTGGAGATCAGAATAGTATAGTCATGACAAGATCAAAAGAAAAAAGTTCAACAGTAAATGAAGAGGTTTGTTTACTTTCACAGATTGAACCCTTAAGCATTGAAGATGCATGTAATAATTTAGATTGGCATGAAGCAATGAAATAAGAGCTAGATTAGATAATTAAGAATGATACATGGGAATTGGTCCCTAGGCCTAGTGATAACAATGTGATTGGAACCAAGTGGATATTCAGAAATAAGATGAATGAATATGGAACAGTGGTAAGAAACAAAGCAAGACTAGTATGTAAAGGATATGCACAAAGAGAAGGAATTGATTATTCTGATACTTTCCCCTATAAGCAGATTGGAAGCCATAAAGTTGTTTCTAGCATATGCTACATTCAAAGACTTTAAGGTATACCAAATGGATGTCAAGTCAACATTATTGAATGGAGAGCTGAAAGAAGAAGTTTACATAGAGCAACCTGAAGGATTTACCTCATCAGATAGATCTAATATGGTATGAAGATTGAAGAAAGCCATCTATGGACTTAAGCAAGCCCCTAGAGCATGGTATGAAAGACTTGATGGATACTTGAAAAAGATTGGATTCAAGAAAGGAGTAGTAGATTGTAATTTATTCATAAGAGAAACATCTAATGGATTGTTGTTGGTTGCTATATTTGTTGATGACATTATCTTTGGTGGTAATGACAAGCTTAGTGCAAAATTTTCTAAAGAGATGCAAAGAGAATTTGAAATGATCATGATTGGACCTATCAAGTACTTTTTGGGAATGAATGTGCAACAGACAGACAAAGTTATTTTCATTAATCATTCTAAGTATGTGAAAGAGATATTGAAGAAGTTCAAGATGGATGATTGCAAGCTAGTAAGTACCCCTATGATAACAGGATGCAAGCTTTCAAAAGAAGATGATTCAGCAGTAGTAGACATAACCTTGTATAAGTTTATGATTGGTAAACTAATCTATCTTACTCAATCTAGACCAGATATTTCCAATGCAGTTGGTATTGTTAGAAGATTTGTAGTAAATCTGAAACAAAGTCATCTTATGGTAGTAAAGAGGATATTCAGATACTTGAGAGTAACTATAGACTATGGTTTATGGTATCCTAATTCATAAAATGTAGAACTTCATGTGTATATAGATGTAGATTGGGCAGGTTGCGTGGATGATAGAAAGAGTACCTTAGGAGGAGAAATATTTCTTGGAGATAGACTTGTTACTTGGACAAGTAAGAAGAAAAATTGTATTTCTCTGTCCATAGCAGAAGCAGAGTATGTAGCAGAAGCATTAAATTGCTCTATGATTGTGTGGATCAAGTAGATGATAAAGGATTTTGGTATTCAAATTGATTATCCTATTGTTATTCATTGTGATAACACTAGTACTTTTAATATGTCAAAGAACCCTATGATGCATGCAAAGACAAAACACATTGAGATAAAATATCACTTCCTAAGAGAGAAAGTAGCAGAGAAAGAAGTAAAGTTGGACTATGTGAGCACAAAATATCAGATAGCAGACATATTCACAAAGCCTTTACCTAAGGATACATTTGAGTATCTCGGGGAGAAGTTGGGAGTAATTCCCTTCCTTGAATCTGATTAGAGTTTGCAGGAGTGCATTAGTCCTCAGTGACTAATGAATGGTTGACTACTCCACTTCAGGAGTAGTACCGATACTTAATTGATTGGCACCCTTTTCTATTGATGTCAAAGGGGGAGTAAGTATATAGTCATGAAAAACAAAACAATAAGAGGATATAATAGTTGATATTTAGAGCATTCAACATTAGATGGAGGATTCATCCTTGAGGAAGTTTTGTTGAGGAAATGGAGAATTTTATAAAAGAATTGTAGAAAGGGGGAGTGAGTATTTAGAAAGAAGAAACAAAATAGTAAGAGATGGAGGATTCATCCTTGGGGGAGTTTTGTTGGGGAAATGGATAATATTAGAAAATAATTGTACATTTGGATTGGTGGTGTTTTTCATTCCATATGTTGCCATCAATGCCAAAGGGGGAGATTGTTGGAGATTTTCCAGCAAGCCAGTGCTAACTGTATGTCTGTCATTGATGAAAACATATGGTAAGCAACATGTGTGGAAGCCTGATGGAGAGAGCCTTGAGTATATGTTTCCTAGATATGTTATCAACATGATATCATAGACACAAAGGTTGATTTTGAGTGAAGATAGTAATACAGTTGTTTATATCAGTGAGTGTTCCTGACAGGTCCCAGGAAGAGTTTTGTATGTGATTTATAGTATGGTTGTAATGAAGCCTTAGGCATTTATATTTATGTTTTAGACATGTGTATGATGCTATGTTCATGGACACAAAGTCAGATATGTAGTACAGGTTGAGTTATGAAGTTTTCAGTAGTCAGTTATAGTTTCCTAAGTTTATCAGATGGAGCTGACACTATTTTTATTGTTGTAGTAGTTGCACCTATCATTTTGATATGCATGCTTGGATTAGTTTTTGGAGAAGAGTTAAGAATGTTTGATTAAGAGCACATGAAATAATTCAACATGAGAAGAAAGTATCAGCTAATTTGGTGGAGCTGATAGTGTGAAGTGACGCGTCTACTCATAATGAGTTAAGCGATCCCATTTTGTGTTGTGTGCTTAGTATAGCTGACTAAGATGTTATTAGAGAGTTGTATTGTTTCTCTAATATAATTTTAAGATAGTTCTAATAGGCCAACTTGATTATATCATTTAGAAGAAGATATTTATAGGTAGTCATTTGTGATTGCTAGGTATGGCAGGCAGTTGAAAGATAAGAGCAGAGCATAAGGTGTGAAGTATTGAGCCATCAGCAAAAGGTCTATGTGACAAATTACAGAGTGTATGCTATCCATTGGAACTGATCAAGATAGTAGGTCTAACTCGTAGTTCACCAAGATCTAGATATAGTGTGTATCTATTAAATAGAAGGTTGCAACCTTCACCCCTTTGAGCAGTGTGCTCTCGGACAGTGTGTCCTCACCCCTAATAGGGTTAATTGTAAAAGACTCCTAACAGGGTCTGACCTTTGACCAGGTCACTGTACTTAATGCATTGTAAAGATCAACTCCTAATAGGGTTGTAAGATCTTCTAACAAGGATCATTATACTCTAGTGCAGTTCATAGTGGGTGCTAATTCCCACTGGGGTTTTTACCTATTTGGGTTTCCCTGTAACCAAAATTGTGGTGTTGTGTTAAGTGTTCTCATATTGTGTTTATGCTTAATGTTCTTCTATACTTAATTGGATAAAGAATTGAATCTTGTAGATAACCGATTCACCCCCCAACCCCCCTCTCAGTTATCTCTTGGGACTATTCCTAATAGTATGTGTTCCTTGTAATCACTTGAAAATGGACAAGATCAATTTAAGTGAGCAACCAAGGCAAAATCAAGGAAATTAAATCAAATCCAACTAAAATCAAAGCTAAATTGCAATCAAGCCAATAATCTAATTTAATTAAAAAATTAAAAGTCATTAAATCAATTTAAATCTAATAAATCATGATAAATCAATAAATTGTGCAATTTATCTAATTAATTGTATAGTTCAATTTAAATCAAATCAACCCATTTAAGGGGTACACATGGCTAAACAAATTAAATAAATTCAATTATTAAATCCTAATTTTCCTTCAACACCACATGGGAGGAAAATGCCTCAACCAATAGGATTTAAGGATCAAGCTCACATGGATCAAGCTCAAATTGAATCTCAATCACACATAAGGTGAGAGCATCTTGTCCACCCATTTTGTCTCTTTGTCCCAAGCTTTGAGGACAATTCATTTAAATGGTCTCCAAAGGTGGAACCATGGACTAAACCTCAACTCAACCTTGATCAAATCAACTACACCCCCTACCCTTGCCAAAATATATAAAAGAAAGGCTAAAATCCATCATTTATGATCCACAAAATCTGAGAATAGCACAAAACCTCTTGCAGTTTATAGCTAAAAAGGCAAATTTAGTACTAATTAAGGCTAATTTCATTTGGAATTGAACCTTTTAGTTTCTTTATCATTCATTCTCATTTTAGGGTTGTCACTAATGGAAGCTTGTTGAGAGCTTTGCATTAGCAAACCTAAATAAAGATCCATAAAGTGCTTAATTGTCAAATATTTGCTTAAATTAGATTGCTATTTGTGGTAATTTAATTCTTATATTCATTTATTTGCAATACTAACCCTATGAAGGTGCTTCTCATAGCACACAAAATGATGCCCACCGTGGGGCATTAGGCCTCATTTATTTTTAATTCGAAGAAATTGTATTTTTCTTGTATATCCTTGTATTTTTCTCTATTTTGCAGGTTAAATGACACATTTGACAGTTTCTGCAGCGCGTACAAGGTTTGCTATAGTTCAGACAAGGTCTAAAATGATCCATCCACGACAAATTTGTGTACCTTTACACAATCAAATAATGTGTTTACTCCTTTTATCTTCTCAATCATTCTTTCAGCGCATGTACCCTGACTCCCGAGTGCTTCCAATTTGTTCTGTAGCATGTTTGAAGTTTTCTTTAAGCACATTTGCCTATTGAAACAACACATTTAATTTTTGTTTTTGTACTTTCAATTTTTCCTGTAGCGCATTCAATAATTTTAACAACGCTTTCAATTGATTTAACATGTTTAATAACATCTACTGCACTTTTAATTAAATTGCAAATTTACAGAATCTAACTTTTGGGAAATGATTTTTTTGTGTCTGCAGGATGACGGGTCACAAAAAGGTTAAAAATCTAGAGACTAGATTTAATAGTGAGGGAAAAGCATTTGCCAAATCAATCAAAAAGGAGAATATAGCTAACATCAAGTTGGTTTTGGAGAATTCACTACAAGAAAGTGAGGTATATGAACAATATTTGAAAGTTGTAGAAGCTTACAAATCAAAGTTTGTCTCATTAAATTGGATTTATTTGCCTTAATCAATTTGTGTAAAATTTGATAAATAAGGCTTAAATTTCAGTTTTTACTTGTTTTCTTCATTTTTTTTGCTTGGGTTGACTAACTTGTTGGAGAGGAGGCAAAGAAAAGGGAACGATCACCACTAGGTGAGTCAAAAACATGATAAAATCCATAAAAAATGCCCCTAGCTTTGCTAGCTACAAATCAAGGTAAGCCTCAAACTTAGTCAATTTTTGTTTAAATTGCGGCCTTGTGATTTTTGCTAAAATCTAGTAATTAAAATAGCATAAAGGATAAAATCAAACATTTAATCAAACAACCCCTTGTTTGTGGAGGAGAGTAGAAATACTCAATTCCCATTAGTTAGTGAATTGGATAAATTGAACATTGTTAATCGTGCTTGGGAGGCAAGAATAGAGAGGGATATTCTCTTCACCTTTTGGTGAATCAAACTCGCAAAACCTATCTCTTAAATCCATTTTATCACTTTAAAAATGAACATGCTAGATATTTAGTGGGCCCACCTCCCAAAATTTTCCATTAACAAGGTCAGTGAGAGGGACAACCCAAAGTGGGATACATTTTCCTTTGCCACAAAAATCCAACCCACTATAAAAAGAAATGCATGCATCCTTAATGGGGTGTGTGACAAAAGGATATTAAGCTTCGAACTTCCTTGAGTAGTCCTTCAGGATTGCACAAAACTCTGATATACTGGTGGTGGGAAGCCTCCTAATTTTGGAGGATGAAACTAAATCTCCATTTTGAACAGAATCTTGATTAAATACCTTGTTAACTTAGAAAGCTTACCTTGTAAAGCCATGCATAAGAACCAATTTGACAACTAGGTAGATTGCTTGGAGTTACTTTTCATGAAAAACCCGTGATAACATTCTTACATATTCAAACACTTTTTGTGTAGAGGGTTTAAAAAGAACAAGTGTATTTGTGGTTGCTTTGTTTGAAGATACCTAGAACAAGTGAGTGATATCCATTTTGCAAAATCATCTTATATTTTTAATATCTTCATAAAAAGAACAATCACCAAGTTTGGGGAAAACAAGTTTCAAATCAAACCTTTGTTGATGTCAATTTCTACATGATCTCATAAACTTAAACTATCTTTACAAGAAGACAACACTTGCATAGCAAGAGAGGTCCCCAAATTTGAATCTCAAAACTCTTTCATAAATCATGACCAAGGGGATAGTCTCCCAAACCTTTTTGAAAAGAGAATTGATCCAATAAATAGAAACTCCACATTTCACGATTACATCCATGGAGGAAATAATGAAAATCAAGGAAACATTAACCATGCAAACCAAGAGCCTAAAGAAACACTCGAAGATAAAACCAATAGGGTGGCTCAAGGCATAAAATTCCTTGAAGTTATGGACAAATTAATAGAGAGAAATAGGGAAAGATATTTCCTTAATTTAGCCCAAGCAGGGGTAAAAATTCCTCATGACTATGATGTTGCTCAACTTAAGAAAGATGAGGAAGATGATAATCCAATAGGTACTATGAATAAACAATTGAAAATATTTCAAGCACAAATCAACCTAATGAAGAAAGAGGTCGAAGCTAAGCCATTTTCCATCGAGGCTCTATGCCCATTTCCTTTTGATAAGAGCTTGGTTATGGCACCTTTCCTGCTAAATGTGGTCTTCCCCAAATATGAAAAATATATGGGTAAATCAGACGCACAAGATCATCTTAGAGAATTTTGTGCTCTAAGTATCGAATTCATGCATGACACAACCTATCTAATGAGGATTTTTTTGAGAATTTTAGGAGACCAAGCCATGGAATGGTTCTCAAAACTTCCACAAGGAATTAAAACATTTGAGGAATCAGCCTCCAAATTTGTGACTCATTATTCCTATAATAATGAGCACGAAATCACCATGCTTAATCTATGCGATACCAAACAATGAGATGGTGAGTTTTTTCTAGGGTTTCTCCAAAGGTCTCTGGAGAACAGTCTTTGCACGATATCCATGAAGCATACCTAAAAAAGAAAAGATGGAAATATTTATGAATAACTTAAATATGGAGATGAATTATAGGCTCCAACTTCAATGTCCCCCTACTTTTGAAAAAATCATTGAAAATGGGTTCAAAATTGAAGAAGTGTTGGTTAAAAGAGGGGAAATCAAGTTATTCAAAGATAATAAACCCTATACCAAAACTAGTAAAAATCATAACTTATCTAATTATAACAATAATAAAGGAGCCAATAATCACAATGATAAACCAAGACTATGGTTGAAAAACACCAATAAAAATCTTGTGAATGATGGAGTTGTGGAAGCACACAACTTGAAGGCTACTCCCTTTAACTTATTGAGTGGGTCAAAATAAATGTATAATGTCAACCAAATGACAAAGCTCCTTATAACAACAACATGAACAAAAATGCTAACAATAACAACAACAAAAATCCATTCAATAATTCTAATGTTAATAAGCCTAAACCATTCTTTTCCACATAATAGAAAAGAAAATTCACATTTTTAGGTGAACCTTTGGAAAATACATTAATGACTTTGGTGGCCAATAAAATCATTACCCTACCTGAATCAAGGCCATATGAACCCCAAATCAAGCCCAATTGGTGGAATGATTCTCATCATTGTGAATACCATCGCAACAAAGGACATAAAATGAATGAATGCATGAAATTAAAACACCTTGTCCAAGATCTAATCGATGATGGAACCATAAAGGTGGAAGGGCCTCAAAATAATGAGGATCATACGGCTTTCAAAAACCCTTTCCTAAACCATGAAAAAAGGGAATCATCAAACACCAATCACAACAACAAAAGGGGTAATAAAAAGGTTAACTTTGCCCACACTTATGATAATACAATTAATGCCTTAAGTGGTGATGAAAAAACCATAAATGTGATTGTGGTAAAAGAAAAGCCAAGGGAGGAAACATCTAATATTGTAACTAGGGGGAAAGCATCAAAGATCACTTTATTAGGAGGTGCCCCAAGAATTATCTTACCTAATCAAACCTCATCTTCATCTTCAAAGAAATATAATTTGGTAGACCAATTGCAAAGAACCCCTGCTCAAATCTCTATCCTACAATTACTCAAGCTTTCACCAACTCATAAGGAGATTCTAGAAAAATCCCTTGTTGAGACTAATGTGCCTATAAATTTGGATGCAGATAAATTCCAAAACATGGTAGGTCATCTTGTTGCACCCCATTGTCTATCCTTTTCTAGACAAGATGATATGTCCTTAAACCACCCACAAAATATGCCATTACATATAGAGGTTTTGATACACAAACATAGAGTGAAGAGAGTCCTCATTGATGGGGGAGTAGGCTTGACTATTTCTATGCTAAACTTGGTTAAGGCCTTAGGATTTTTTGAGGAAGCTATTGACCCAAAGAAGAGAATAACTATTAAAGCTTACGATGACAAAGAAAGAGCCTCTAAAGGTGTCATAGTACTCCCTATCCGAGTTGGCCCAATGCAAAAAGAGACCATTTTCCAAGTCCTTGACCTAAAATTGACCTATATCTGACAAAGGATAGAACAAGGGAAAATTTCAAAAGATCTTCTATCTTTGAAAGGAAAAGAAAAGGAAGAAAAAGAAAGTGTTGTTAAAAATAATCAAATTCCCACTAACTTGACTACATCGACTAAAGGAAAGGAGAAAGTTAGTGAGGAAAGTACCCATGAGGAAAAAAAAGAAGACCAAGCTAGATCTATTCAAATTTACACCAAGGAAGCCCATTATCAAAAGATGGATCATATAATGAAGAATTTTGAGAAGCAATGCCAAATAATATAGAAAGGTGTAGGTGAATACTCATTATCTATGATGCATCTATCCTTATCTCCCAAATCCCATGGAAGACCATCTAGTCTACCTCATAAATAAAATGACCACTTTGTGAGGGAAAGCAATTCTTCATCCATGGATGAAGAGGATAATGAAATCTTAAATTGGCTATATAAGGATGAAGAATCAAGTGCCCATGAAAAGTGCATTCAAAACATAAGAATTCGCACTCATCAATATGGAAAAGGATTTTAAATAATGTATAAAATGGGATATAAAGGACAAGGGAATTTAGGTACAAGAAACAAAGGACTAATAGAGCCCATTGAGATGTCATGGAGAGATAGTAAGGAAAAGACTAGATTAGGGTACCTAGAACAAGGGTATACTCAAAAGAAGTATCCTAGGGTTTATGATAAAATCTTGCAACTAGGTTCCAAAAGTGATAAAGATTCGAACAATTGGGAATGGGATTCATTTTTAAGTGAATCATGTCAAGATAAAGAGGTTTATGTCATCCATACCTATACTCCTAGCATGGGAAAAAAATAAGCCTAAGAATCAAGTCAGAATCAAGCTTCAAGTTCCAACCATGAAGTATTAGAAACTATGCCAAATCTAGAAGCCAAAGAAACTCAATGGGTAGGAGAGCCTTATGTACCATCATGGAGACCTACTATAGAAGAATATAACCCTAGGTTTAACCCAAGAGATTTTTACCCATTAGAAACCCAAGAGGATTCAAGTGAGGAAGATTTTGACCCTAGTTCTCTAGGACACCAAGAAGAGTTACATATCATAGATTTGACTGATACAATGTTTGAACCTTCCAATGAGGTCATGTCCTTAAGCCCTATCAAACCAAACCAAAACATTGATCCCTTGGTCCTTATCTATCCAGAGCTCATTGAATGCGACTCCATCAAACCTCCCATCCTCCCCACATTCTTGAATGATAACTTGGTGTCTCAATACCTTAATGTGGTTGAACCTTCTTCTACCATGGAATATAAAGGAGTGACGAAGGGAAGTATCCAACCTTTCAGTTCATATAAAAGTGAAAAAAAAAATAAAAATAAAAAATGGAAAGAATGTAATGTTGAAAACCACATTGTGGCAACATTAGATAAAAAAGAAAAAGAAATAAAGAGCGTTTCCAAAGGTGAAAACCCAATAGAGGCACCTAAGGAAGAAGGGTTGGATAATTTGTGCAAGCACTATGAGGAAAGATCACCTATCTTAATTGAACCAACGAAGAAAGTGAACATTGGGTTAGAATCAAAACCAAGGATCATCTATCTAGCAACATCTTTATCTAGCGAAGAAAGAAAGGAATTCATCAAATTCTTCAAAGAAAAAAAAATTAATTTTGCATGGTCATATGATGATATGCCAGGACTAGATCCTAATTTGATAATGCATCATCTAAACATTAAAGAAGGAGTGAGACCAATCAAGCAGAAATTGAGAAAGATGCATCCACACATAGCATTGCTTGTGGAAGTGGAGTTAGAGAAATCGTTAAAAGTGGGGTTCATAAGAGCCATTGATTATGCTGAGTGGATTTAAAATATTATGCTTGTTTCCAAAGCAGACAAATCTATCAGAATTTTCACAGACTTTAGGGATCTTAATCTTGCATGTCCAAAAGATAATTTTTCTCTATGAAGCATAGACGCCATCATGGATCTAACAATAAGACATTCCATGTTCTCACTTATGGATGGGTTTAGTGGTTATAATAAAATTAAGATAACACCTGAGGATTAAGACAAAATGAAATTTACATGCGCGTGGGGGACATTCTGCTGGAATGTTATGCCCTTTGGTCTCAAGAATGCTGGAGCGACATATCAGAGAGACATGATAACCATATTTCATGACATGATGCACAAGTTTCTAGAAGACTATGTAGATGATATACTTGCTAAATACCACTCAAGGGAGGAACATCCCATATTAGAAAGGATATTTACAAGATTGGAATAATTCAAAGTAAGGCTAAATCCAAAGAAATGTACATTCGGTGTACAATCAGGAAAATTATTAGGATACATAGTTTCTGCCAAAGGAATAGAGGTAGACCCTACCAAAGTAAAGGAAATCATGGAAATTGGGGCACCTCAAAACATCAGTCAAATGAGATCCCTTCAAGGTAGGATTCAATCCATTAGAAGGTTCATCTCCTAGTTAGCAGAAAAGTGCCACAATTTTACTCAACTCCTTCACAAGGACATAGTTTTCAAATGGGATGAGAAATGTGAAGAAGAATTCACCTTATTGAATAAGTACCTAATGAATCCACCCAAATTGATTCAAAAAATTAGAGGCAAGCCCTTAATTTTATACATCTCAGCGACAAAACATGTATTAGGAGCACTCTTGGCTCAAGAGGGTGAACTTGGAAAAGAAAAGGCCATATACTACATAAGAATAACATTGGTAAAGTATGATTTGAACTAAACCTTCATTGAAAGAGCATGTTTGGTCATAGTTTTTGCTTCACAAAAAATATGCCATTATATGTTATCTCATGAAATCAGACTCATAGAAAAAATTGATGCTTTGAAATACCTTCTCAGCAAAACAACACTAAATGGAAGATTGGCTAAATGGGTCATGGTCCTAAGTGAGTTTGACATAGAGTATGTAGATAGAAAAGCTATCAAAGGCCAAGTAATAGCTGATCAACTAGCAGAATCACCTTTACAAGATGAACATCCAATCCAAGTGGAATTTCAAGATTCTGAAATCATTAATGTCGAAGCAAAGATATGGCAATTGTATTTTGATGGCTCCTATAAACAACATGGATAAGGAGCATGTATAGTATTGATTACTCTTCAAGGGTCTACAATTCCAAAATCATACAAATTTCTATTCCCATGTACAAATAACATAGCTGATTATGAATCATTGGTCACCGGTATAAATTTGGCATTATAATGGAAAGTAACAGAGCTACAAATCTATGGAGACTCACAACTAGTTATTAATCAAATCAATGATGAGTATCAAAATAAAGATGATAAGTTGATGCCCTACAAGAAAATGATTGAGAATTTCAAGAAATACTTCACTCTAATAAAATTTGAGGAAATGTTGAGGGATAAGAATAAAGTAGTAGATGTAATGGGTACTTTGGCATCACTTCTCCAAATACTAGATCAAAGCGCCATATATGAATTCTTGGTAGAAGAAGTTGAGCAACCCACATTTGACCCTTCCCATCCTCACACCATTTTATTACTAATAGGACATGACTCACCTTGGTATGGAGCCATTTACACATACTTAAAAGACCAAATCTTACCCATGGACCAAACCAGAAATCAAAAGAAAAACTTTATCCGACAAGCCTCTCGCTACACCTTGGTATCTGACATGTTTTATCTAATGCAAAGAGAAGGGAGGAGGGGCCAAAAAAATGGCACACCCTAGCTGATCCACCTTTCTCAACAACATGCGGAAGCAACAACAACATAGTGAGAGAGAGAAAGTAGGATCACATAGATTACCATTCAAATTGACTTATACATGCTGGGCTGTAAGGCCTTCCTAGTTTTGGCCAGTTATTACAATGAATTATAGAAGTCCTCAAACATGTGAGGATTTGACAACAATCTTGATTCTACTATCTTCCAACTTCTATCCAAAACTGACTTCTCTAAACTCTAACCAAACATCTATACTTATACAATAGGCTATCGAACTGAGTCGGCCTTTAGATCCATAATCAACAGAAGGAATAGTCAAATCTAGGACCACATGCTTCCCAATGATGGATATTAGCATTAAATCCATGACCCATAATCAATGCACAAGTTGTCCTTGATAGAAACTCAAAATAAACTACTTGGTAAGCAAGGATGATTGAGCAGCAGACAATCATCTCCAAGTGCCAGTAAAATAACTAACCACCTAGGAGATAATTGACCAAACTCGGTAACCAAAGGAAACTGACAACTACTGAGCCAACTCGGTCAAAGAAGGAACCGAGCAACATAGATAAACTTCAAAATCTTTTTGGTGACACAGGATTGCCAAGGACCTGAGATGCTCATGCATCAGACACCTAGGGTTATTTAGAAATGATTCTCCAAATCATTTAGTAGGTATGATCCGAGATGTATCCAACTCAGACTATGAAATCCATGAACTGTGTTCAATCAATCTGCTCTTCCACTTTACTAGATATTCCATGTACTGTTTACCCCTCTTTCTTTTGCTAACTCTTTGCTCCAAAATCTACTTAACTTCTTCATTCTATTTCTTAGGGTATTTCATCAGTACTGTCATGTCTTCATCAGGTTCACGATACTCATACAAATCAACAATGTTGAAAATCAGTGATATGTCCATGTCATCAGGTAACTCAATCTCATATGCATTTCCACTATCAAATTTCTTTGAAATCTTGCAAGGTCCAAACTTCTTCATCTTCAACTTCCCATATGTTCCAACAAGAAATCAAGCTTTCTTCAGATGAACCATCACTTCATCACCAACATCAAAAGTCTTATGTCTCCTTGATCTATCAGCTCTGTCTTTGTATTTTTGATTACTCTCTTCTAGCTTGATTTTCACATCTTCATGTAATGTCTTTATGTACTCAACAAACTTCACTCCTTCAACACTTCTCTTACTTTCATCAGCAACATCCCTTAAATCAGATATACCTCTCGGCTATATGCCATTCACAATCTCAAAGGGTGTTTTTCCAGTACTCCTATTCACTAAATTATTGTATGCAAACTCTACTTGTGCCAACACAGAATCCCAATTAATAGGTGTGTCTCCAACTAAACATCTCAAAAGATTTCCCAAACTTTTGTTTACAACTTTTGTTTGTCCATTGGTTTGTGGGTGAAATGTAGAACTATATTTCAACTTAGTGCCAAACTTTTTCCAAAGAGTCTTCCAAAAGTATCCAACAAATTTACTATCTTGTTCAAAGCTAATACTCCTCAGTAATCCATGCAATCTGATAATTTCCTTAAAGAAAAGATCTACTACATGTACTACATCTAATGTCTTTCTACAAGGTATAAAATGTGCCATCTTTGAAAATCTATCTACCACAACAAATATAGAATCATTACCTCTTACTGTCTTTGGTAAGCCAAGAAAAAAATCCATACTGATGTCAGTCCAAGGTTCCTCAGGTACAACAATCAGTGTATACAATCTAGTATTCTGACTTACTCCTTTTGCAATTTGACAAATTCCACAACTTTTCACAAATTTCTAAACATCTTTCTACAACTGTGGCCACAAGTATTTCTCCTTAAGAAAATTCAAAGTCTTATCAATACCAAAATGTCCAACAAAACCACTACTATGTTTCTCCTTTATCAAATTAGTTCTCATTTGTCCTCTCGGTATACACAACTGAATACCTTTAAACAATATACCTTCTTGAATGAAATATTCTTCCCATTTTGTACTTGGGTGATCTTCCATAGGTGCTTTGCACTTTCTCCATGGCTTAGAAAAATTAGGATCAGTTTCATACAAATCTCTCATCTCATCAAAACAAAGAACTTCAATTTTCATCTCGGTCATCAAAGATCTTCTTCTACTCAATGCATCAACAACTCGGTTAGTGACTCCAATTTTTATGTTTCATCACAAATGTATAACTCTACAAATACTCAACCCATTTGATATGTCTCTGATTCAACTTATTCTGACTACCCAAGTATTGTAAAGCTTTATGATTAGTATACAACACAAATTCACTCGATATCAAATAACATCTCCATTTATTCAGTACTTGAACAATAGCATAGAATTCTTGATCATACATAGAATATTTCCTTCTAGCATCATTCAAATTTTCACTAAAGAAAGCAACAGGTTTACCTTCTTGACTCAACACAACTCCAATTGCACTTCCACTTGCATCACATTCCACTTGAAATACTTTATTGAAATCAGGCAATGACAAAACAGGCAATTCAACAACCTTCTTCTTTAGGTTCTCAAAAGTCTTATCAGCTTCATGTGTCCACTTGAATTCTCTTTTATCTCCTCACATAGTCTCATTCATAGCATTACAAATTGAACTATAATTCCTTATGAACTTTCAGTAAAAACTTTCCAAACCATGAAATGATCTTACCTCACTAGCATTCATAGGTGTAGGCCAATTCATAATAGCTTCAACCTTTTCAAGATCCATCTTCGATCCATTAGCTGAAATTACAAATCCCAAATACACAATCTCCTCTTTCATGAATGAACACTTTTTCAGATTTATCAACAACTTTTCTTCTTTCAATCTCTACAAAACTTGTCTAACATGCAACAAATGTTCTTCTCTGGTCTTATTGAATATCAGAATATCATCAAGATATACAATTACAAACTTACCCAAGAAGTTCTTCAAAACTTTATTCATCAACTTCATAAAAGTACTTAGTGCATTAGTTAAACCAAAAGGCATAACCAACCACTCATACAAACCTTCTTTTGTCTTGAAAGAAGTCTTCCATTCATCACCTTCTCTGATTCTGATATGATGATACCCACTTTTCAAATCAATCTTTGTGAAATACTTTGCTCCAGTCAAACTGTCCATTATGTCATCTATTCTCAGTATAGGAAACCTATACTTCACTGTTATCTTATTGATTTCTCTAGAATGAGTACACATTCACCATTCTCCATTCTTCTTAGGTTCCAATACCATAGTACTACACAAGGACTCAAACTTTCTCTGATCAAGCCTTTCTCCAACAACTCTTGAATCTGCTAGTTCAATTCCTAATTCTCGATAGGTGTCAACTGATGAGGTGCCTTATTCAGTAAACTAGCTCCAGGGATTAGATCCATACAATGATCAATACTTCTCTTCACTGGAAAACCATTAGGTACATTATTAGAAATGATATCATTGTACTCAGTGAGTAACTTATCAATCTCCTTAGGAACACTATCCTCTATTTTCTTACTCGGTTTGTTAGGAATCACAACAAAACATACATCATTCTTCTTCAAATCCTTAACAAATTTTCTTCCTTCCATCAAACAAACTTTCATAGATGTGCAAACATTACTAACAGGTGCTTCCATCAAAGTTAACAAGATTTGTTTTCTTCCATCAGCCACAATAGTATACTTATGCAATCTCCCATCATATATCGCATGTCTATCATATTGCCAAGGTCTACCCAACAAAATATGACAACAATCCATAGGCATGATATCACACAACATTGTTCACTTACTAGGAGTGTATGCTCATCTTTGATCCATGAAATTTGATAGGGCTTCAGATGTTCCAACCTTTTCAACTGCAACTTTGTGACCATTTCCTTAGATGCTAGATTCTCCGAGCTACCACTGTCAATGATTACCTTCAAAACTTTGTCAGAAACTCTACATCTAGTCTTGAAAAAACTTTTCCTTATCGGATCTTCCTTTTTACTTTCATTCCATAGTGCTCTTCTCACCATCAAATTATTTTCCTTCTCAAGTTCATTCGGTGACTCCTCTTGCACCAAAGCATTTCTACTGCTACCAACCTTCTTACTAGCATGTGTACATTCAAAATATCTATGTCCTTCCTCTCCACAATTGTAACAAGTTCCTCAAAAATTACCTCTGCTATAACCATCTCGATAGTTACTGCCTCTGTCTCTAAATGAACTTTCACCTTTCCAATTAGTCTTTCCTTTATCCAAATTTGTCTTTTCAGGTTCAGATCTACCATTTTTACCATTAGATCTACCTCTTCCTCTAAGGAATCTACCACCTCGACCTCTTTACCTCTGTTCATGTTTCTTGTTCAATTTTTCCTCAGCTTTCAATGCACATTGATAAGCCTCTTCAATGTTCTCCAATTTGACCAAACTGATTTCCTCTTGGATGGAAACTCTCAAACCATTCAGGTATCTAGCAATTCTTTCCACATCATCCTCATCATGTCTAGATCTGATATACAATCTATTGAATTCCTTAGTATACTCTTTTACCAAGCTATCTTTTTGCCTTAGACTTTTCATTCTCCTAACTAGGTTAATCTGATAATCACAAGGCAAGAACTTTCCTTTCAATTTATTCACCATTTTATTCCATACCTTGATTTTGTCTTTGCCTTTCCTTTTCTGATCCAACTGCAGATGCTCCCACCACAAGGATGCATGACCTTTCAACTTTGTGCCTACAATTTTCACCTTCTTTTCCTTAGATACATTTTCATACTCAAAATAATTTTCCATCTCAGTGATCCAGTCTATCAATTCATCAGAATCCAATTTCCCACTATATTCAGGAGGACTGAAATGTGGTGTCAACTTCAAACTTGTAAAAGCCTTCAAGAATCTTTCCTCACCCTGATCCATCATAGGTGTAGGTTCTGCTTCACCTTGTTCCACTTCAATTTCATCATCACTAACATCTTCAAGATGTTTTTCTCTTCTCTAGGCTATTTCAACAAATTCTAATCTAGCAGCAAGTTGTCTCAACATGCCTACCAATCCTAGATCTACTTCTCACCTCCTATGAACCATCTTGAAAACCCTCTACAATTTTAGGTCAGATCACAATCTACCACCCCACATCAATTCAACTAGGGCTTCACAAGAAAGAACCTATGAACCTAGATCCATAGACCTAGATCCAGATCTCACCTCACTCTGATACCACTTGATGCAAAGAGAAGGGAGGAGGGGCCAAAAAAATGGCACACCCTACTTGATCCACCTTTCTCAACAACATGCAGAAGCAACAATAACATAGTGAGAGAGAGAAAGTAGGATCACTTATATTACCTTTCAAATTGACTTATACATGCTGGGCTATAAGGCCTTTCTAGTTTTAGCCAGATATTACAATGAATTACAAAAGTCCTCAAACATGCAAGGATCTACCAACAATCTTGATTCTACTATCTTCCAACTTGTATCCAAAATTGACTTCCCTAAACTCTAACCAAACATCTATACTTATACAAGAGGCCACCAAATTGAGTTAGCCTTCAGATCCATAATCAATGGAAGGAATAGTCAGATCTGGAACCAAACACTTCCCAATGATGGATACCAGCATTAAATCCATGATCTGTAATCAATGCACAAGTCAGCCTCAATAGAAACTCAAAATAAACTACTAGGTAAGCAAGGATGACTAAGCAACAAACAAGCATCCCCGAGAACCAGTGAAACAACCAACCACCCAGGAGATAACTGACCAAACTCAGTAACCAGAGGAAACCGACCAACTACCTAGCCAACTCAGTTAAAGAAGGAATCGAGCAACATAGAAATACTTCAAAATCTTTTTGGTGACAAAGGATTTCCAAGGACCTGAGATGCTCCTGCATCAATATCGTAAGAGTCTAGATGGAATAATTTTAAGGTTTCTAGGGAAAGAGGAATCAGCCATAGCCTTACAAGAAATCCATTAGGGAATTTATGGGTCACATTTGAATGGTTTAACCCTAGCTAAGAAACTTCTTAGGATAGGATATTTTTGGCCTTCTATGGAAAAAGACGCTTGTCACTTTGCAAAAACCTGTCATAAATGTCAATACCATGGGAACTTAATCCATGTGCCAGCACAAGAGCTACATCCTATGATTACATCTTGGCCCTTTTATCAATGGGTTTTGGATTTAATAGGTATGATTTATCCACCATCTTCAAATGGTCATAAATTCATCATTACTACCATGAAATATTTTACCAAATGGGTTGAAGTTGTACCCTTATCCACAACCATAGGAAAGCAAATATCCTTGTTCATATTAAATCACATAATCTGTAGATATGGCATTCCTCATGTCATCATAACAGATAATGAAAAACATTTCAAGAATAAGGACTTGAAAGAACTATGTACAAAATATTATGTGCTACACCACTCATCTTCAATATACTACCCACAAGGTAATGGACAATAAGAAGCCACAAACAAGAACATCTTAAAAATATTGAAGAGGACCGTAGATAATTCTGGTAGAGATTGGCACATTCAAATAAACCCTACTCTATGGGCTTATCAGATAAGTATCAGAATGCCAACAAGAGCTACACCATTCTCCCTAGTTTATGGAGCAGAAGTAGTTTTACCTTTGGAGGTACAAATTGTATCTTTAAGAGTCTCATTGCATGTGTTACTAAGTGAAGAAGACTATAGGGTGTCTAGGTTGCACGAATTGGAGTTATTAGGGGAAAGACATCAACAATATTTTAACCAATTAAAAATCAAATGTCAAGGAACTATAACAAACACATCAAACCGACGACATTCCAAATAGGTGATCTAGTGTTGTGAGAAAACCCCAAAAATCAAGTAGAAAGAGAAAATAAGAAGAAAAATAGTTAGGACCTTTTGTGATCACTTTGTCTTTTGGGATAGGCACCTATAAATTAGTTGATTGTGAAGGAGAAGAGTTTCCAGAACCTATCATTAGTATACACCTGAAAAGGTTCTACACATGAAGCAATTGAAAAGGGATAAAGAAAAAGAGTATAAGAGAAATCAGATGAAAGAGCATCCTATTTATTGTACATAGTCAAAAGAGATCTTTAAAATATCAAAAACATTGAAAATAGAAAAGATAAAACAAATCAGAAATGTAGAAAAGATTAAAAACATTGGAAAATTGAGCCTGAAGAAAGCTAAAAATATTCATAAATGATCCTCAAAAAGATGTTGTCTTGGTGAAAACCTAGCAAATAGGTGCCCTGATGATATGAAATAAAAAAAAATATTGAAAAAGGAGAAAATACAAAAAAAAAAAAAATTGAAAAAGAGAAAATACAAAAAAAAAGAAAAAAAGTGCCTTGGTGAAAACCTAGCAAATAGGCACGTTGGTAGCAAAAAAAAGTGAAAAGCTTGAAAAATAGAAAAGAGGGAAAATCCATTCAATTGGTGAAAACTTGGTAAACAGACACCATTGAAAGGCCAAGTCAGTCTCACGCCTAGTCATCCTCCTTGTAAATATTGCATTCGCCAGCATTTGTATATATTGCATAATAAAACCCCACAGTTGCATTTGCAAGTACCTAAAGATTTCATCACCTAATCTGCAAAATGTCCCAAGTCCAACAAACACACTTACATCAAACTGGTGGCAAAATATACTCTAAAGGAGGAATGATTCAACAAAGCAAACATCAATATGACACCAAATCATTTCATCAAAGCACAAGTGAAACACTTACCTGATTCATCTTGATCCAAACATCAATCAAATGAACGCAAAATTTTGATCCAAGATATCACAAAGACCTTATCTTTATCAGGATTAAAAGTATGAAATGGATAGAACTATACTTGAAATATGGATTTGAAAAATGATGCAAATTTTTTCTAAGTGTTGACTTGATTGATGAAATCATGTCTTTCTAGAAAATTGATGAAAGTTTTTAAACTAGACAAGCTATGATGAAAGCATGATATTTTTATTGGTTTTTGAATGATTGTCTTAAGATCAAAGATTTAAAATATGTATTATTTGTCTAATGACATGATTATCAAAGAATCATTGAGGACATGTACATATGGAAAGACTGAGATCTTTGTTTATTTACACAACATGATACCTTGGATATTTTGATGTTAAATATCATAATACCAAAATCCACTTGCAACATAGAATTAGATGAAATCGATATTCATACTCTCATGATTGATTTCAATCAGTGATAGTTGTACCAAGAATGGGAAAGCAACAAAGGGAAAGGAAAGAAGTATTCATATCATCATGGTTGAACCAGTGATGGTTGTACTAATTTCGGGTTTCAAAATTGCTCAATGATGAATATAAGCTCCTAAATATGTGAATAGTGACAGCTAATTGCATACATCCTAGATTAAATGCATTTAAGGTGTTTTCCTTTCTTAGTTTGAAAATAGATTTGAAAAAGAGAAAAAAGAAAGGGGGTGGAGTTAAATCAAAAATCAAAAATCAAATGTTCATCAAAAACTTTATATGATAGAGTGTATTGGAAATCAAAAATAAAAAACAAAGGTGCCTTGCATTAGATCAATTGCATTTAAATCATGTTGCATTTAGGTTCATTTCATATCATTATAATCTTACATCCATTTAGGACATTAATTTTAGTTATCATTATAATTTCATCTCATTCCTTGTAACCTTGCATCCATTTAGGGCATTTAATCTTAGTTCATTTAGATTAATTACATTAAATTGAACTCATTTTAAATCAAATCATTGCATTATCATCATAGTTTCATATCATTAAGTTCATTTTAAAATTGCATTTGCATTAGTTTGCATAAATGTAGATTGTTCCATTCATTATCACTCATCCATATCATTAAGTTCATTTAAGTGCATTACATTAGTTTGCATTGATTTTCAATTCTCATCATGTAGTAGCATTAATTACATCATTAGGACATTATTAATTGGATTGCATTCATTCTAAATATTGCATTTCATATAGGTACATTTCATCAAGGATCATTACATTTAAACATGGCATTAGTTTCAAAAATTAAGTGCATTAGGCCATTACATTTACATCTACATAATAATTAATCCATATATCATCTATTATTTCATTTACATCTAGATCATCATTTAATCATTTATCATAAATTCATCATTAGTCATTAAAACATAAAAATCCATACATCATATAGGTACATCCATTACATTTACATCTCATTTAAATCCATCACATTACATTGCATTATCCATAATATCATATAAAATACATCCATAAGTATCATCACATAGCTTTAATCATTAAACCATTACATATTCATCATTTTCCATCATCACATATCATAAACATTAAACCGGGTATCATAAATAAGACAATCATTCACATTAATGGGAACATAAACATGTGCATTCATTTCATCAACACCATTAGAAAAGCATACAAATAAAGCATGTAGAGATAGAATCATATAGATTTGCATATCATATAGAGCACCTAAAAAATGAATCCAACACATAATGAAATCATATAAATTAAATCTATCGATGAGTATCAGAGTCCATGGTATCATCAAATTCCATCAGAATATGCGAATCAAAAGTCCATCACAACATAATAAGTATCGATAAAAAATGAACATCATCAGATAAAAGAATGTGAGTCCAATGTCTCAATATAAAAAATGAATCATCATAATATACATCAAAGAATGGATCAATCACAAAAATTTCAACTACTTGAACCATCAATGCCATCAGGACCAAGATCTGTATCTAGAGCTCTACTTGAGCTAGCCTGTAGCCCATGCTGACTCATAGCAGCCATGAATGCCTACATCATGCTGCCCATTTGACTAGCCTACTACCTGATCTCTAAAACATTAGACTGTAAAACCCAAACATCAGTAGCTGACGCTAGAGCCTTTGTAGGAGGAGCCTGAGCAGGTGGAGCCTATGGAGGAGCCATAGAAGAAGATGGAATGGAAGAAGAAGGAAGAGATGAAGAAGATGGAATCTATGGAGGAATAGGACCCCATGGTGGAGGAGGAGGTGCTGGAGGACACTATGCCTGATCAAGCAAAATTTGTGCTTCTTGTGCATCCACATTAGCAACAACCTGTGCACTAACCTGCCTGTATATCCACACTTGATGCTGGCCCCATCTGGCCAATCTATCAACCCCAACTTGATGGAGTGCTTGAAATGGACCACCCCTCACTCTCACCTGACCACCCCTCATTCGCACACCACCTTTGGAAGGAATAGGAGAAACAACAATAATAGGTATCACAACCTGGCCTCCTCATCTAGCCTGTCGACCCCATAGACCTTGATAACCTCATCTCCCAGTACCATCCTCACCATCCCCACCATCATCATCTAACTCATCCTTGATACCAAGCACTGGCTTGGCAAGATCTGTGAATCTCAAAAAAGGGTTCTGAACGAACCACTGTGCATAATCACTAGTCATCCCCGTCATCCCCGCATCAACTATATGGTCTCTTATATCCCACACAAGGTGGGGCAGCTATATCAACTCATCACGTGTTGTCTCATAATAAATCTAAGGGCCCCATAAGGACCTCTCAACCTATACATGAGCATATAATGCCAATCCCTGCGGCATGCCTTGAATTCATCCAAACTGGTGTAAAACTCTCAGGAAGCAAAATCTCTCTATATTCAAGGGCATCTTCCCTATCATCCATCAAGGCATACACATGTATGGAAGCTCCACTGCATCCTTGGGCCATGTCTCACAACCAATATATGGTTGCCAAACTACTTGATTGATATCTGTATCATCAAAAAATGGAAGCACTTCCATTTAGGACTAGTTTAGCCCTTTGAGTAGGTGGTTTAGGGTCATGTTAGATGCTTTTTTGGGATCTCTATCTTGGATCATGGTTTTCCCCCTGTTCTGCCCTTTTCTCCACCTCTTTCTAGCCTTTTTCTAGCACCCTAACCTAAAACCCTAAGATTCTTGACCTTAGGGTCAAGTTTGACCTCAACCTTGACCTAGGTCAGAGTCGACCTCGACCTTGACCTTGGGTCCAAATTTTAGATTAGAAAATTTTCCAAATGTTGGGTTTTAGAAAGTTTTATTTCCCGCTTTCGGGTCGGTTGTTTCAGATTTCAAAATGGTAACTCTTAAATTATATTTAATCTAGGTCCATTTCTAGGGGTTAAGATTTAAATGGGAATTTAATTCTCCTATGTTGGCCTCTCTAGAAGTTTGTGCCCTAGACTAGTATAAAAGGAGGCCTTCCTCTCTCATTTCAACCAATCTCAATCTCAAGTAAGCTCTCCATCTCCATCAAGTATCAAGTGATTAATTCATATCATTTTTCAAGAACTCCATCCTTCAAGCAAAAATTTTCAAGGAAGCATTCAAGCCATCATCTACATTCAAGCATCCAAGTTCTCCATTGACGATCAAGGATTCAAGCTTTTAAGCATTTGGAGGGATTTGGTTCAAGCATTCAAGATTCATCATTCAAACCCTAGATCTATCCATCATGGTGGTGTGATCTTCCTTCAAGATCCTTTATTCATCTTCAAGATCTATTCATTCTCCCTTCAAGGTGGATTCCAAGCATACAATCATGGAGGTTTTGATTTAGATTTATTAGTGTTGAGTCCAACCTTTCATATCAACATACTTGTTTACATTCCAAATACAATTTCATATCTATTGAATATCATAGCTTTGTTGTTAGATCTACTTCTACTACTTGCTAGCATTCTCTATTTCAATTTATTTTAAAGGTTTATTCCAAACTAGGGTTTGACCAAGGCAAACCCCTCATCCAAACAACAAAACCCTTTTTCTTGTAGGTACATGTGTGAGACAAGGAATTGCAGTTTAGATCTGAGTACCCTTTTTGATGAACTTCTAGGATCCATGAATAGAATTTCCGTCGGAACAGTACAGGTCAAGGTCAACTTTTAGGGGTAAGATTGTGCCCCGGGGTAAGATCTTACCCCTATTTTGGGTCAAGATTGACCTCTCTTAGAAAGATAGAAGGTTTCTAGGTTTTCTTTATTTCTGTGTTTCCAAGCCAGATCTAGTTGCAAAAATTCCCAAAACTGAACATAGACACTAGAAAATAGTGATTTCAAAATCTGCTCCTTTTCAAGATAAGTATCTATGTTTTATTAAGTTTTGTATGTCCACAACATTTTCCATCACACATATCATCAACAACCACAAAACATAGATATATGAATATATCTTCATATATTTTTATATCTTACAATATCATCTATAATGTGGCACCAGTAGTCTAACTTGCCCAAATGGGCCTGCACCACCATACCCTCATACATCCAGGTGAATGACCAACTTGCATCCTGATGCCGAACTGATATGGGACGAGTGACAGGGATATGCTTCCATGTCCATAACTAAAGGACCACCCCATCAGAAAGAGTGGCCCCACAACAATAAACTACATCATGTAGCTCATGGTATAACTTAGCTAAGATGCAAGATCCCCAATCAAATATGTGAGGATGTGCAATTAGATCCTCCAAAATCCAACCAATGAAAAATCCATGACCACATCGATCAGGAACTAGAAAGCCACCAACGAGTGCAACAAGAACTATAGGAAGCATGGGAAAGGATGGAAACTAACCTATTGAATGCTCTCGACTCCAATAGTGGGATCTACAAATAAGCATCTACATACAGTCCCATCATAGACTTGATCATAGTAAATGAGATATCCATGTGTAGGGATGCACAACAATCGATAGAAATCCTCAAGAGTGATGGTCATCTCTCCCATTGGAAAATGAAAAGTATTATGATCAGAGTGCCAACGCTCTACCACAATAGTAATTAAACCTCAATTCATGAAGAATTGAGGGAGAGAGAGAAGGAAAGACAAACCACATCTGCCGATGACTCGGCGCTCCAGTCTACTCAAGTCATCAATCATCTCGAACGGTAGAGGGTACAAGCCACAAACATCAAGATTTTTAAGCTCAGCGTGCAAAAGAAAGTTTAAACACATCAAAAATCAAAATCATCACATATTAGATCACCTTAAGTCAATCAAAAATCAAACCTAATCAAACCACAATCAATTTTTCTGATTCTACTCAGAGAGGATAGAAAATTTATCATCATCCACCATCTAAATCAAGATTGACCATCAAACATTCAATATGACATGAATCAAATTGACATCATATGACTTGCTATCAACCAGAATCAAAACCTAAGCCAATTAACTGATTGACAACATCAAATGGATATGAAAACTTGACTCAGAGGCATGAAAATTTGACCAAATAGGGTGTACGCACTATTTAATTACTTAAAAGTGCTAAAAATAAAAAATGCAGCTTAAAGCATCAAACGTGCTACAGAAAATATAAAAATATGTGCTACAACAAAGTGTAAGCACTACAGACCTTAGTACGTGTTATAAGAAACCCTTGTACACAGTGCTAAAAAATTAAAAGTGCAACTAAAGTTTTACAAGCTGCAAGAAAGGGTGATTGCAAAATGTGCCCTAGTTCTAGTGTTTGTAAGCGCTGCTAAAAGTTGTGTACACGGTGTGAAAAACCATGTATGCACAACAAAAAGGGTATACGCATTGCTAAAATCATTGTATGTGCTATTTAATTTGAAAAAAAATATAGGTTTTCCCTAGAAAAATCCAAAATTTTCAAATTAAAATGGAAAAATCTAACAAAGCAAGTTGTCGGGGTACATGTCAGAGGTTCGTAGCCAAATGGATGCAAATATCAGTGCCCTCACTCAAACCTATGCTCACGAATCAGGATCACCACCGTCAAAAGGATCAAAAGGGGGTTAGAGAAAAAAGTCAAAAGGGAAGGTAAAAATGAATAGTAAAAATGCCTTTTACCCCTATATATAGCCCAATTTGACCTAAAAGGAACATTTTTTACTAGAAAATGACCAGGGACCTAAGTTTTTCACCCATTTAGCCAAATTGGGGGCATTTGACATCACATCAGTGCTAATACATTATCAGAAAAGAAATCAAAATGCTTTATTAATTGAACTCATTCAATGCTAACTGATCGAAAATGCAATATCTTTCACCTGGATCAAATTTCATTTTATTTTCGAGGGGGCATACACTCAGATAAACAAGACCAACATCATAATCATCAAATCAAGAGCAGAACATCAAATCAGAGCTTAATCTTTGATGAAGGGTGCTCTCCTTAATACCACAAACGCATAACAGAAATAGAGAAACCACAACAATTTGCAAGAACATAAAATTGGCTTCTTATTATCTCCACAAATGTGGAATTACAAACTTTTAGAATTACAATATGCAAAGCCGCATGGGCATTCCCTTACAATATTCTGTAGGACAAAGCCTCGAACTATTACCCAGATCTACTACCCAGAACTATTCTGAACTGCCTAAGACAATAATACAGCCTTCCTTATATAGGCAATTTTTCATCGCCTGGGAAGGTTCCAGAATTTTTAGCCAATAAGGCCAACCAAACTTAGAATTATTTACATTTTATTACATCATAGTCGGCTCAAGATAACCTTTGAAACCCGAACAGAAATTTTGAAGAAAATTATTTTTCGTCATTTCAGGTGGCCCAACTTCCGAAGACCATAAGTCATCACCCGTTGACCCGCTCGGCTATTATAACCCCATTTTGGAAATGCCACGAAGCGCTCTACAGGCTTGACCCATGCAAGCGCCCGTCACCCAAATTTTCGACCTCATCCGGGGCCTCTAAAGCCTTCAAAACTGAGTTCAAAGTTTTTGTACCCTGCTGCCAATATCGAAAATCTTCAATATCTTCCAATATACACTTGATCTGGCAATGAAACTTTACTGGCAGACTTATATGACCAAAATGAACCTCCAAGAAAGAAATTAGATCATTCTAAGCACATACGAAAATTACCAAAAATAGTAGCTTTCCATAAATAGCAGCTCTGCACTAAAATAGCCCTTATTGAATGCAAAAATAGAAATATTTTTGGGTGATGGAAGATTGCTCTTACACCCAGGATGCTCCTGCATCAGACACCCAGGGTAATTTGAGAAGTGACCTTGTCACGACTCAGGTGTGCAGAGGAAAACCAAGATGGCTAACCTCCTCCTTTGTCAGCCATGATGAATCTTCAACAGGTCATCCTTTCCACTTGACCAGATATTCTTCATATGTCCTGTTCCTTGTGCTTCTGCCAACACGACTGTCCAGTATATCTTCGATCTCCTTAGTGTCTGAACTAGTTGCTGGAATACTCCACTGTGCTGCTGCAACCTCATCTTCAACACCTCCTTCGTGATACTCTGTCAAATCTAAAATGTTAAACACTGGTGAAATATTCAGCTCAGTAGGCAATTCTACCTCATATGCATTTCCTGAATCATGTTTCTTCAGTATCCTACATGGTCCAAACTTCTTCATTTTTAGCTTGTTATATGTACCAACTGGAAACCGCTCCTTCTGCAAATGAACCATGACTTCATCACCAACTTGAAATTCCTTATACCTCCTTTTCCCATCAGCCTTAGCCTTATACTGTGCGTTCATCTTGGTAATATGCTTCCTCACCTCCTCATGGATGTTCTTCAAGTGTTCTCAAAATCCTCAGCTTCAGCACTACTTATTTCTCCTTTATCTATCTTTCTCAATTCAGATGCATTTCTCGGACTACTTCCATATACAATCTGGAATGGTGATTTACCAGTGCTCCTGTTGACAGAATTATTGTATGCAAATTCTGCCTGTGGTAAAATCAAATCCCATCCTGTTGGCTTATCTCCAACCAAACATCTCAGCAAATTTCCCAAACTCCTATTCACCACCTCTGTCTGTCCATCAGTCTGTGGATGATGTGATGAACTAAACTTCAAATCCGTCTTCAACTTCTTCCACAATGTACGCCAGAAATATCCAACAAACTTAGTGTCCCGATCTGAAACTATGGTCTTTGGAAAACCATGAAGTCTCACTACTTCTCTGAAAAACAATTCTGCTACATGAATAGCATCATTAGTCTTCTTGCAGGGAATAAAATGTGCCATCTTTGAAAATCTATCAACTACCACAAAAATTGAATCATGTCCCCACTGAGTCCTCAGTAAACCAAGAACAAAGTCCATGCTGATATCCTCCCAATGCTTCTCTGGTATAGGTAATGGCTGATACAACCCTGTATTCTGCTTCACTCCTTTCTCCATCTGACATACTCTACAACTCTGTACAAACTTCTTCACATCTTGCTGCAACTGTGGCCAATAATAATTCTCACTAACCAAACCAAGGGTTTTATCACGACCAAAATGTCCAGCCAATCCTCCGCTATGCTTCTCCTTGATGAGATTCTCCCTCATAGAACTTCGTGGAATGCACAACTGACTCCCTCTGAATAGCATATCATCTTGGATGATAAAATCCATCCATTTCATCCTGTCTACAGTAACAGGTTCTGTACAAGCCTTCCAAGCTTCACCAAAATCAGGATCCTTTGGATACAAATTCTTGAGTTCTTTGAACCCAACCACTTCAATCTACATTTCTATCAGCAATAGCTGCCTTCTGCTAAGAGCATCTGCAACCCTATTAGACTTTCCACTCCTGTGTTTTAAAACAAATGTATAACTCTGCAAAAACTCAACCCATTTCAAATGCCTTTGATTCAGTTTTCCTTGACTATTCAAATATTGCAAAGCTTGATGATCAGTATACAAAACAAACTCCTTAGGAAGCAGATAATGTCTCCACTTCTTTAATGCCTGAACTATAGCATAAAATTTCTGATCATAAACAGAATATTTCCTCTTGGCATCATTTAACTTCTCACTGAAATAAGCAACAGGTTTACCTTCTTGGCTCATAACAGCTCCTATTGCTGTACCACTAGCATCACAATCTACTTGAAACACCTTATTAAAATCTGGAAGTGCTAAAACTGGTTGTTCTGTAACTTTTTATTTCAACAATTGAAAACTCTTTTCTGCCCCATTAGTCCACTTATACTCTTTTCTATCCCCTCTCATTGTTTCAGTCAAGGGTCCACAAATACTGCTAAAATTTCTGATAAACTTTCTGTAAAAGCTAGCTAGACCATGAAAAGATCTTACCTCAGTAGCACTCCTTGGAGTAGGCCATTCAAGGATAGCCTGTACCTTCTCTGGGTCCATTTTTAGACCTTCTCCTGAAACTACAAATCCCAAATACACCAACTCCTTCTTCACAAAACTGCACTTCTTCAAATTAATCAACAATTTCTCTCCTCTCAACTTCTCAAATACCATACGAATATGCATCATATGCTCATCCAATGTCTTACTAAAGATCAAAATATCATCTAGGTAAACAATGACAAACTTACCCAGAAATTCTTTTAGAACCTCGTTCATGAGCCGCATGAAAGTGCTCGGTGCATTGGTTAGCCCAAAAGGCATGAATAACCACTCATATAGTCCTTCCTTTGTCTTGAAGGCAGTCTTCCATTCATCTCCTTCTCTGATCCGAATCTGATGATATCCACTTTTTAGATCTATCTTTGAAAAATACACAGCTCCACTCAAACAGTCCATAATATCATCCATTCGTGGCAATGGAAACCTGTACTTGATTGTGATCTTGTTTATTGCCCTAGAATCTATACACATCCTCCATTCTCCATTCTTTTTTGGTGCTAATACCGCTGGTACAGCACAGGGACTCAGACTCTCATGGATCAATCCTTTCTGTAACAACTCATGTACTTGTCTATTCAACTCCTCACTTTCTGCAGGTGTCATTCTGTGTGCTACCTTGTTCGGCAAAATCGCTCCTGGGATCAAGTCCATCTAATGACTGATCTTCCTGACTGGTGGTAATCCATCAGGCACGTTATCAGATACAATATCCTGAAACTCATTCAACAAATCTGCAACTTCTATAGGAACATCTTCTACTTCCTCTTTACCAGCTTTTGGAATTAAAGCAAAACATACATGCTCATGCCTCATACCATCTAGGAATTTCCTTCCATCAACAAATGTTATTCTTGCATTACCACATACCTTTTCTTCGGTCTCCTTCAATGGCTTTAGCTTATGTCGCACTCCATCCTTTGTCAGGGAATAGGTATTCGCACGACCATCGTGTACAGCACATCTGTCAAACTACCACGGTCTACCCAATAACATATGACATGCATCCATAGAGATGATATCACATAGTACCTCATCTTGGTACCCGCCGATCTTGAACTTCACTAGGCATTGTTCATTGACCATGACCTTGTGGTCATCCTGTACCCAGGCAATCCGATATGGATGTGGGTGTTTCTGTCTCTTGAGCTTCAACTTTGTCACCATCTTTTCTGACACCAAATTGTCAGTGCTTCCACTATCAATAATCACATCGCAACATTTACCTTCACACTTGCACCTGGTGTGAAACAGGCTCCTCCTTTGTTCAGGTTCATTCTCACCACTCAGCAAGACTCTTCTGTTAATTAGCGTTTCTCCTCTTTTAGCATCTTCAGAATTTGATGATCTAGCATCTTCATCTACATGTGCAATTCTGGCCTGGCCTTCATTTCTCCTGTCTATTCTGCCTTGGCGCTGAGGACATTCAAATGCCCTATGACCTTCTTCTCCACAGTGAAAACATGTTCCACGGAAGCCACCTCTTCCAGATCCTTTTCCTCTTCCTCTTCCTCTCTGATCTCTATTATTCTGATCCTGGAAGCGATTGGAATTATTTCCTCGCCGATTCTGACTGCTACTGGCCTCATCCTTCTTTTTCGGATCTTTATTTCGGCAACCATATGACCGTCCGCCAGATCATCCACCGCGACCTCTTCCGTTTTGTCTGCTCTCGAACTTCTTGTTCAACTTTTCCTCTACTTTTAGGGCAAATTGGTATGCCTCCTCAATGCTATTCATTCGAACCAGATTCAACTCCTGAATGCTTGGCCTTAACCCATTAAGATATCGGGCAACTTTCTCCTTATCAGCTTCTGCATGGCCTGTTCTGATGAGAAGTCGATAGAACTCCTCTGTATACTCCTGAACAGATCTTCCTGCTTGCTTCAAACTCTGCATTTTCTTTAGTAGATCAAGCTCATAATCAACAGGAATGAACTGTCGCTTCAATTTATCCACCATTCGATCCCATCTTGTGATTTTATCTTTCCCTCTTCTATTTCGCTCTAATTGAATTTCTTGCCACCAAATCTTCGCATGACCTTTCAATCTGGCCTTCGCAAATTTGACCCTATCAAGATCCTCAACATCTTCATACTCAAAATATTCCTCACATTCATTGATCCAGTCGATCAATTCCTCTGGGTTAAGATTTCCAGAAAATGTAGGAACCTCAATCTTAGGTCTTTTCCCAATCTTGGAAATCGCCCGAAAAAGTCTTTCTTCCTCCTGGTTCACAATTTTAGCTTCTCCTTCTTGATATTCTTCTTCGGCTTCATCCTCGCTTTCATCCCTGACATTAAGATTCATTCCTCTGCGAATCTCTTCTTGCAATGCTCGCACTTGTCTCTGCAGCTCTCTAACCTCAAGTGTTACAACACCAGCTCTTCCGCCACGTTCCCTTCGTGGAGGCATTTTCACGATGCGCGCTGAAACCCTAGCCACGGTCCTGGTGCAAACTGCCTCACAATCGGCGATCTATTTACACACTCAAGAAAACCTGGCTCTGATACCACTTGATGAAGGGTGCTCCCCTTAATACCACAAACGCATAACAGAAATAGAGAAACCACAACAATTTGCAAGAACAGAAAATTGGCTTCTTATTATCTCCACAAATGTGGAATTAAAAACTTTCAGAATTACAATATGCAAAGCCGCATGGGCATTCCCTTACAATATTCTGTAGGACAAAGCCTCGAACTATTACCCAGATCTACTACCCATAACTATTCTGAACTGCCTAAGACAATAATACAACCTTCCTTATATAGGCAATTTTTCACCGCCTGGGAAGGTTCCAAAATTTTTAGCCAATAAGGCCGACCAAACTTAGAATTATTTACATTATATTACATCATAGTCGGCTCAAGATAACCTTTGAAACCCGAACAGAAATTTTGAAGAAAATTATTTTTCGCCATTTCAGGTGGCCCAACTTCCGAAGACCATAAGTCATCACCCGTTGACCCGCTCGACTATTATAACCCCATTTCAGAAACGCCACAAAGTTCTCTACAGGCTTGATCCATGCAAGCACTCGTCACCCAAATTTTTGACCTCATCTAGGGCCTCTAAAGTCTTCAAAACTGAGTTCAAAGTTTTTGTACCCTGCTGCCAATACCGAAAATCTTCAATATCTTCCAATATACACTTGATCTGGCAATGAAACTTTACTGGCAGACTTATATGACCAAAATGAACCTCCAAGAAAGAAATCAGATCATTCTGAGCACATACGAAAATTACCAAAAATAGTAACTTTCCATAAATAGCAGCTCTGCACTAAAATAGCCCTTATTGAATGCAAAAATAGAAATATTTTTGGGTGATGCAAGATTGCTCTTACACCCAGGATGCTCCTGCATCAATCTTTCATCGAATTTTTTTTCAATTATCAATCAAGTGGGGCATCAAACATCGAATCAGATCAAATTAGACATCATATTGATAACTTATCATCAAAATGATCATCAAGGACCGTAAATCAATCAGAATTGCATCTATTCTAACATCAAAATCTACATCTTGTATCAAGCGTCAAATTGAACATCAATCTAATCAGGACTTCGCATTAAAATAATCAGGGCATTCTTCAAACCAATACGCTTTGCACATCGATTCAAAGAAGGGCATTTATAATCACTTGAAAATGGACAAGATCAATTTAAGTGAGCAACCAAGGCAAAATCAAGGCAATTAAATCAAATCAAACTAAAATCAAAGCTAAATTGAAATCAAGCCAATAATCTAATTTAATTGAAAAATCAAAAGCCATTAAATCAATTTAAATCTAATAAATCATGATAAATCAATAAATTGTGCAATTAATCTAATTAATTGTATAGTTCAATTTAAATCAAATTAACCCATTTAAGGGATACACATGGCTAAACAAATTAAATAAATTCAATTATTAAATCTTAATTTTTCCTCAACACCACATGGGAGGAAAATGCCTCAACCAATAGGATTTAAGGATCAAGCTCAAATCGAATCTCAATCACACATAAGGTGAGAGCATCTTGTCCACCCATTTTGTCTTTTTGTCCCAAGCTTTGAAGAAAATTCATTTAAATGGTCTCCAAAGGTGGAACCATGGACTAAACCTTAACTCAACCATGATCAAATTAACTACACCCCCTACCCTTGCCAAAATCTATAAGAGCAAGGCTAAAATCCATCATTTAAGATCCACAAAATTTGAGAATAGCAAAAAACCTCTTGCAATTTATAGCTAGAAAGGCAAATTTAGTAATAATTAAGGCTAATTTCATTTGGAATTGAACTTTTTAGTTACTTTATCATTCATCCTCATTTTAGGGCTATCACTAATGGAAGCTTGCTGAGAGCTTTGAATTGGCAAACCTAAATAGAGATCCATAGAGTGCTTAATTGTCAATTATTTTCTTAAATTATATTACTATTTAAGGTAATTTAATTCTTATATTAATTTATTTTCAATACTAACCCTATGAAGGTGCTTCTCATAGAACACATTCCTCACCCATGCCTTGAGCGCTAGTATAGGCTAGGATGGTTTGTGAGATGATGTTTTCTGCCTATGTGGACTTGAATATAGCATAGTTGGTACCTCATCTATATGAGAGGATTAATGATACCACATAGAGTCACTAGAGCATCGAGGTCTTGATAGACTACCAGGATAACTCTACAGTTGGCTCATGTGATGACACTTCCCTATATGCATCTTAGGTTTCCTACATGTGTTGGTTGCCTCTTGGTTGAGTATATTTTACCTTTGTTATTCTAATGTACCTTTTGAGATATAGAGCTTTTAGGATCCCTTTCTTAGTTCAATTGTGATTGATTTTGGTGTTTGTTATCTCCTCAGTATGGTGGGAGTGGACAATTTAGGTTCTAGGAGGTTGGGTGTTAGTGATTCTTTTACCATTTGAAATTCTAACATTCGTGTACCCGTGTTGGATGATCCTTGTAGCATTTGTACCTTCTTGTTCATCATTGTTGGAGATGTATTATTATCTTTCTTATATTATGTTCTTGTATCATTGTATCAGTTATATTTGGAGATATCATATTGTACCCTATGCTGATTTTGTTACATACCATGCAACATGTGCAAAGGATGTCTTTCATTATGGATACCTTGTCGTATCACCTATATCTAGATTTCATGTATATGATGATGTAATTATTTATATTATGTGGAGACTTTGTATGGTTGTTACATTAAGTAGATTAATTAATATTTACGTAATCTACAAGGAACCTTTGAGATTTGTAATCTATGTTTGAGTTGTACTTGTATGTTGGAGTTGTAATTATATTGTATTGCTTCCGCATTGTTGTACATAGTTGTTGTTGTAAACTCTTAAGAAAAAAAATATTTTTAAAACTTAGTAGCATGTTTAGGTTAATTTCTCCTAGGTTCCCTAGCGAGGCATTATACTTGGTATCAGAGCCCAAGTTTCTACACTAGGAACTTTGGGAACTTGTATGCCCACTAGTTATCTAAACTATCAAAACTTCAAACAAAAACTTAGACATGTAACTCTTTTGTATTTCATACTATTGTTTATAAAACTGGAGGTATGATATTAGACTTGTATGTTCGAATTGGATTTTATATGAGTGTTGCATTAACTAGTTTTGCATGAACCTCTTAAGTTATTATTTGATGTAAATACGAATGTGTTCTTTATACAATTGATTACTAGATCTTTTCTATAATGGTGAATGAATAAAGATTTAGATCTATTTAATTTGTTAAATAATGAATGATTGATCAATGTGATTTTTAGTTTATTCTTAAAAATCAAAATTATATTGCTCTTGATGACTATATATCATGTCCTTATTTTCTGACTTGTTTTTAGATATCATTTTGTCTTTTGTCTTGTCTTAGTAAGATGCTTCGTGATTGAGGGATGCATATCTTTATTTATTTGTAGGCTTCCAAGAGTAAGCCTAATTTTAGGGGAGGTGGAACTAATACCCCTCACATAGTTTACTTTTTAGTTTAATTGGCCAAACTCTTTTGGGCCACTTTATGTGCGCGTTGATTATTTCAGTGATATTTGGATTATTAATTTGATTAATTATGAACCTTTGGATAATGTGTTATATCATGTGTTTACAATTAGATGAATATGGTTATTCTCATGTCAATTTAAATGCTTATGATGATGTATATGTTATAGTTATTTCATGCTGGTAATCTATATGTTAGGATGTTATCTACATTATGGTTTTACTAACCCCATACTTGCATGTGTATAGTTGGCATGTATGTTTTATATTTTTTTTTGATGTGCCTGATGTGGTTGAGGGATATAGTCATAGTTACTTTCTTGTGAGATTCACATGATCAGTCGATCCCCACCATTGTCTATTATATATTTATACATGTATGTACATGCTCGTCTTTTATGTAGGATTTCAGGTATCAGGCATAGACTTCCTTGAATTATCAAGATGAGCATGCCCTATCACACTATATCAATGGTAAGAGAGGGGAGATAACATATAGGTCTAATCCCAACCGAAGCCATTTATTTTCATAAATTAAGGGACAAGTTTCTAATTGAGTTTCCTATCTGAATTTGTCAAGGTGACGTGAATTCATGAACCCTTTCCCTCAGTATGAATTTGGTGTTTTTAGTTTAGTCAGTTATTTCTCTTGTTGTCTTGTTGAATAGTTTAATGTGATTTTATGGTTAAGTGATTTATCGGTTTGATTATTTGGATAAATAATTAAATTTAATTGAATATAGAAATATTAATACGAGGGTATTTAATTAATGAGAATTAATTAAATACATTATTTAATTCAAAAGACTTAATCTAAAAGAATCTAATTGTGAGAATAAAAGATTAAATTAATTATTGAATCTAAAGTTGAAATTAAAAGCATAATTAATGAATTGATATTTAATTATCAATTTCATAATTATTAATATGTTAGAAAATAATAATTGTTAATAAAAATTAAAATGCAATTTAAGTTGCACGTTTAGTTTAATAAAATTGAATTAGGAATTTAAGTTTAAAGTTGAGTTAAGAGTTAATAATTGAAAAGTGCATATTTTATTATTAAATGTTAACTATAATTGATGGAAATGATGATGAAGACTGTCATAACCTAATTTGGTTCTCCTAGATTTTAGGACTATTGTGTGATTGTTTTAGACTTATGTTGACTTGGTCGAAGGTTTTTCGACCCAAGTTGTATTGAATAAATGATTTAGATATAGCTTTATTATGTTTTTCTAATTATTTGATGATGAAATATAATAGATGAAATGAAAGCATGATGTTATATGTGGAATTTTACTTGCCTTATGAAATATGTTTATGAATTATTATTGATGATGAAATTGAAATGTTGAATATGTTATGCATTTTATATTCGATTATGGGTTTAATGAGACTAACCTACTGATGATCTTTTGAGTTTGAGCATGCATGACAGGAGATGTAGATAGAAATGTGATTGAGGTAGAGTGATTTATCTTGTCGGTAGTGATTAAATCAGAATAAATATGGTTGCAAGTGCACACCACGTAGATTTTTTCTTTCAAATATAATTTGAGTCTCTTGCAGTGTGTGTGTGTGTGTGTGTGTGTGTTAAGTGAAATTTTACTTACCTTGAGAGTAATGAGAATTTGATTTATTTTGTTTTATGTTAGTATTGATATTTTGAAAATAGCCATGTGGAAATTAATGTATTTATATGATTATATTATAATTCTTTTTGAATCTTTTATTAATTCAAAAGAATAACGTTAATTATTTTTGAGAAACTTCAAACCTTATGTCAAGAGGTGATTCAAAATGTTAACTTAACGCTAACATAGCTTGTGATTCCTAGTCAATAGTATGCATAATAGAGAGGAAGACTGGAAGTTGTCACTCAGTCCAAAGGAGAGCTGTAAATCCTTGTTCATAGATGATGGCCTCTCCATTGTTAATGCGCGGGAAAGGATAAGTGAATGCATAGAAAAAGGAGTATGTGTGAAGGAAGGAGGAAATTAAGGAAAATTCTCATTGATAACTAGCATTTTTCAATACAAGAAGTGGAAAAATTAAAGAGAGACTCAACAACCTTGAAAACGTGGGGGAAAATCAAGAGAAAACTGCTCTTAGTGTAAGTTAATAAAGGGAGGCACATGACAGTTAAAGGGGATACACACAAAAATTTGAGGTAGGACAGTGGTGAGGAATATCTTTCACAAGGGGAGAAATATCTTTTTATTTTAGGCTAGCGAGGGATTAAAAAAAAGAAAACCCGAGCTCAGAGAGGGGAGTATTTGGGTAGAAGACTCAACAAAGAAATCAAAGGAGAAGAAGGACATCATGTAGTAGAAGTTTCAAGTGAGTAGCACATGGATTTAACAAAGGCTGAATAGTGGAATAGACATTTTTGCCAGACTTTTCAAATTATACTAAAACTAGGTTCTTTTCTAGACAACTTTCATGTTTTAAAGAAATGATTGTGCGTTTGAAATTATGTTTCCGATTAAACACTATCGATGAATATTATACTTACTTATCACAAGATGTTGTCTTTGGAAACCCAAAAACCAAACTCAAATATTAACTTGATTGCCTTTGAATGAATAGAAATCTAAATTCAAGTGTAAAACCCATTCTATTTAGCATCTTTGATAAATGTAAGAAAATACCCAATGAATAACCATAAGACAGTTGCATAAAGTTTGAGTTGATGTTTTGGTTGACTGCTGATAATTTTTTTTATCATAATATTTATGTTTGAATAGTTGGGAAATTAATATGTTGTTCGCTAAATATCAAGAATTGTGACTCAAAATCTGTGTTTATCCTGTAGCATATTGTGTGTATAGACCTGTATACTTTTATATTTTATAGTTGGAAGGGAATTGAAATAAACCTTTGTTTAAAATAAAAATTAGCTATTATCTTAGAACCCAGTCACTGGTAAAAAGAGAGTAAACACAAGAAAAACTCTTTTGACAACCTTCGTATTGGACTTATGGTTAAAAACTTAGAAAGACATGCTTGCTGTTTTGCTTATTTTAAACTACGACAGGAACTTGATGAACTTCCTATAGCAGTGGAATGATTGTATAAAATATGAAATATGGTTTTACTTTATTATCATGTTTAATGAGATTGAGTATTTATGGCTATTACAGTAAGAAGTAAATTCTGTATAGAAAGAAAACCATTCATTTTTCACAAGAAAATTGTCTCTGTAAAAAAAACTTACCATTAAAAGAAAGGATAAACTTGGATTTATGATGTTTCTTAGTCCTACATTTTGTCATGTTTAGAGAAAGATATCTTGGAAAAGGGTGTCGAATATGAGGAAATAGAGAAGGGTAAAATTATTTTCTTTTACATGCCAATAGAAATTTGATTATTTATGCTTAGGCCTAAGCTTTGTAAACACATAATGGACTTTGTGTTGGTTATTGTATTTTCTCTTTGCCATATCTGTCTTAGTTCTACTTTTATGTTTGATAAAAGTAGTTAGTTCATAGCTTGCACCAGATTCCTTTCTAACCCATTAGTGTCGAGTTGATAGATCACTCAAGCAGGGTCGGGGTGCTCTTCATTCTAGGGTGAGCCTCAGGGGAGCTAACTGTTGGAGATTTGCCAGCAAACCAGTGCTGACTGTATGTTTGTCATTAATGACAATATATGGTAAGTAGCATGCATGGAAGACTTATGTAGTAAGCTTTGAGTATATGTAGTATGGACATGTTATCAGCATGATATCAGGGATGCATAGGTTAATTATTAGTACAAACAATTATGTAGTAGCTTGCATCAGTAGTGTTCCTGACAGAGTTACAGGCAGTGTTCTATGAGTGATTGTCTGTATAGTTATCATGGAGCCTTGCACATTTGGATATGTGATGGAGAAATGTTATTGATATTACATTCATGGACGTAGAGTTTGGTGTGCAATAGAAGTGAAGTTATGCAGTCGCTATTCACCAGTTGTAGTTTCTTGTGTTTATCCAGAAAAGCTGACAGAGATTATATTGGTACAGGAGTTGCACCTATCATTATAGTATGCATGCTTGGATTAGTGATTGGAGAAGAGTTATGAATTTTTGGTTAAGAGCGCACGATGTAATTCAACTTGAGGAGAAAGTATCAGTTAATTTGGTAGAGCCGACAGTGTGTAGCGTGCGTCTACACTTATTGATTTGGACAAGTCCCAGTTTGTGTTGCGTGCTTAGTAGAGCTGACTGAGATTTATTGGAGAGTGTTGTTATTTCTCTAATATTATTTCAAGGTGGTTCTAATAGGCTGACTTGATTATATCATTTAGAGGAAAGATACTTATAGCCAGTCATTTGTAATCGCTAGAAGTATGGCACGAAGATAAAAGAGAAAAGTAGAGCAGTGAGTGTGAAGTGTTGTGTTATCAAGAAGAGGTCTATGTGATAGAGAAGATTGAATGTGCTATTCAATGGAACTGATCAAGACAACAGGTCTACCTCACAGTTCACTAAGATCTAGATATAGTGTGTATCTATTATTCAGAAGGTTGTAGCCTTCACCCCTTTGAGCAGTGAGCTCTCGGATAGTGCGTCCTCACCCCTAATAGGGTCAATCATAAAAGACTCCTAATAGGGTCTGACCTTTGATCAGGTTACTATACTTATTGCATTGTAAAGATCAACTCCTAATAGGGTTGTAAGATCTTCTAACAAGGATCATTATACACTAGTACAGTTCATTAGTGGGTGTCAATTCCCATTGGGGTTTTTACCTATTTGGGTTTCCCCGTAACCAAAATATTGGTGTTGTGTTCAAGTGTTCTTTTATTGTGTTTATGATTAATGCTTAAGTATGCTTAATTGGATAAATAATTAAAACTTGTAGATAATTGATTCACCCCCCCCTCTCAGTTATCTCTTGGGACTATTCCTAACAATTGGTATTAGAGCCAAGTGCCTTAGAGAGAATTTTTAATAGCTTGAGGTTGATCAGATGGTATTCTTTAGAAAAGACAGTCCTAAGTTTGATGGAGAGAACTATCCTGATTGGAAGAACAAAATGTTGACACATTTGCAGTGTATTACTTTTGAAGTGGCTATCAGAGAAGTTAAGATCCCCTCTCTAGAAGATCTTGCAAAGGATGATGCTACTAGCAAGAAAAAGGATTTGTTCCATTAGAATGCAATAGCCAAAGAATCCCTCATCAGTGCCTTATCTGATAGTGAGTTTTTAGAGATAAAGAAAGTAGACACAACTTACAAGATATGAAAGCACCTAGAAGACATGTTTGAAGGAGATACACAAGCAAAGAATGCATGCAGGAAGACTTGGAAGAAAAGATACAATGCATTAGAGATGCTACCAGAAGAAGACACCAGAGCTTACAACCAAAGGATCAATGAAGCAGTTGCTGGAATCAGGAACAATGGTGGAGAGATATCAGAGGAAGACATTATGGATAAGTTGATGACTAATCTTATAGTAGAGTATGAAAACAAGATCAACATCCTTGATGAGACCATGCAACTTAAATTTTTTTTCAAGAGAGAGACCTTGATTAGAAAAATTTTAGCTTTTGAGATTTCAAGATTGAAGACAAAGCCTAAAAGTGAGACAACCTTCAAAGCATCAGTCCATGGTAAGAAATCTTTAAACACTTTTGGTAATTTTGATGGTGGAGATGAAGATAAAGAGATAGATGATATTATTTCTATGATTGCTAAGAAAGAAAGAAAATGAAAAGGAAAGTATGAAGGTCAATTACCATTCAAATGTTTCTCATGTAATAAGATTGGTCACTTTGCATCTAAGTGTCCTACAAGAATTAAGAAATTCAGTACTAACTACAAGCCTAAGTATACAAAAGAATATTACTATGCTAGTGATGGAGTTTCCAATGATGATTCAGTTGAAGATGAAATTGGATTCATTACTATTATGGAGAAGATGTATGATGATATGGATCATGAAGATGAGAAAAAGGAACAAGAGCTAGCATTGATTTCACAAGAAGATATAAGGATAGATTGGATTATAGATAGCGGTTGTTCACATCACATGACAGGTGATAAAGATAGATTTGTTCATCTGGACAAATACAAATGTGGCAAGGTTAGATTTGGAGACAACACTCCTAAACCTATCATTTGTAGAGGAACTATCACATTGGATGGAAAGAACAACACTGATAGTGTTCTTTATGTAGATGGTTTGCAACATAACCTTCTTAGTGTTGGGAAATTCCTTGAAAAAGGTTATAGAATGGAGTTCAAAGACAACAATTGCATCATTAACAACAAGGATGGTGTAATGATTGCATCAGGTTCAAAGACTAAAGGTAATGTTTTTTAGCTGAATTCAGAAGCAAGTTATTTTGTTGCTAAAGTAGATGACAGTTGGCTATGGCATAAAAGACTATGTCATATCAATTTTGATAACATAGTAAATATAAGCAATGTAAAGGTAGTAAGAGATCTACCTAGCATAGCAAAGCCAGTTGATACTATTTGCAGAGAATGTGTGATGGGAAAGCATGTGAGGAATTTATTCAGAAGCAAGCATAATTCAGCAGAGAACAAGTTGGATCTACAGACCTATGTGGACCAACTCAAACAAGATCATACTATGGTGAAAGGTATTTCATTTTTTTTGTTAATGATTATTCTAGAATGATGTGGGTTGCGTTCTTGAAAGATAAGTCAGAAGAATTTGAGAAGTTCAAAATATTCAAAGCTAAGGTTGAGAATGAAGCTGGACTAAAGATAAAATGTCTAAGATCAGATAGAGGAGGAGAATTCACCTCTGACAGATTCTATGAGTACTACGAAGAACATGGCATAAAGAGACAATTGAGTGCACCTAGAACCCCTCAGTAGAATGGGATTACAGAGAGAAGGAATAGGATCATTCTTGATACAATGCGCACCATCATGATTGAAGGAAAAGTTGCAGATGTGTGCTAAAAAGTAGTTACACTTCTGTGAATCATTACATCCAAGAACACTCAACAGTGAGGTCTTGAATAGTGATTCACAGCTCTCTATTCATGGAGTGCAGGGGTTATTTATGAGCTCTCAGATTGACTTAGTTAAACCCATGCAAGTACACCAAGAAATGAGAGATTCAAGGATGAAAAGCAAGAGTGCTAATCTCCATTGATCTTCAAGTTATTGCATGTAGATGAAGCTAATCTAGATGATTGCAATGCAAGAAATAAACTACTCTATTGAAATGCAAGTTTTACTCTCCTTTGCTAATTAATCTATGTGAAGATTTAAGCTAAAACAATGAAGGAAACTAATCTAAGATGCTATGAATGTTAATCTATATGTAAATATGCAAGCTAAATGCTATGTGATCTCCAAAGCTCCAAAGTCTCTCAGAAAACCTATAGCATAACAATAGGGTGAAAATTCTAGATCTCCAATGAGAAGGAGAGGGCTCCTTTTATAAAAAATTGTGGAAGAGAATGCATCTCCAAGAGAAATGTGGGATAAATCGAAAAAGAGGAAACAAAGCTCATTTTTTAGAAAGTGTGGAGAGAAAAGGAATTTTCTTTATTTTTAATTATTTGTTTCCCCTTTTCATCACAAAAAGAGTTTTAAGAGGATTATTTATTTATTTATTTAAAAGAATGATTCTCTTTTAATTAAATAAGATAACATTATATATTTAAAAGGGAGATATTATTTAAACAAGATAAAATCATTTAATTAAAAGGGATTTTAATTAAATGAAATTATTTTATTTAAAAGATATTTCTTTCAATTAAATAAGGCTATTTTATTTATTTAAGAGAGAATATTTCTTTTAATTAAATAAAATTATTGATGAAATGATCAAACCTTAGGGAAAATTGAAATGATTGAATTATTTAGGATTGATCAAAGAAATTAATTTGAATTTTGCAAAGTATTGATTCAGGAATTTGATAATTTAATAAATGGGGCCCAAAGTCTAGGCGACCATTTTAAGGTGTATACATTTGCCCCTCTTTGACTAATGTGAGGTCGATTTGGGATCACATGCAGTCAAAGAATGGAATTGAAGTGTGAGATCGATTTGGGATCAGAAAACAACCCAGACATGTGTTCGATGGATGGGAACACATTAGGACAAAGATAAGCTGATTGAAAAAGACAAGGCCAACACCCTGTAAATAGGTAATTGTCAAGTCTCAAGAAAGGTTTGATTGATAGGTTTGATAAAGCTGAATCAAGGATTGAAGTTTGATAGGTACTGCCCCCCTCATGATCGAAATCAAAATGAGATGGAGGAGAAATAGTGAATTGATAATTTTGATCAAATCGAACTAAAGATAAAGTTCTTGATGTAAGATGAAAGATATAAGGATCACATAACCAAGGTAGATCAATAAGAAAGATTATGCCCCAAGGTTGAATCAGAAGAAAAGAAGTGGCTTGAAAGTGAATGGAAGATATAAGTTTGGAAGAGATGGAAGGAAATGGAGAGAAGAAAGAGAAGTTGCCCCACTAAAGAGGATGCCCCAAAATCAATCAATTGTTTAAGATAGGAAATTTCAATTGAGATCACGAGAGAAGATAAGGAAGTGAAGATCAAAATGTGATCACAGTTGATTAAAAGTCCATAAGAAAGATGAAGGAAAAACCTCAAAAAATCATAATGCAGCCTAAAAATGCAAATTAATCATGAAGTCTAACAATGCAAGCTACATGAAAATGCAAAGGTGTACTTGCAATAGGGCAACTGTAACATAGGATTTTATGTTCATCATTCATTAGAGAATGTAAAGAACTTATTTTCATCATTGGGCCATTATTAATGGACATCGAAAAATCACACAATCATCACTAGTCACAAGTGCAACTATGAAGATATGAATATGATTTATATTGGATTGGAATGTGGAAAGATTCTAACATGAGCATCGAAGACATAAGGGTCAAGATGACTTCAATGTTAGCTTACCCAATTTTATGTAGCAAAACCACTCTCTCATCAAGGCATAGATGTCAGGATGACCATAAGAACAATTGTGCAAAAAATAGTCAAGGATGATGTCTCAAATCTCCTAAGTGTGTCAAGGGAATAACAAGAGACACTCAAGAGCTTCGAGAGCACACCCACAAGCAGAAAGAAACAAAAACATGCCCCATGCCCCAAGTCCTCTAGCTATGCATCATGGAGAGACTTATTAGACAAGGACGCTCAACAAAAATCAACAACAATCAGCACACAAAGAAAAGATCATGACATGGCTCAAACATTAAGTGTTGTGTTTAAAAATTTAAGTGTGTTCAATGATATTGAGTTTCGAGGATAAGGATCAAATGCTTAAAAGCAGGTAAAATCACTTGACAAAAATGGATAAGACCAAATCGATAAGTGTTGAAAAACACTCGATGTCAGGGGTTGTGTTGAAAAACACAATTCAGGTGGTGTTGAAAAACACTGTTTGTGAGGTGTCCTAAAGACTGACACATCCAAGAGACCAAAGCTAACACAGTTATGACCCCTAGACAAAGACAAAGACCAATTCCAAACCAAGGCAACAAGGACAAGGCATGATGGAGAAAGGATAAGTGTTGAGAATGCATGCTAAGAAACAGGGGTGCAAAAGCCTCAAGTAGCACCCGTTTCCAGGTTTTCACCACTTGGGATTTTATTACAATTTTTTGAAGACTTTTTACAATTTTTTTGTATTTTTGGCTACCAAGGTGCCTGTTTCTAGGTTTTCACCAAGGCACTTTTTCTTTTTTCTTTTTTTTTTTTTGAATTTTTTGATTTTTTTGGTGAGACATCAAAGTGCCTATTGCTAGGTTTTCACTAGGATGCTCTTTTTTTAGGAAATTTTTTGATTTTTAGAATTTTTTCAGCATCATATATGAATTTTTTTGGTATTTTTTCAAGATCAATAAATATTTACAAAGGATGTCCCTAGACAGAACGGGCATCATGAATAAAAATTCCTCAGGTGCAAGACATTGATAGGATCAGGGAGCTACTCTCCCTCTTCATCAGATAATAAGTAAGCACCTATCCCAAAAGCCGCTGTGATAATGTAGGGTCTAAGCCAATTAGTTCAAATTTTCCCTTTTGTTCTATATGCTCTTGGTTCTTAGGATTTTCTCGTAGGACAAGATCTCCCACTTGAAATGCTCTAGGGTGAACCTTTTTGTTGAAGCCTTTGGACATCCGCTTTTGATAGACCCTCATATGGTCAAATGATGCTTTACGCTTCTCATCTAGAAGTTCTAATTCTTGCAGTCTCATGGCGTGGTAGTTTTCATCTGTAACTAGACCTTTGAGAGAGACTCTAAGTAAAGGAATCTCAACCTCTAAAGGTAACACTACTTCAACACCATAAGTAAAGGTGAAAGGAGTAGCCCTTGTTGGAGTATGAATACTTGTTCTATAAGCCCATAAGGCTGGATTTATCTATAGATGCCAATCTCTAAAATTCTTATGAACTGTTTGATGTAAAATTTTGAGAATGGTTTAATTTGAAGCCTCTGCTTGTCCATTTCCTTGTGGGAAGTAAATGGAGGACCAATGCTGTTTTATCTTGAATTTTTGGCAGAGTTGTGTAAGGTCCTTATTTTCAAACTGACCTCCATTGTCAGTGATTATCTTTGAAGGCACTCCATATCGACAGATGATATGGTTCAAAATGAATAGGAAAATTGTCTTGCCTGAAGCAACAAAAAGTGGAACAGCCTCTACCCATTTGGTAAAGTAGTTAGTAGTAGTGATGATAAATTTGTGTCCACCTAATGAGTTGGGATGAATCTACCCAACAAGATCAAAGGCCTAGTGCTAAAACAACCAATGAGATATGGAAGGAATGAGCTCCCTACTTGGATCATGTATTAGGTGACCATGTTTTTGACATTTTTCACATGATTTTTCAAAAGCTACTGCATCCATCTGCATGGTAGGCCAATAGTACCCCACCCTAAGAAACCTTCGAGCCATGGAAAGACCATTAGAATGTCCCCCATAGATGCCCTCGTGAATATCAACTAGCGCTTGATCGGATTCCTCCTTTTCTAAGCACCTAAGAAGTGTCCCATCTAAACCCCTCCTATACAAATCACCAGAGAGGAGGGAATGGCGAGAGGTGTTTCAGGTAAGGTTTCTTCTTTCAGATCGGTTGAATGTGTGAGGGATGATGCCATCACGTAGGTATGAGTAAATGGCACCATAGCAGGATGATTCATGACTGACAAGGGTATAGATAACATGGCTTTCTTGGGAGTCATAAATAGGATAGTGTAGCTCTTCCACCAGGAATTCAAATCTAGACTCATGCTTCTCTAATTGAAGGAGTGAAGCAAGTGTAGCCATAGCATCAGCTGCTTTATTTTTTGCTCTGGGGACTTGCTGAAATGTGACAAATGTGAAATACCATCTTAATGAATCAACCATTTTCTTATAAGGTATCAGTTTCTCATCTTTTGTTTGATATTGTTCATTAACTTGGTTGACTATCAATTGTGAATCCCCATATATGTGTAGTTCTATGATATTCCATTCAATAACCATCTTGAGTCCATTTGTCAAAGCCTCATACTCAACAATGTTGTTTGTGCATGGGAACAATAGTTTGTAGGATTTAGGAATTGTGTACCCATGAGGAGAAACAAACAACACTTCAGCTCCTGAACCATTCTGCATAAAAGAGCCATCAAAGAAATTCTTCCATGTTCTCTTAGTCATGTACATTAGGTGCTCATCTAGAAATTCAACTTGAATAGGCATGCTATCTTGAATTGGGAAATCAGCCAATTGATCTGCAATGGCTTGGCCTTTTATAGCTTTGCGCTCAACATACTCTATGTCAAATTCTGAAAGAACCATCATCCATTTAGCAAGTCTACCTATGAGGGCAGCCTTACCGAGCAAATACTTAAGAGGATCAATCTTTTCTATAAGGTGTATTGTGTGCGCAAGCATGTAATGTCACAACTTTTGGGAAGCAAAAACCATAGTAAGGCAAGCTTTCTCAATACTAGTGTAATTGACCTCATATGCAATAAAAGTACGATTGATGTAATATATGGCTCTTTCTTTTCCAGTGTCATCAAGTTGAGCTAATAATGACCCCAAGGAAGATACAGTTGCTGAAACATACAGTATGAGAGGTTTTCCTAGGATAGGAGGCATCAAAATTGGAGGATTTGCCAAGTATTCCTTGATTTGGTCAATGCTCTTCTGACAATCCTCATTCCAGACACATTTGACTCCCTTATGTAATGTCTTATTGAAGGGTTGAGCTCTATCTGCTAGTTGTGAAATGAACCTCCTGATAGATTGAATACATCCCTAAAGACTCCTCATTTGGCTAATGTTTTTGGGAGGTGGCATATCCAAGATTGCTTGAACCTTTTTTGGGTCCACTTCTATTCCTTTGGCTGAAATGATAAATCCTAGAAGTTTTCTAGAGGTGACTCCAAATGCACACTTTTTAGGATTTAATCTTAACTAAAATTCCTCCATATGATCTAGAATTACTTCTAAATCATCCAAGTGTGTGTCTCTTTTCTTTGACTTAGCCAGGGTGTCATCCACATAATCTTCCATATTCTTATGCATCATGTCATGGAAAATTGTTGTCATAGCTCTTTGATATGTAGCTCCTACATTTTTCAATCCAAAAGGCATGATGTTCCAGCAATAAGTACCCCATGTGCAAGTGAATGCAATCTTTTCCTGGTCCTCAAGAGCTATCTTAATCTGATTATACCCAGAAAAACCATCCATCAAGGAATAGATCTCATAATCCGCAGTCATGTCCACTATCATGTCTATGTTAGGGAGTGGAAAATCATCCTTTGGGCATGCTCTATTGACGTCTTTAAAATCTGTGTAGATTCAAATGGACTTATCATGTTTTGAAACTGGTACAATATTGGATATCCATTTTGCATAGTCAATAGCCCTTATAAATCCTGCATTAAGGAGTTTTTCTAGTTCGGCTTTGACTAAAAGAGCAATGTGAGGATGCATTTTCCTCAATTTTTGTTTAATTGGTTTAACACCTGGAGCTATGGATAAGTGATGCATAATGAGATTAGTGTCCAATCCTAGCATGTCTAAGTAAGTCCAAGAAAAATTGACCTTCTTGTTCTATAGGAACTTGGTATATGCTTCTTTTTCCTATGTTGATAGAGACTAAGCCAAATGTACTATTTGTGGTGCCTCTTCTATACCCAAATTTACTAGCTGTGTAGGGTCAACAAGCATTGATGATCTGTCTTGAAAATAACTGGGAAGATGATCAAGTACCTCATCCTTAGGTGCCTCAGAGAGGTTTTCACCTTTGGATACGTCATTGATTTTTACTTTTTTTGGTTTTGACACCGCTACATAGTGGTTTTCGCCATCAGAACTCCTATTCTTTTTATTTTATTTTCTCTTTATTTTTTGACTAAGGTACTTGATATTTGGTTCTGTCATGCTTGTAGTTGGTTCGCTGGTGGAAGAGACTACAAGCTCAAGAGCATTTAGGTAACAAGCTATCTCATAGTCATTCTGGAGAGTTAAGAGTTGAGGCTCTTGATAGCGTTGAGACAAATCAATTAAGTGGGGGTGAGCAAGGGGTAATTCAATGGCTAGTTCAATGTTGTGGATACAGATGGTATAATCTCTGGTGACCACAGAGTTAGAGTCTATCAAGTATTCTTCTAAGTTATCCAAATCAGGATTCGGCCTAACAATCAAAGAATCATTCAATAATGCAACACACTGGTTCCAATCCTCTAGCCCTACACATGACTCATCAGCTAACTCAGGTTGAGAACTATAGGAATGGATAACATCAACACCCATGTCAACTATGGAACAATCAAAGAGAGAGTCCCACTCATACTCATGTGAGTCTATTTCTGAATCCCGGCTAGGATGTTTACACCAAAAAGGCTTGGGACACCTTGATGTAGAAGCTTTGATGTCATGAAGGGTAACACCTTCGCTTGGGTCAATGTTTGATCCATTTTGTTCTATGCTTGCAACTGTTGCATGAGTGGTTGGATTATTTGAATCTCCCCAAAGGAGACTAGTAGAAGAAATCCAATTGTCACACAAGTCTTGGATATTTTTGAAATTTGGTATGTATTGTGATTCATCCTCACTATCTGACACATCAAGGATAGGAACAATATTCTTGTTATTATTTAGAAAACCTAGGCCAACTGTCTTCTTAGACCTAGGTCCAAAAAGAGCATGATTGAGAGGTTCAGCTCTAGCATCTAATCTATGACTAAGAGGGCCACGTCTAGGATAGCCCATTTGTTTGACCAATGTATATCCTCTCCCATAAGCCTTAGGAGAAGGAGAGAAGTTCTCATTATACATATACTTCTCCTCTTTGTAGATCCAATCTTTAACAACTACTACTTCTTTCTCATCCTGGATAGGCACTAAAGACTTGACAAATGTGTCAAACAAAGTCATGGCTGAAGAAGAAGGTCTCATCTCTTGAGAAGGCTTACCACAAGACCTAGGGGAAATGAGCATCTTTGTAAAGGAGTTAAGTTGGTATCCCCCCATACCAAGGTCTATTGATTTGAACTTATCTTTGCACTATGCTAGAGTTTCATTGAAATCCTCTGCTTCTCTATTGAGGGGAACATGGGTCCCTACCGAAATGGAATTGATAGATAAGGTTCTATCCCCAAGTATACAAATTTCTACTCCATTGTAGGGGAACTTAGCACACTAGTGGTAGTTGGATGGAACTACTTGCATCTCATGGATCCAAGGCCTACCAAGAAGGATATTGTATGCCAGAGGACCAACATCAATAATTTGGAACAAAATGTCTCTCTCAACAGGGCCAATCCTGACAGGAAGAACAACCAATCCCTTGGAACTCCTTTCTACCTCATCATAGGCTTTTATAGTGATCTTCTTTCTAGTATCGATCACTTCCTCATAATAGCCCAAAGTTTTTAACAAACTCAAAGAACAGATATTGAGCCCAGCACCCCCATCTATCAACACATGCCTAACACAAGTTTTATGGATCATGACTTCAATGTGAAGGCAAGATTATGCGGGTGGTTCAAGGCTTTGTCATCATCTTCTGAGAATGTAAGGTAGTGAGGACTAGTAATATGATTAACCATGCCTTGGAATTGGTTGAAATCTAAATTGTTGGGAACATTGGTTGTGTGCAAAGCATCCTCAAGGACCTATTTGTGTCTTGGGGACAACTCTAAAAGCTCCAAGATTGAAATCTAATCTGGTGTTCTTTGTAACTGATCAACAAGGTTATAATTTGGCTTGGGGTTGACAACTAGTTTTATGGTGGCATTCTTGGTTACCACTGGCTTTGGTTTATTGGGTTGACCTGAACTGGGCCCTCTAATGATGACAGGGCTTGACTTCTTGTGGTAGCATTAAGAGCCTTAGATGACATCCTAGAGTGAGGACCCCTCATCACCACAACAGGTTCTTCATCAAAGATAGGAGGAGAGTTCACGTAGGATTCACAACCATAGGGATCCTTGTTCCTCATCATGTTGACACTTTCCTCCACAACTTCAAGCATGTTGACCACATTTTCTATAGTTGTGTAGGTGTAGTTGATCATAGCCTTTCCATCCTTATGTTTAGAGGTTTCCCCCTTCTCATATTTGGGCAAGGGCTCTTTGAAAGCCTTGTGATCAGCATTGGTGTTTAGACCATCCACCTTAAGCTTTACATTTTCAATGAGATCTTGGATAATGTGCTTGAGTTTCCAGCAATTCTCAATGGTATGCCCAATGCCATTATGAAACTTGCAGAAAGCCTTCTCATCCCACCAATGTGGCTTAATGTCAGGGATGTAGTGCTTTGTGGGATCTTGTGGATGCACAAGATTAGTGGCAATGAGCATTTTGAAAGCATCCTCATATGAGTCACCAAGCTTTGACAATTGTTGCCTCTCTTTCTTAGGCTTCTCTTGGTACTTTGGCCTGCTCTCTTGTTATATCCACGGTGAGCGCCAAAAATGTGTGCTAAAAAGTAGTCACATTTCTGTGAATCATTAGATCCAAGAACACTCAACAATGAGGTCTTGAATAGCGATTCACAACTCTCTATTCATGGAGTGTAGGGGTTCTTTATGAGGCCCTCAGATTGACTGAGTTAAACCCATGGAAGTACACCAAGAAATGAGAGATTCAAGGATGAGAAGCAAGAGTGCTAATCTCCATTGATCTTCAAGTTATTGCATGTAGATGAAGCTAATCTAGATGATTGCAACGCAAGAAATAAACTACTCTATTGAAATGCAAGTTTTACTCTCCTTTGCTAATTAATCTATGTGAAGATTTAAGCTAAAACAATGAAGGAAACTAATCTAAGATGCTATGAATGTTAATCTATATGTAAATATGCAAGCTAAATGCTATATGATCTCCAAAGCTCCAAAGTCTCTCGAAAAAATTGCAGCATAACAATAGCATGAAAATTCTGGATCTCCAATGAGAAGGAGAGGGCTCCTTATATAAGAAACTGTGGAAGAGAATGCATCTCCAAGAGCAATGTGGGATAAATCGAAAAAGAGGAAACAAAGCTCATTTTTTAGAAAGTGTGGAGAGAAAAGGAATTTTCTTTATTTTTAATTATTTGTTTCCCTTTTTCATCACAAAAGAGTTTTAAGAGGATTATTTATTTATTTATTTAAAAGAATGATTCTCTTTTAATTAAATAAGATAACATTATATATTTAAAAGGGAGATATTATTTAAACAAGATCAAATCATTTAATTAATACAACAGTCTATACCATCAATAGAATACAATTGAGGTCTGGCGTAGACAATACACCTTATGAGCTATGGTTTGGTAATATTCCCACAGTGAAATACTTTAGAATCTTTGGAAGAAAGTGCTACATCAAGAGGGATGAAGCAATAGGCAATTTTGATGCAAGAAGCGATGAAGGTATTTTCCTTGGTTACTCTTCTAAAAGAAAAGCTTATAGATGTTTTAATTTGAGATTGAAAAAGATCATTGAAAGTGATCATGTTAAGAGTGATAAAAAATTTATGGTTCAAGAAAGATATCATGATTATGCACCTATGATTGAAGAAGAACCCAATCCTTCCACTAGTGAGACAGTTGTTGAAGAAATGTTTGATAGTATTGATGTATTATTCAATGACTCTGAAACAAGTGAAGAAGAAAATCAAAAGGCAGATGAGTCAATATCACCTAAATTTCCAAAGTTCACATCTAGATATCACTCTAAGTATGACATCATTGGAGATTAGAGCTGCAAAGTCACTACAAGATCAAAAGCAAAGAGTTCAACAAGAAATGAAGTGGTATGTTTACTATCTCAGATTGAACCTTTAAGTGTTGAAGATGCATGTTATGATTCAGATTGGCATGATGCTATGAAAGAAGAACTAGATAAAATTATTAAGAATGATACTTGGGAACTGGTCCCAAGACCTAGTGATAAGAATGTGATTGGAACAAAGTGGATATTTAGAAATAAGATGAATGAAAATGGTACAATATTAAGGAATAAAGAAAGGTTAGTATGTAAGGGATATGCACAAAGAGAAGGTATTGATTATTCAGACACATTTGCACTTGTGAGCAGATTAGAAGCTATTAAGTTGTTTCTAGCTTATGCAACATTCAAAAACTTCAAAGTTTATCAGATGGATGTTAAGTCACCATTCTTGAATGGAGAGTTAAAGGAAGAAGTATACGTTGAGCATCCAGAAGGATTCACCTTATCAAACAAATTTGATATGGTATGTAGATCGAAGAAAGCCCTCTATGGACTTAAGCAAGCCCCTAGAGCTTGGTATGAGAGACTTGATGGATATCTAACAAAAATTGGATTCAAGAAAGGAGCAACAGATTGCAATCTATTTATCAAAGAGACATCTGAAGGTTTACTACTTGTAGCTATATTTGTTGATGACATTATCTTTGGTGGTAATGACAAACTTAGTGCATAATTTTCTAAGGAGATGCAAAGCGAGTTTGAGATGAGCATTATTGGAACTATCAAATAGTTTTTGGTATTAAATGTGCAGCTGAAAGAGAAAGCTATTTTCATTAATTAGTCTAAATATGTGAAAGAGATATTAAAGAAGTTCAAGATGGATGATTGCAAGCTAGTGGGTACACCTATGATAACATGATGCAAACTTACAAAAGAAGATGATTCTCCAGTAGTAGATATAACATTACACAAGTCTATGATTGGTAAACTCATATATCTTACTCAAACTAGACCTGATATTTCTAATGCATTTGGCATAGTTGGAAGATTTGTAGCAGAGCCTAAACAAAGTCACCTCATGGTAGTAAAGAGAATATTTAGATATCTATAAGGCACTATAGATTATGGTCTATGGTATCCTAATTCAGAGAATGTTGAGATTCATGTATATACATATGCAGATTGGCCAGGATGCGTGGATGATAGAAAGAGTACATCAGGAGGTGCAGTATTTCTTGGTGATAGAATAGTCACTTGGAAAAGCAAGAAGCATAATTGTATTTCTCAGTCAATAGCATAAGCAAAGTATGTTGCAACAGCCTTGAATTTTTATACAATTGTTTGGATCAAATAGATTGTAAATGATTTTGGAATTTAGATAGATTATCCTATTTTTATTCATTGTGATAACACTAGCACTATCAACATGTCAAAGAATCCTATGATGTATGAAAAGAAAAAGCACATAGAGATTAAGTATCACTTCCTAAGAGAGAAAGTAGTAGAAAAAGAAGTTAAGTTGGATTTTGTGAGTACTAAAGATCAGTTAGTAGACATATTCACAAAGCCTTTACCAAAGGATACTTTTGAGTATCTTAGGGAGAAGTTGGGAGTAATTCCCTTCCCTGATTCTGCCTAGAGAAAGTGGAGAAAGCATCAGTCCTTAGTGACTGATGGATGGTTGACTAATCTACTTCAGGAGTAGTACCGATGCTTAAATGTTTGGTGCCCTTTTCCATTTATGTCAAAGGGGGAGTAGTATATAGTCATGAAAAATAATAGTAAAGGGGGAGTACATATAGAATTAAGAAGGAATAATATGTAGCAGCAAGGGGTAGTAGTATTTAGTCATGGAAGCAGTTCAATTGAGGAAATGGAGAATATTGAAGAATGTTACAGTAGATGGAGGATTCATCCTTGGGGGAGTTTTGATGAGGAAATGGAGAATGTTATAAAAGAATTGGTCATTTGGATTGGTGGTGTTTTTCATTCCATATATTTCCATCAATGCCAAAGGGGGAGATTGTTAGAGATTTGCCAGCAAGCCAGTGTTGACTATATGTTTGTCATTGATGACAACATATGGTAAGTAGCATGTGTGGAAGAATTATGCAGTAAGATTTGAGTATATGTAGCATGGACATGTTATCAACATGATATCAGATGCAGAGGTTAATTATTAGTACAGACAGTTATGTAGCAGCTTGTGTCAGCAGTGTTCCTGACAGAGTTACATGCAGTGTTCTATGAGTGATTGTTCGTAAAATTATCATGAAGCCTTGCACATTTGGATACGTGATGAAGACATGTTAGTGATGTTACATTCATGGATGTAGAGTCTAGTGTGCAATAGAAGTGAAGTTATGCAGTCACTATTCACCAGTTGTAGTTTTCTGTGTTTATCCAGAAAAGCTGATAGAGATTATATTGGTACATGAGTTGCACCTATCATTACAGTATGCATGCTCAGATTAGTGATTGGAGAAGAGTTATGAATGTTTGGTTAATAGTGCGTGATGTAATTCAGCTTGAGGAGAAAGTATCGGTTAATTTGGTAGAGCCAACATTGTGTAGTGTGCGTCTACACTTATTGATTTGGACAGGTCCCAATTTTTGTTGCATGATTATTAGAGCCAACTCAGATGTATTGGAGAGTGTTGTTATTTCTCTAATATGATTTCAATGTGGTTCTAATAGGCTGACTTGATTATATCATTTAGAGGAAAGATACTTATAGCCGGTCATTTGTAATCGCTAGAAGTATGGCACATAGATAAAAGAGAAAAGTAGAGCAGAGAGTGCAAAGTGTTGTGTCATCAAGAAGAGGTCTATGTGATAGAGAAGATTGAATGTGCTATTCATTAGAACTAATCAAGACATCAGGTCTACCTCGTAGTTCACCAAGATCCAGATATAGTGTGTATTTGTTATTCAGAAGGTTGCAACCTTCACCCCTTTGAGCAGTGAGCTCTCAGACAGTGTGTCCTCACCCCTAATAGGGTCAATCATAAAAGACTCCTAACAGTGTTTGACCTTTTACCAAGTCACTCTACTTATTGCATTGTAAAGATCAACTCCTAATAGGGTTGTAAGATCTTCTAACAAGGATCATTATACACTAGTATAGTTCATTAGTGGGTGTCAATTCCCACCAGGATTTTTACCTATTTGGGTTTCCCTATAACCAAAATATTGGTGTTGTGTTCAAGTATTCTTTCATTGTGTTTACGCTTAATGTTTAACTATACTTAATTGGATAAAGAATTAAAACTTGTAGATAACTAATTCACCCCCCCTCTCAGTTATCTCTTGGGACTATTCCTAACACTAACCACTCCATGGTTGGGCGGAACAAACGCTTAAGTCACATTTTCATCTCAAGATTTGTAGATGGACGATTGATTATTTGATGGCATAGGAGACATGAATATGAAGATGAATGACTGACTATTTGATGACATATATATTTTGTAGATAGCTTGTCTCATTTAGACCTATTGGGTTTTGTAATCTATTATATTTGTATCTATGTACTTTGATGTTTTATGTGTGATAGTATGGTTGACATCCCTTATGTATTATTTACTCATGTTGCACTATTTGATAGTATGGTCATTTTTTTTAATCTATTGTATTGAGGATATTTGACATTATTTCAGATTATTATAATTTATTTTTCATAGAAATGGAATTTATATTATGGAAAATTATTTATATCTTGTAGACTTTTCTTTTGAACTTGACTTTCTAATTTTTTAGTTGTAGAGCTTATGTGTTACTTGTGAGTGGATTAAGTTCTTTACAAGACCAAAAAAGATTAGAGGTTTAAAAGATTGTAGAAGGATTAGATCAGTTATTATTTCATCATTGATGTCAAGCAATTAATTTTTGGTTTATATTGAGTTGCCATATCATTCAGAGTATGATAGAAGATGAGTGAGTTAAGGAAAAAGAGGAAGTGAAAAGTTGTGAAGTTGAAGAACTCAATTGGGTAACTAATACAGATCAGAAAGTGATAAGGTTAAATTGATATAATTGTTTTCTACTTTACATTTGATTATATTAAGTTGGTACAAAAAATAGTTTGGTTACCGAGTAGGAAAAGTTATTCAATAAAATGAAAGTAAATTTTGGTAAAGAAAGGAAGTCAAGACACCGAGTAGAAAGAGTTAGTTATTGAGTGAAGCAAAGAAAATTTTGGTTGAAGGAAAAGGAGTTAGACACCAAGTAAGGAACAAAATTAAATACAAGGATCAGAATGACATTTAATGATGAGCTATAGTGATCTGGAAGATTCTACGGATGAGGAAGATTTATTTGAAGAGATTTATGATCAAGAAAATTCAAGGTGATGATCTATGGTATAGATCTAAGCAGAAAAAAAGTGAAGGTACAATTTCCAAGAAAAGTTCAAGTTCCGAGGTGATGATAAAAAAGTTTACCGAGTTCCAAATTCATTGAATTAGTTTATGAGGATGATCTGACGATTGAGAATAATCAAAAGAAAACATAATATAGGAGATTAAGAGGAAAAATAGAGTCTATATAAAGGATGAGATTTAATGGAAAACAAGCTGGCAAGTTGAAGTGTGGGTCAGTAACTGACTGATGCATTGAAGAAGAAAAAGGTTAAAATATGAGTCTGCAAGTAGAGATTGATGAAGAGTTGAGGCCAATGGAAAGTGAAGGAAAGAAGTGAAGACAAAGAGTGCATAAGGGATCTAACTAAGAAAGAGGTAGTTGTAGATTTACAGATCAATTTTTATACTATTACTTATTAACATTTGTAGTAGAAAAATCTATTAACCAAGTGGATTTAAAAGTCTTATTGTAAAAACCTTGAGAGATATGACATTCTAGAAGTGTTTGAAGACCTTTAACCAAGCCACTCCTAATAGGGTGAAGATCCTAACAGATCTAAGGAAAATCACCTAACATGGCCACATTTAACAATGTGCATTGTAATCTTTAACAAGATTGGATTTTAATCAAGCATACTTTAGAAGATAATTTCTTTAGTGGGTGACAATTCCCATAGTGGTTTTTCCCAAATTGGGTTTTCATGTTAAATAATGGTGTTATATGTGTTGAATGTTTATTGTGAATGTTATTACTGATTTATAAAGTTAAATTATTGTTATTCATTAATACTGAAGTTTGTTTGATCTAGTTGTTACCGAGTCAAATCAGAGAAAGTTTTAAGGTTTAAAGAATCACTTATTACTCATACACCCCCCTCTCATTAATCCAACAATTTGTATAAAAGATGAGTACTCTAAAGGGATAAGTTTGAAAGACTTGAGTTAAAGATCTGAAGATGTATAAGAGGGAGGCACTAAAGTTGAATAGGGGAAACTTCTCTACATGGAAAAGTAGGATGCAATTGCACATTTATAGAATTGGAGAGTATGCAATATACTATCTTCACAATGAGTATTCACCACCACCATTTGGGCCTATGATAGTTGAACAAGTAAGATAAATACAAGATCACACACAAGTTATGATTGAGATATCTTTTTCTCTCATCGACCTGGAGTTCAATGACCTTAAAGGATGTGATGCAAAAAAACAAATGTGGGATAAGCTTTCATTGGTATATGGCAGAGATCTCCATGTTTAGAAGGAAAAATATAAAAGTTTGAAAGAAAAATTTGATTCTATGAGAATGAAAGAAGGTGAAGATGTTATACAATATAATACAATATTGAAGGAAGTTGTGAGTGATATCTGAGGTGCTGGAGGACACATTGAAGAAGAAGATATAAAAAGTAAATTGTTGAGGATATTGTTGCCTATTTATGCTATCTGAGTGTTTACAATACAATAACTGAGATCCATTCCACAGATGCATGTTTTTCTGGATGCTACAATTGGTAAGTTGATTTATTTTGAGCTTAATGACTTTGATAATAGTTTACCTGCCACCACTAAGATTGAGTATGCATTCATGTCATCTTTGAACATTGGAAATTCTAGAGAGTCTAGATCTGGGGATGGTTATGTAAGAAGTGCAAGTGAAATATTTTAGAGTTGTAAGAGTGATCTAGAAAGTCCATTTGAAGAGGAAAGACAACAAGAAGAGTTTGAAGATTTACTAGCTAGGAGGCTACCGAGAGGAAAATGCAAATACCGAGGTAAATTACTCTTAAAATGTTTCAAATGAAACACAATTGGTCACATTGCATCTAGATGTCTTGACAACAATAATGATGACAAGAAAGACAACTAAGATAATGACAAAAGAGAGAACTGATTCGGGAGGTATCAAGATTTCAAGAACAAAGGTAAGAAGTCATGCTACATTGCTGAAGAAGGACTAACCGAGGATGAATCATATGACGATGAAGGTGTATAGGTTGTGTATGTTTCTATCAAGGATGATTTTGATGAAGAAAGGTATTGAGAAGAAAAATATTTAATTTATCATGATATTAAGAATGATACATGGATAATTGATAGTGGATGTTCACATCATATGACTAGTGACACACATAAGTTCATTACTATGGAAGATCATGATGGAGGTTATGTTAGATTTGGTAATTATGATCCATATCTTGTGATAGGTAAAGGTTATATGATTTTTCTGGATAATACAAATGTGATATGTCTATTGGGTTGAAGGACTAAAGTATAATCTAATGAGTGTGGAAGAGTTGAATAATATAGGTCACTGACTAGAATTTCATAATCGAAAGGTAAAAGTATTTGAGAAGAATGGAAGTTTGATTACCACTAGTGAACAATCAAAAGGTAGCTTATTCTACCTTGATATTGCTACAAAAAAGTTGCTTATTTGATAAAGTTGAGGATGCATGGTTATGGCATAAGAGATTCTATCATGTGAATTCTGACAACTTAATTAAGGTGAGAAAAAAGAATAGAGTAAGAGGTCTACCAAGATTCCATAAACCTAAAAAATGTCATGTAAAAAGGATGTCAGGTTCGTAAGATGACAAAGTCAAGTTTTACAAGAAAATCTTACACTACACAAGGAATTTTGGAGTTAGTGCACATTGATTTATGTGGACCTATGAGAACAAAAAGCTACTATGGTGATAGATATTTCATTTTATTTGTTGATGATTATTCAAGAATGATGTTTGTCATGTTTTTGAAAGAAAAATATGATTCTTTCAAAATGTTCAAGTGGTATAAGGAAAGAGTTGAAAATGAAATTTGAAGACAATTGAAGTGTTTGAGATCTGATAGAGGAAGTGGGTTTACATCTAATGAGTTTATACTTTTTTGCAATGAACATGGAATAAAGAGACAAATGTATGCACCGAGAACACCAGAAAAAAATGGTATAGAAGAGAGAAGAAACATATCCATTATTGATTGATAAGGGAGTGTCTTAAACATTTTTGAGTGAAGCAGTCAGTACTATAGCTTATACACTAAACTGAGTACAACTAAAGAAAGGTACAAACACGACTACATATGAGATCTGGTATGGTCACAAACCAAATGTAAGTTATTTCAAAATATTTGAAAGTAGATGTTACATTCTAAAGGATTCTAGAAATGGAAAGTTTGATCATAAAGGTGATTCATAATATTCTTAAGATATTCTACAAAGAGAAAAGCTTATAAATGTTTGAATAAGGCTACTAACAAAATTGTGGAAAGTGCAAATGTAAGGATTGATGAATTTGTAGAGAAAAATGAAGAAGATAACAAGAAGGAATCCAAGGACTATCAAAGATTTGTATATATTCAAACTAAAGTTCCTAACACCTTACCAAAAGTACAAACTGAGGAGGAAGCTAAATAGAGAGAGCCACCATTGAATGCTAAAAATGAAGAACTTCCACAGTCTACCAAGCATGTTCTAGAAAAGTATGTAAGAAGACACCACTCACTGAGCAAAATTATTGGAGACAAGAATGATAGAATTATGACAAGAAGTAAGTTGAGAGATACCACATGTTTGATTTCTAAATTTGAGCCAAGAAAAGTAAATGATGCATTGGAAAATGAAGATTGGGTTAAATCTATGAAAGAAGAGATAGACCAAATTGAAAATAAAAACACATGGACTTTGGTACCAAGACCTAAAGGTAAGAATGTTATTGGTACTAAGTGGATTTTTAGAAACAAACTGAATGAACACGGAGATGTAATCAGAAACAAAGAAAGATTGGTTTGCAAGGGGTATGCAAAAGAAGAAGGTACTGATTATGGTGAGACTTATGCAGTTGTTTCTAGATTAGGAGTTATAATTATACTAGAATATGCAGCTTATAAAGGATTTAAAGTTTATCAAATGAATATTAAGTCTACATTTATTAATGGTATTCTTGAAGAAGAAGTTTATGTTAAACAACCTGAAGGATTTGTTGAGAATACTAACAAAGACATGGTATGCAAACTACACAAGGCACCATATGGTTTGAAACAAGCACCCCAAGCATGGTATGCAAGATTACATTCATATTTAATCAATATTGGATTTCAAAGAACAAGTGACAATAATAATTTGCATTTGAAATGTGAAAGTAATGATAATTTTTTGATTGCTGAAATATTTGTTGATGAAATTATTTCTAGAGGAAATAACACATTATGTAAATCTTTTGCTAAGGAGATGAGATAGGAATTTGAAATGTCCATGATATGAGAGAAATAATTCTTTATTGGACTTTAGATTCAACAAGTCAAAGATGGGATCTATATCACATAGTCAAATTACATCAAGGAGATCCTAAAGATATTTGGTATGGAAGAGCCAAAATTGGTTGGAACACCGATGGCTACCAGTTGCAAATTGTCAAAAGAAGATGAGACAAAGGAAGTGAATGGAACACTCTATTGATCAATGATTGGTAAGCTACAATATGTTGTACATAGAAGACCTAATATTTTTCATGTAGTAGGTATTGTTGCAATATTTTCTATTGATTCAAAGGAAATACACGTGTCTCCAGTCAAAAGAATATTTAGATATCTAAAAGGGACTGGAGATTTCGGTCTACTATACAAGAAAGGAGGAGATTTTGATCTGAAGGTTTATGCTGATGCTGATTGGGCTGGAAACATTGATGATAGGAAAAGTACAAGTGGAGGATATTTCTTTTTAGAAGAAAGATCAGTGACATGGCTAAGTAAGAAAAAAAGTTGTATATCACAATCTACTACTGAGGCAGAGTATGTAGCAACAACTATGAATTGTGCAAACATTGTATGGACCAAACAACTACTTGAAGGTATACAAGAGGAGATTACTGATCCATTTACTATTTAATGTAATAATACAAGTGCTATCAACATATCAAAGAATCAGGTGATGCATTCCAAGACCAAGCACATTTCTATCGAGTATCATTAGTTGAGAGAACAAGTTCAAGACAAGCATGTGATATTTGAGTATGTGAATTCAAAGGAGTAGATAGTAGATATATTTACCAAGCCACTACCGAAAGATGCTTTTTGACTATCTTAGAGGTAAATTAGGGGTTCTTTCCCTATCCAATATTCACTAAGGCAAGATGCATGTTGCATCAATTCAAGGATTCATTAGAATATCTATTTTGTGAGTTGATGCTAGTGTTCACTCTTTAGGTGATGCCTGAAGTTGTGAAAAATGTTTATGTATGCAATGAGATATCAGTACATGCTAGGTATGATTCACTACCTGAACCAAGTTTTTAAGAGTATGTTTCTTTGGCATTGTTGTCAAAGAGGGAGAATAAAAAATTGATTACAAAGGGAGAATAAGATGATGAACACAAAGAAGATAATAAGTTCAAATAGATAAAAGGACAAACTAGAGTGACTGAGAAGACTGAAAATCAGAGAGATAAAGTGTTTCCATCATCAATTGACAGTGAGTATTTCCATCAATGCCAAAGAGGGATATTGTTAACTATAATTTATGGTAATGATGATGAAGACCGATAGAGATCAGAGGTATACAAGATTGAAGAAGGATTAGATTAGTTATTATTTTTTCATTGATGTCAATCAATTGATTTCTAGTTTATATTGAGTTTCCATATCATTCAGAGTATGCTATAAGATGAGTGAGTTAACGAAAAAGAGGAAGTGAAAAGTTGTGAAGTTGAAGAACTTAATTGGGAATCTAATACATATCAAACAATGATAAGGTTATATTGATATAATTATTTTCTACTTTACATTTGATTATATCAAGTCAGTAAAAGAGATTGTTCAAGTCGATAAACAAAATATTTTGGTTACCAAGCAGGAAAAGTTATTTGGTAAAATGAAAGTAAGTTTTAGTAAAGAGAAAGGAAGTCAAGAGACCGAGTAGGAGTTAGTTACCGAGTGAAGAAAATATAATTTTGGTTGAAGGAAAAGGAATTAGACACTGAGCAAGGAACATAAATTAAATACAAGGATTAGAACGATATTTAATGATGAGCTCCAGTGATCTGGAAGATTCTAAGGATGAGGAAGAGTTAGTTGAAGAGATCTACAATTGGGAAATTTCAAGGGGATGATCTATGGTATAGATCTAAGAAGAAAAAAGTGAAGGTACAAGTTCTAAGAAAAGTTCAAGTTCTGAGGTGATAATAAAATGCTTTACCGAGTTCCAAATTTATTGAATTAGTTTATGAGGATGATCTGATAGTTGAGAATAATTAGAGGAAAATGTAATAAAGGAGATTAAGAGGCAAAATAGAGTCTATATAAAGGATGAGATTTAATGGAAAACAAGATGGCAAGTTGAAGTGTGGGTGAGTAACTGACTGATGCAGTGAAGAAGAAAAAGGTTGAAATCCGAGTCTACAAGAAGAGATTGATGAAGAGTTGAGGGTAGTGGAAAGTGAAGGAAATAAGTGAAGACAAAGAGTGCTATAAGAGATCTAACTAAGAAAGAGGTAGTTGCAGATTTACATATCAATTTTTATACTATTTCTTATTAACATTTGTAGTAGGAAAATATGTTAACCGAGTGGACTTAACAATCTTATTGTAAAAACCTTAAGAGAGGTGACATTCTAGAAGAGTGTTTGAAGACCTTTAACTAAGCCACTCCGAATAGGGTGAAGATCCTAATAGATCTAAGGAAAATCCCCTAACAGGGTCACATTTAACAATGTGCATTGTAATCTTTAACAAGATTGGCTTTTACCCAAGCATACTTCAAAAGAGTATTTTTTTATATCAACTTCCAATTTGGCCAAATACACATCATCAAGTAGTCGACTAAGGTGATTCATTACAAGTTACATTCAGAGTATGCCACACTCTTTACTTCTAGGAGTAAGCCAAAAACACAACAATTATTGATACCAACTTGAGATCACATGTTTCATCTATTCCTTAACCTTGTCTAGAAATCATATAAAAAATGTCTATACTAAGCAATGAGGACATGTTGAATCACGTGTTCTATTTTGAAGGAATAGAGTAACTAACTGACAGAGTTACTAGATAAAATAATGATTTGAATGAAGCATCAAAACTCATGGAATATTGAATATAGAAGCATTTGATATACCAAAATACTCTGTCAAAATCTTATCTCCAAATTTGTTCATGCGGAGAGATGCAAACAAAGATAGTATCAACTACATTAGTAAATATCCAAGATCCATAATATATTAAGAAAACAAAGGTATGTTGACATCAATGACAACTAGTATGTTGCAACTACAAAATTCTTCTCTACCAATGACAAACTTCCAGTGAACTCCCCCATTGTCATTGATGAAGACATGCTAAAAGGAGTAAAAAAATCAAAATGATGAAATCTTTATACATTAGCTACAAAGCTCCCCCATAAACCATTATTCACTTCAATACTCTATCATATTTCTTCCTTCTACTATACTTCCCCTTGGTACTCTTCTCCTTTATCTACTATTATCCCCCTTTTCCATCAAGGAAAAAGGGTATTAAAAAAGATACCAAAATTGTAAACCAAAACTTTAATTACCTTCAAGGAAAAAATTCCTTGTATTTCTGTTTAAGTTCTAGATGGAAGGATTTCCAATTATTTATGGTAGTTAAAAGTATTGAACTTTAACTAGTGCACTACACCAACAAGTCAATAGTAATAGTAAAGTCATTTGGTTTTGATAAACATAATTCATCTTCCTTTTCTTCTTCTAATAGCTCAAAAAAGTGATCTAGTTTAGCTTCTACCATTTCCTTAAATTTCTAGAAAGATATGACATAATCATCTCTTTGTCTCTGTGTTTGAATAAGTTCCAACTATAGTGAATTGATCCTTTTTCTTTCTATGCCATCATTTTCTATGAAAATATCAATTGATAAAGCCAAATTGTTCAATTCATACTCAATGTAGTCAATATTTCCCTTGTTTTTCTTTGTGGAAACATACCATCTAAGATAATATTTGTACATTCTAGTAATAGTGCTAACGCAAGTTCTCATTTTCCTGATGCAATCAATCAACTTCTCCTATGCGGAGTCCCATTTCTTCTTCAATTTTTTCAAAAGTTATCCTTTTGTAGATTTCATGTTTAAATGTTCATTTATATGTTTAAACAAAACATCTTGGAGTAAAATTACAACATCACTAGGAATAATATTATTCTAGAGCATGTGAATGATCAAGGCTTCTTCAATTCTAACTTTTTCATACAGAGGTCTTGAAAAATATACATCACCCATTCCTTGTATTCCATTAGGTTCTCTAATTTTTGATAACACCTTATCCACTTCATAGGGATTCTGATTAGAATCATCAGATTATTCTTTAGGATTTTCTTCTTATGATGTTATGATTTCTTTCTATTTTCATCAACTTTCATGGGTTCAAGTTCATCAACATTGATTATTACTGCTATCTCCTTCTTGCCTTCAGTTTTCTTCTTCTTCTTTGAGACTGGAGAGGAGGCCTCAAAATATTTTCTCTATCTTCTCTTTCAAAAGATATATCCTTTTCTATTAGTACATTCCAACTCATCTATTTTAACTAATTCCTCAAAATTTCAGATTTTTTCTTCTGTCAAGTCCACAAGACACTAGAGCAATTATTCTACATTTAACACACAATCTTCCATGCTAATTTAATATCCAAACCTAGTTAACCTATACTTCTTGGGTGGAATTTCTTCCATGAAGCAATGATGAATGTCAACTAAAAAGGTAATGTTGTCCTTGTACTTTTCCACACAATCTTTTGAGATTCTATAGCTTGAAGTAAGGTGCTTTCAATGTTTAAATAAGTAGTTTTTGCATGCAATATCTTTGCTGTCCAAATCAATCAAGTAATGATATGTAAGCTTCCCTATAGGAAAATATTCATCCATACAACATTCTCCTTTCATGGTAGTGATTTCAGAAAGTAAACTACTAGAAAAATATTAAGTGTCCAAACCAAAAAGAGCATCCTTTAGTCTTAGTTAACATCAAATTATTCAATGCTTGTAATCTCAACAATTCACACAAGTCATAGTCTATTCCTTCCTTGACCATTTGCTAAGAAATATATAAAAAAATGGAGGCAGTGGATCTTTCCCTATTCTAAAAGAAAATTTTGTAAGTGTACCATTGCAAAAAGTTAGCACCCATAATTAGATGTACTATTAGGCCCCATTTTGGTGATTTTGAGATCTGATGTCTGTTATGCTTGATCCAAAAACCTAATTATTATTTTCTTGTAGCTTTTCCACCATCTTGACAACCAATTCAAATTTGGGTTAATTCTCCTAGGTATAGAACATTTGAAATGTTTTGTACCTAGGAACAAAATATTTCAAACGTTCTATTCCCACACTTTTCAGCCCAAATTTAGCCTAGAGCCCCATGTCAAGGTGTTATTGGGAAATTAGATCCCCATGGTTGGCCTGTATTTTTTTTTTAATCTCCTGTGATCAAGAAGCATTCAAGTAATCAAGAATAGTTAATTAATTGGATTGAAGATTTGAAGGAAAGCATCCAAGATCTAGTTTCTCCAATTAATTCAAGTCAATTGAAAGGAAATCTTATCCATTGAATAAATTTTCTCTCCCATTATAGAAAAGTAGATGAATTCTCAATCAAGCAAGACGATCCTTTCATCTGCATTCATCTCTCCTTCATTGCAAGTGATTATCAAGCATATCTACATTAAATATCTAGGAGTGGCATTCATAGATTCATGCATTTGTGAGGCCATCATTGATTCCTATTCTACATTATAAGGTCAACTCCTTGACTCCAAGTACATTCAAAAATCTTTATGGGTATGAGAAATTCCTACATCCTTCCATGAGGATTTGTGCAAGGTGAATCAAACATTTACCTTTTTACATACTTTAATTTATATAATTTCCTTTCATTTTCAAGGTTCACTCCTAAATAGGGGTTTTAACAAGGAAAAATAATTTTTCCCAACCATTTCCCCATTTTCTATGTGCAAAAATAGGTTACAGAGTTGTCAAAACATTTTTAGGTAGATCAAAAATAGTCAGAGGACCTCCAAAAAATTTAGGCAAAAGAACCAGGTATAGAATGTATAAAACATTATGTACCTAGGATTAGAATGTATGAAATGTTATATACCATACAACTTTAGCTCAAACTAAAATAATAGGTCAATACAACAGTCTTGAGCTTCATTCAGCTCACTTTTAGTTTTTGGCAGTTAGTTATTAGTCAGATATTTCTAGTTTTGTCTCTATTCATCTATTTTTTCATCTACATTGCATCTTTCATATTTTCCATTTTTAAATTACATATTTAGTGAAGGATCACTACCCCATTCAGTGCTTAGGTCCTCAGTCAACCCTATTGGGACATCTTCCTTCCAAGTGTGTAGGTTTAAAAAGGACTAATCAACCCCTTTTCACCATATCCATCTTTGGTGACCTTGAATCATGATGTTCCATTCTGATTTGGTGTCTAGATTTCCTTTGTATGCACTTCATTAGTTAGTATTTACTACATTGATTTGATGGCCAGATGTTCTTTTCATATCTACATTAGATCTATATTTCATCTTCTTATGCATGAGTGTTATTACATTGAGTCCTACTTATAGCATTCTAATTAGGAGAATCTATAGACTTATGGGTTCCTTTGATCCCGAGGCCTCTATATTTCCTAGGAATCTTGATGAGACTAACATGCCTACTAATGACATTCTTCCTATTGATGAGAATAACTCTTCCCAATATTCCCATGATGAAGATGAGAACTTAAAATTTCCTCCTATACAAATCCAAAATATTTTCCATGACTTTTAAAAACTTGAATAATGGTTAGAAAAAGAAAATTCCAATCCCAAGGTCATCTCCATGGTAGAGGGTTTGAGGAAGATAATTCATAATGATGAACATGGTTTTAACATCTTGAGTAGTATCTCTCATCTCATTGATAACAATATAAATCCTATTAGAGATTGTCCCCAAGAACTAAGTTCCATTCCACCTACCACTAGTGTTGAGACCTCCATTCCTATTCCTACCTCAATACCTAGTGTGTCTACTTATGTTCCACCTCTCATAGCCACTTCCATTCAAAACACCAATCCTACACATGTTAGGAATCCTAATCCTATTGTTCCCCCTTCTTCAAGTGTTCCATGTGCATCCTTACCTTCATCCATTCCCACTTAAAATAGTGTTCTATTGTCATATTCTATCATTCCTTCCATTCCCATAATGGTCCAAACCTTTCAAACATATCTCCTATCACTCTTTCTACCGAATCTACTATCAATAACTTGGCTTAAACCATTTTATCTTTACAACAACAAATTTCATCTATGAATCAGTCCGAGTATAACATTCATACTTATGAGATTGCTAGTCCTTTGTCCTTAGACATCATTCATGTTGTTATTCCTTAATACATGTAAATTACTCATTTAGAGAATTACAATGGTAATGGTGATGCTTTGACTCATGTTAAAGCCTTTCAAACATTGTGTAGTTATTTCTCTCATGATCATAGGTTCATGGCTAAATTGTTTACTAGAATCTTTCAAGATAAATCCTTTCAATGGTATTTTTCTTTGCCTCCTTATTCCATTGATTCCTTTCAACAACTTGCTAATGATTTCATTCAATATTTTCAAAACAATATTGAACCTAATATTTCTTTGACTGATTTGACACATTGTAAATAAGGTGTTAAGAAAGAGTGACTAATTTCAATGGTAGATTTAAGTATTTGCATTCTTAGATTTCTTATCCTATCCTTGATGTTGATATTCAATGTATTTTCATTGCTAATTTACAAAAATATATTAGATATAAGATATTTCTTTTTGGATTCTCTTCCTTTACTCATTTGTGTACAATGATTCATAATTATCAACTTCAAGAGAGTCAATTTGAGAGCACTCCTACAATGGCTTCAATTAACAAGAGTGGTGCTGTATTTTAGTATTTTCAATTTTTTTAGAAATCTAAAAGCTACATCAAAATTGATAATTCATCAAAATATGTTGATGAGCAAGTGGCAACAATATCCAAAGGTGTAGCTCCTTTTTCATCTATTTTTAGACCTTCTCATAATTTTACACCCCTTTCTAAATCTTTGCATAATGTGATGTTGAATTTGATTAATGCTATATAATGTTTTAAAACTTCCTCCTACTAAACCAATTGACACATCCAAACCTTTTCCTAAATTATTTGATAACAAAGCTTTTTGTCAATACCATTGTCAACTTGGCCATGATACTGATAAGTGTTTCTATTTAAAATCTGTTATTCAAGAGCTCATCGATTCCAATGCTATATATGCTAAGGTTGTTAATGATTAAGGAAAAAAGTTTGCAGCACCTCCCACTCATGTTGTTGACTATAATGTGGAGTGTACTAAAGTCAACAATATTATCAACCTTAATGATCAATCCAAACCCAAACTCAAACATGAAATTGATCTTTACATTACATTTGATCCTTAAGAAATGATTAAAGCACCTGATGCTCCTCTTTACATCATAGAAAAGGTTAATGGTATTCTTTCTTGTGGTATCCTTATAGATCCTACTTGCATGGTGAATTTTATAATCAAAGTACATCTTTACACTAGACAATTACGGTGATATTTCTATAAAAAATTTAATGTGATGATCCAAACTTTCAATGGTTTCACTTATCCTACCCATGGATCCATTAATTTTACCATAGAAGTTGGTGGTAAAATTCTAGATGCCACGTTTGTTGTCATCCCAACTTTTGATTAGTTTCAAGTTAGACTTGGTCATCCTTGGATTACCTCCATTAAATTTTTAGTCTCTCCTATTCACAAGTGTTTGAAATTTCCCCATGATACAAAAATAATCATGATTAATCATAGTCTCTATCATCCTTGAGCACCTCAAGGGAAGTTTGACCTTGAATTATTTTGTCCTTCCATGTCTCAACCAATTCAACATTGCAAAGAAAATATTTTTCTATCCTTTCAAAAATTTAAAATCTAAAATATTTGTGAGCTTAGTGACCCTAACGATGTTCCATCTTCCTTCCCTAGACCTAGACTTCTTCCTACACCTTCCTCACCTCCTCTACATTCTTCCATTCTACCTCCTATATCCTATACTTTTTTTATTGATCCTACCTCTCAACCTAGTGTGGTTCCTTCCATTAACCTCCCCAAAGAAGAAAAGGACCTAATGTCAGTTGATCCTAAACCGAATAAAATCTCAAGAAAAAAAAATCATAACTATTGTGCTCATGACCGCTACCATAAACATTGTGTTAGAGCCCATGAGTGTACTTCCCAAAATATTTCCTCCCCTAAGAAACCTACTTATGATTTGATTCCCTTTAACCAACCTATGCATAACCCAAGGGAGGAAGTTAATTTGAAAAAAAATGAAATTGAACAAGCATGATAATTATATTCATATGTTAGATTCTATTACAATTAATTTGGATGAAGAGGATACTCCTGATGATGATGATTTCAACATTTCTAAAAAAAATGACGATGTTCATGCTAGTGATTATAATGATATGTATGAGCTTATTGATGTTAATCATGATTTAACAGCTAGATTTTCAAAATAATTATCTCTTAGTCCTTGTGATGAGAAAAGTGACCCATCTTCCCAACATGGTCCTTGTCTGGAATTGGCTATTGTTCCATCTACCATGCTTGATGTTTCTCCTCTGGCACTTTTCTCACCTTCCCTAAATACTACAGATCAAGATGGGGTGGGGAAGGTGATATGTTTGAGTAGCTACTCTTGTATCGTAGATTCTTTGTGTTTTCTTGTTGTAATGTGCTTCCCCTGTGATGTGTTTCTTGTTATATATTTTTTCAATATTTTTTTAGATGACCCTTGTTGCTTTATTGGCACAAGGTGATCAAGGAATTGAATTTTTGTGACATTCCTCTATTTGTATTTTATTTCTTCTATATGTTTTTACATGTTATTTCATGCATGTGCCACTATTCATAAATGTGCCTTTGTGTTGTTTGATTGGGGATGATGAAAAATGATAGATACCTATTCTTTTTGATCCTCGTGATGCTGGTCCAAAAATAATCTTCTTCATAACTCTTATGTGACATTCTTCCATTTTTCTTGTAGTTCTAATACTTATGATGATAGTTTATTTTGATATAATCATGATATACATGAGTTCTCATATGATCATACTGAGCCTTGAATTAGTAGCTCCCTTTTGTACTCTCTTTTTTTATGTGTTCATTTCCCTTAGTTTTTCCTTTCTAGGGGGCATCTCATAGTGGAAACATATCTTGTGGGTGCATTTATGCTTTGTTAAAGGTATTGCTCCTGTTAAGGCATTTTCAATCACTTTAACATGGGGGCATAAACTCTACTCCTTTTCTCACATTTTGCACACACACAAAAAATAAATAAAAAAATTCAATGCAATCTCTCTTATGTAGATGGCTAAGGAGACAATTATTTCTTTATATTAATCTATTCATTATCATGCCCATGTACATTATTTAGTGGATCCCTTAACGGAGACAATGATTTCCTTAAGGATTGATTGTGCTTTTCTAAATCCCTTTGGAGATAATGATTTCCATAGGAATGGTCACCTTTTTAGGATCAATTAAAAAAGACAATTCTTTCTCTAAGGATTGATCCCTTTGTTTTGATGGGTTGACTAGCATAACATAATTTTCTAGACTATCAATTCCATCTTTTTCAACAACACTTTCTCTTCTCATGATCCATAGTAAGGAAATACCTAACTAGGCTAGTGGTTGTTCCTATCCCTCTCTCTCCTCTCTTTCTCTCTTTCGGGTGATGCCTTTTTCATCTTGGTTTTTGATTTGTTGATGACTTAAGTCACTTGGAGGCTTGATATTTATTTGTCTACTTGACCTTGATAAGATTGTTCTTATGCATTGATCTACTTTACCATGAGCATGACTTTGTCTCATACTCCCTCTAAAGTGGAGGGTAAATATACCACCCTAAAAAGTTAGCACCCATAATTGGATGATATATTAGGCCCCATTTTGGTGATTTCAAGATGTAATGTCTATTATGCTTGATCCTAGAAACTTGACTCTTCTTTTTCACACATCTTTCCACCATCTTGACACCCAGTTCAAATTTGGGCCAATCATCCAAGGTATAGAATGTTTGAAATGTTTTTTACATAGGAACAAAACATTTCAAACATTTTGTTCCTACACTTTTTGGCCCAAAGCCCTATGTCAGAGTGTTAGTTGTAAATTAGATCCAGTGCCCGACCTCACTTATTTTTGAGTCCCAAAATGATGGATGAAGTTGTTGAACATCCAAGAAACTAAGAGGGGAGGAGTGAATCAGTATACCCTTAAATTTAAAACTTTTAAACAACTGCCTGCATAACATAATTCAAGTTTGTTGAAAAAGGAAAGAGTAGAAAGAAAATAAAGCAACACCACATAACATAAATTTTTTATCATGGAAACCCAAAATGGGAAAAACCATGGAGAGGGTTAACTCTCAATTATTAGGTAACTAGTTACTAAATATAGGGGTGAATCACTATTGATGAGACTTACTGCCTAGATTAAAAAAATAACTATTGTAGCTGAAGTATGAAATACAAAATTTGAATTGTTACAAATGCAACTATATATGTACAAAATATAATTCTCTCTAAAGTACAAGTATTCTTCTATATAGTTATTATTTATTATACATATAAATATATTGTACACATAAGTAGATCACATTTACATATCACATATTACTCTATCATATAATATATTCATCTATATACATGTGTTGATATCGCTTCCAATATATACCATCATCGGTAAGATATCCTTTCATGTCAGCTATATCTTTTCATGTCGTCTTGGAGTGAATATAAAAACTTGTGAGAACACAGACAAATTGTGTCAGTTAAGTTGGCTATACCAAAAATATATCTTACGTAAAGCATCATCGGTTTGGACCAAAAACATTTGTACACTACAATAGAGATAAACATGTGTTAGTGATACCATTGTTGGGCCCATAGATAAACAAAAGATAATAGTACTTGACTATGAAGAATAATGACATCAATTATAACAATTTAATGATGAAATTGAAAATCTCTCCTTTTTCATTGATGACAAAAAATTTATGGAAAGCTAAAATCTATGAAAACTCTAAAACTCTCCCTAAGAGAGATGACCCCATTTTTGCCCTTTTTCAAAATATTTTCTTAAATTTTTTTTGTACTTATTAATCCACCTTTTGACATCAATGCAAAAGGGGTACCGCCATAAAAACTATGTACAACTTCAAAATTTCAAAAAATTAGAGCACAAGGTTTTATCGGATTCTGCTTCCTCAAAGGTCCTCTTCATTTCATGAAGTTCTAGAACCCATTTGTCTTTATTGTTCTTTAATTGGTGAATAACCTATGTCAAAAGATGAGTGTGCACACAAATCAATGCTAGAAGACTTCTCCATCCTCAATGGAGCCAAGGTAGGTTAAGGTGACCCACTGTACCTTTAAAATAGCATGGCTCAATAAAGTGATACAATCTATACATAGTCCCCAAATATTTCCCAGAGGTAGGATAATATTCTCTCTTTGTTGTTGCAGTGTGAATGAATTCTTGTGTAACTTCTCAATTGTTGTTCTACCGGTACCAGTTAAATCTTCTCAAAGTTTGAAGGAACAATGTGCCTACTAGATAGATAGTTCTATAGCCTCAATCTCTTCATGAATTTTATTAGTAGCCTTAGGCCATTGAAGATTATATTCATAAAGGGAATTACCATCTTGAAGAATTTCTTGTCCTTCTCAAATAAGTAGATGAAGATTGGTAAAATCCTATGCACATCTATCCTTCAATTCTTGTAGTAGCTTATTCTTTATGGATTCTTCTTTCAGATGAACCTTTTCATCCATGGATGCAGTCAAATCCTTAACAACATTAATGAGTGTTCTATATTTCACCTTTAAACTATTGGAATGGTCTATGGTACAATTTGGTATAATTCTCTGAAGAGCAGTAATGGTCTCTTCAATGATCTTATCCCTTTCTTCTAAATATCTAAATAAATCACTTTTGGATGAAGTCAAAATAGTCTCACTTATCTGGAACTTATGAAGTGAGGTAGCTTTATCAAAATAAATAAATAATTTGGAAGTGGTGATAGGCTAAATCATAAGAGGTTGAGGAAGTAAATTCCTCATAGAATTATTAGAGCCCATACTGGTGAAATTACTAGCAGTTTACTCTCTTCTGTCAATGTTCCAAATTTATGGATCTTTGTGTTTCCTTTGATGCACTGTGTCTTGTACCTATTTACATGAACTGAATTCTTCTTCAACAGGTTCTTTTCTAGTTTCCTCTTCTTACTTTCCTTTTTCTTATTCCTTCCCCTCTTTCTCTATTTTTGTCTTAGTTATTTTCTCTACTTCCTTCTTGGTTCTTACATCTTTTTCTTTCTCATTTTTCTCATCTTCTTTCTCTTGTGTTTATTTTTCTTGTACTTTTTCTATTTCCATAGATTTTCCTACTGGATCAATGATTCTGACCAAAGAGCAAGGATGCTCTATTTTTGGAAGATTCTAATCATTATTGTAGACAACCTTATCACTATACTTAGGAAAAAGACTCATAGGATTTTATTCATTTAAATATTTATGAGATGGTGTAGGAACAACAAAAGATTGAGAAGGAGGAATGGCGAACCGAGGGTTGAGTGAATGCAGTAGTGGAGGGCATAGAGGATGGCAAAAATGGTAGATGCATGATAATAGACAACCCCTGCTACCTCAAAGCCAGTTTTTTAATCAATATTGTCGTGTATAGGGACTCCATTCTTGAGATGCATGTGGTTTTGAGCAAGGGGGTAAGTATCAGATGTCAAGCCAGAAGAATAATCATTTTGTGCAGGATAAGGATTTGCAGCGGTCAAAAATAGAGGACTTGGGTCTTCCTCAAAGTCATCATCAAATTTACTCCTTTGAGTTTCACTCGATCCCTTTTGCTCAAATTTTTTTTCCTAAAGTAACCCAATCTGAAGAGGATGATTTCATGAAGATTTTTTGAGGGAAAGTGACAGTCTAGCCAGTGAAGCCCTTCTTTGTCATCCCTAGATTCCACATCAAGACACTTGTAATCAACAACCATGGGGGTCAAAATTCACAAGAACACATCATGTCTAAAAAAGGGAAGATTCATCCTCAAGGGCAGGCCCCTACTTTGTTGATTAACCCATCAAGGTTCGATGTAATCTCTACCTTTGAGGTTGGAGAGTCGACTAAGCAAGATGCTAAGAGGCATGCAATATCCTTTAAACAAGCCCTAATTACTTCAGATCAGGGTTTTTTCAAAAAATGAAATGAGCTGGAAAAAAATTCAAATTTCACCCGTCCCCATTTTAAGAGATCATGCCATTTTCTTACACATAAGGGGATGAATAGGAGTCATCTTTATCAAAAGTAGCTAGTATTTGATATCTGTGAAGGCACGCCACTTGGTTCCCCTGTTGTGATCCAATATTCTCATGGTCCTAATTTGGATAATGGTGAGTTTGAAAATATTAATCAGATTCCCAATGGAGTTTCAGTAGAGCACCATTAGCCAGTGGATATTAGAGCACCCTTCAATCCAAAAAAGTCTACACAAGTCTAGCAGGCCAAGCAACTGCATATGCATCTAGCTTCAGCATCTATTTCTCTCCCAGATCACATGCTTCAAGACCAGATTCACCTTTTCTGGGACAAAGCTCTAATAGGTAAGTTTTCTAAATTAGAACTATCTATTGATGACATTAAGTCTTGGGCCTTAGAAAACTGGCCAGGCTTATTAGATGTTTTCTGGTTAAATGTTGAGTTGGGCTATTTTCTTGCCAAATTTGAATCTATTGATCTGAGGGATGCTATTCATAAGAATAAAAGATGGTTTTGCAAAGGATTGGGACTCTTTACTTCGCTATGGACTCCCAATGTTATGCTACAGGGTAGATCCCCTTTATTCTTTCCCATTTGGATTACATTGCCTCAACTACCCTTGGCGTATAAAGATTTGGATATTATTGAGATCATTTCCAATAGAATTGGAATATTTTTTAAGCATGACTTAATCCCTTTTGAGCACCCACATCGACTAGTTTGGGTGTGCATTCTTCTTGATCCGGCTAAGGGAGTACCAAAATCCATTTCCCTAAAATCAAAATGGGGTCATTGGGATTAGGAGATGTTCTTCAAGATGAGGGCACAATCATGTTATTTCAACATTAGCTAGGGCACTTCACGACACAATGTAACCCTCAACCTCTTACCTAGTTAGTAGTGTGTGAAGACCACCACACAAACCTTGTTTAATGCTCATTTCATTCGTCTTCCCATTGCTCCTTGAATAGGGATGTACAAGAGCCTCTAGCTAGTCCTGCTAACGATACAACCTCTTTCTTTCATTCATATGAGGCATCCATCTACTTCTATTTTGCAATTACATATATCTTTCTGATTCTGAAGAATGTCAACAAGGTCCGCTTATTGGCATGGAAACCTGAAGAAGTGCATAATCTAGATATAGATATTCTAGTGCATCAGCTTATGTTTTGTGAATCACCAATTAAAGAGCCAATTACACATGATGTGCTTGACAAAGAGGCCTTAGTCAACCTTCGGGCAAGAAAATTATCAAATCAGTTACTGACAGAATTAGCTTCTAAAATTATATATGAAATAGTAGGAGTATTATTCCATGAAATTGACCACAAGCCAATAGACCATCAACAACAAAATCACGAGGCTACGGATGCTCATGACAAGATTTCCAAGGATGACATTGACAATAGTGAAATAGCTCAAGATGAAGGAGTATTGTGCTTTGAAGAGGACCATAATTTGTTAGAACACCAGCAAGTAGACAAGAGAACCAAAGAGGTTCAACCTGAACAATCTGGCATTTTGGCCAAATAGTCACAAGATTGGGCTCACCAGTCCTTCCCACACATGAGTGAATCTACTTTGAATGAAGTCTTAGCCAACACTAAGGTTCTTCTAAGACCTATATCTGAAGACTTCGTATGTAACTTAGAGGGGACCAAGCAAATCAGAGTTGATGAATTTACAAAGATGAACGGTTGTCTTCTACATAATAGTTCATAGTTGTCTTTCCCTACACCTGACGATAATGTAGATATACATATCAGAGACTGGATCCAGTAGAACACATTTCTTGACCTAGAGGAGACCCAAGTAGAATTATCTCAAGATGTAAATATGGAGTTTGATTCTGATCTACTTCAGACAAAGCCTCATCAGTCAGCCTTTGATTATAGTCTCACACTATCAATTGACCAATCACCTCTCCAACATTCACAGGTTAAGGCTACACCAAAAAAGAGGTGTAGAAAACCCAAAAGTAATCTAATCAAAGAAGAAATTACAACAGGTATCCAATCAACATTGGATGGAAAATTCACACCTTCTAAAAGATTGACGAGGAGAACCAATGGTTCTCCTTGTCGGCAATGAAGATAGCCTCTTGGAATGTCAGAGGCCTAAACACCTTTGACAAAAGAATTGGAATCAAGCAAGAGCTGGATTCTTTTAAAGTGGATGTGATTCTTCTTCAGGAAACAAAGATGTCATCAGAATTATTTGATAAGTCAATTGGGAAATGGTCAAAATGGAAATCTGCCCATAGCTCGACAGTTGGTGCATAAGAGGGTTGGCTGTCCTTTGGGATCCTAAATTAATTCAAGGGCAGGTATTACACATGAAAGAGAATTGGAAAGCCATTAGGTTGGAGTGTTTTGACATCAACTTCCTCCTCTTCAATGTATATGGGCCCATGTCTACTTTAGATAAGTAGAGACTATGGAGGGAGCTAACACAGATGATCCAACATCAATCAGATCTTCATATCATTATGGGTGGAGACTTTAATGCTATCCTCAAACTGTCATAAAAAAGAGGTGGAATTTGTCCACCATTGAGAACCATCCAAGACTTCTCAACTTTTGTTGAAGATAATAGTTTTATGGATGTAGAACCATCCAATGGGACATTCACATGGACTAATAAAAGAGCAAATTTTTCATAGATAGCTGTCAGATTGGACATATTTCTCCTCTCCTAGAACTGGAAATTAGCAAATGTTACATTTAAGTCAAAAATTCTACCCCAGCCAAGGTCAGATCACTTTCCTATATGTCTGCATGTGAGCTTGACATTAGCAACTCAAGGCTTCTAGCATAGACTATCCTTTAAATTTGAGTGCATGTGGCTGCATCATCCAAATTTCTTGCCCTTGCTTAGACAGTGGTGGACTAGTGCATCGGTTACTGAGGGAACTAAGATGCATTAGTTTGCACTTAAGTTGAAACACATCAAAAAGTGGATTAAAAAATGGAATGAAGAGGTCTTCAATAATATTTCCAAGGAAAAAGAAGTAGTTAAGGAAAAATTGGAATCCATATACAACAATATCATTAAACACGATATGGACAAGGACACATACATCACTCAAAAAATCCTCATATAGGAATGGGAGGAAATCTGTAGTAGAGAAGAGGAATATTGGAGGCAAAAATCAAGAGAACTATGGTTACGAGAAGGGGACAAAAATAGCAAATACTTTCATGCTTCAGCTAAGCAAAAAACAACAATTAATAGTATTTTCAATATCACTAATGCTGAATCAGGCATCCTATTATCTGAGCCACAAAGCATTCAAGAGGAAGGAGTCAGATACTTCCAATCTCTGCTTGCTCCTCCTCTTATACCTGGTTCAGTAGCCCCTCCATTGGATGAGTTGTTGGAAGCAATTCCTGCATTGATAACAAATGCTAATAATCTAAAACTCATGGCTCCATTTACAATTCAAGAGCTTAAAAAAGTGGTCTTTTCCCTGCCTCTTGATAAAGCCCCTGGCCTAGATGGCTTCATAGCTCTACTCTTCCAAACATGTTGGGATTGGATTGGGTGGGAACTCTTGAGTGTGATAGAAGAATCTAGGATAAACAAATCCATGCTAAAAAATTTCAATACCACAAATATAGCAATCATCCCGAAAGTCAAGTCACCCAAAATATTTGCAGATTTTTGTCCAATCTCCCTTTGCAACACTATTTACAAGATCATCACAAAGACTATTTATCTCAGAATGCAACACCTCATCCCTATACTTGTATCACAGCCACAAGAGGGATTTGTTCCAGGAAGAGAAACTATGGAAGGTGCTTTAGTGGCACATGAAGCCCTTCACTCAATCAATAATAGCAAGTCATCTCACTTTGTCATTAAGTTGGACATGATGAAAGCATATGACAAGGTAAAATGAGATTTTCTTATTAAAGTTTTACAGAAATTTGGATTTGCAAAAGGTTGGTGTAAATGGATCAAGGCCTGCATATCTGGGGCTGGTTTTTCAGTTTTGATAAATGGAGTACCGATGGGTTTCTTTACATCCACACAAGGTGTCAGATAGGGGGATCCCTTGTCACCAGTGCTATTCATCCTTATGGCAGAATAATTCAACAGGCTCATTCAGAGAAAGGATGCTTTAGGGAAGTGCAAATTGGCCAATCAAAAATTTCAGTGACACACTCCCTTTTTGTGGATGACACATTACTCTTTGGAGTGTCTAATATCTCGGAAGCTAGACAGATCAAACAAGTGCTGGACCTTTACACAACTAACTCTAATCAAAAGGTTAACCCCATAAAATCTAAAATTTATTTGTTTAATACTAATCAGACTATATCCAATAAGATTATTAATCTTCTAGGATTTTCAGTCGACTTCCTACCATCTGTATATCTTGGAATTCCATTATTTATGGGGGAAAACAAAGTCAACTATTGGACTCCTATTATTGACAGGATCAAATCTAGAGTAGTTGTATGGAAAGCAAGGTGGTTGTCCTTATTAGGTAGAATTTTGCTTATTAAAACAATCCTTTCAGCTATCCCAAATTAATATTTATCAGTTCTCAAAGCGCCCCCTTGGGTAATCCAAGCCATTCAAAAGTTGATAAGAGAATTCCCATGGACAGGAAATATGAATGGTGGTAAGAAAACTCCTTTGGTCTCTTTATAGAATTTATCACAAATTAAACAGTTAGGAGGAGTAGGAATCCATGATCTCCAAAAAAGAAATCAGGCCTTTGGGGGAAATTAGTATGGAAAATGTACTCCAAACCACACAACATCTGGTGTCAAATTATGCAAAAGAAGTACTTAGACGATACAAACCCAGCAAGAGTTCTCACTGTCTCAGACCCCCCTAAAGGATTAGCCATTTCGGACTTCATGGTCTCTTCCAGAGAAATAGTTAGTAACTTCATTACTTGGGAAGTGAACAATGGTTTTTCAGTTAAATTCTGGTGGGACTCATGGAATGGTGCCCCACCCTTAATTCAAATGAATGATATTGAGAACATAGTTGCTACTTTGAAAAATGTTTGGGGTATTAATCTAAGTGATTATGTATCAACAGTAAGATTACATTCACACAAGGTGATATGGAAAGATCCTCATGTATTGGGACTACCCCCTCAAGATACTCCATGTTCGGAGAATATTTTTTTAGAAAAATTGGTCTACTTATCAAATTCAGAGGATAAATTGATCTAGGCTCTGGGGCTAGATGGAAAATTCACCATCAAGGAAGGGTATAAGCTTATTCAAAAGAGGGATAATACCATAAAACCATCCCATGCTCATACCTTCTACTGGAACCACTTGACTCTTCCAAAGGCTGGTTGCTTTGCGTGGATAGCATTGAAGAATAGGGCACTAACTAGTGATCGGTTACACAGACTCAACATTGCTCAACCCTTCAACTATCTACTATGTGACAATCAGTAGGAAGACACATCTCACTTATTTCTAAACTGTCCTTTTGCACAGAATTGCTAGCTTTTTGTCCTTCAAAAAATAAATTAATCCACACCAATTCCAAACAAGCTTTGGGACTTATTTGAGGCTTGGCTAGAATTGTATTCAGCATCCCTGTTCTCTGCCATTTGGAAGTGCATACCAGCGTTAGTGGTGTGGGAAAAATGGTGGGAGAGAAATAAAATAATTTTCCATAGTACTTCTTCAACAATTCAAGCAGTCACAACAGAGTTTGAAAGATCTATTTTTGAGGTAGTAAATGCTAGCCACAACAAACTTAGACATAACTTAGTCATGACATCTTGGGATGCTTCTATTCTGTGTGAATGGAAAAAAATATTTGTACCTTTTGGTTAGTGCTAGCAATCAACATCTAATCAGGTGGATAATAGAGCTTCATTCAAATGGATACCTCCATCTATAGGGGTAGTTAAAATAAATTTTGATGGCTCTTCAAGAGGAAATCTGGGGATCTTAGGAGCCGGAGTCTACATTCAGGATCACCATGGCACACTATTAGCAATTAAATGTTGTCCACTCCCATATGGAACAAACAATATGGCAGAGGCCCTTGCACTTTTCACTAGTTTAGTACTGGCTAAAATAGGGGGATTCCAGCAGATCCATGTAGAAGGTGACTCAATTATTATAATTATAGCATGCATTAATCGAGTGTCACACAACTGGAGACTTGAATATATTCTACAATAGATTTGGCAACTATTAGACTCATTTCAAGAAGTTCACATTTCTCACACACTTCGGGAAGGGAATGAGTTAGAAGATCATCTAGCTAATAAAGGATGTGATGGTCATGACGACATATCATTTAATCCAGACGACATCATCAAACAAGATGCCAAACTTCACAACATTCTCAGTTTGGACAAGATGGCAATTGATGGAGCTGGCTTAAGCGTGCGGATGTGAGGTTTTTCCTAAAATGGCAATAGGGTTATTATGTGGTGGAGGTAAGTGCCAAATCATCATCCGTCCACATGGCTTAAGTCTTGTACATGTGTGAGTGTGTGAAATGCTGATGCATCATTCAATGCACAATTTATTTGGATCAGATTCTTGCATTTGTATGTCGTCACTACTTATTTTCAGTTCACCCAAAGTAATCTGCATAAGGAGTTTTGTATGCCGATTCATTGAGGACTTGTGCGGTTCATCTAACACGCACTTTGTTTTATAATGAGCTCGGTACCTTCCCTACTCCAAACATAGATTTTAGGAGATTTTTCATTAATGGCTCGTACTCTAACTGCTCATCCACTGCCTTCAAATACCTTGGTCTCTTGTATGCCTATGCAATTTTTTGAATATCTTTCACAGCATGAGATTTGTCTATATTCCTGATTTTATCTTCAAATGGAGTTCCCCTGTTGTGTCTCTTGTGGTAGTGTCCATGCTGAACTCCTACCCAAGAATTATAGGGTTAACATATCCCCCTATGTCACGAAGCTCCCGTTCTCAAATAGGATTGATGGCCTGAAAATTGAGCAAGTTTTTATTTGCAACTCTATGCTTCATTATAGGGCAGTTCATCATGTTATTGGTGAACATGTGTTGTCACCAAGAATGGGAATAGTGGTATTTCCCTCATAGCTGGTGTCCATCTTTCTTTCCAATTTGATGGACTTGTTGTAATTGATCGACTTAGTGGTGTATGTTGCCAACAAGATTGTTCGACCTTAGTATATCACAGGTTCTCAGCTCATGGAGGTGCTTCAAAAGTATGAGATGTGGTCAAGAAAAGCATTGATTGGCAGTTTATTCTTGCACTATGACCTTATGGTAAGCCATGAACATAATCCTTTAAATGGGCCATGGAGAAAAAGAGTTACAGATTTGTTAGCAAGAACTTACAGATTGTTACCCTAGCTCTTGGGAAGGAGCTTGCAGACAAAATTAGAAGACTTGCGCATGCGGTGTTGGACCTGCTGATTTCACCGCTCCCTCCAGTTTTGCCTCCACCATTGATCACATCTGCCAATGTGATACTCCTTGGTTCCTCAAAGCTAGTGCTTGATTTGAATGTCCCACTCTCTTCGGTTCAGTCCTCTACTATTCCAACAACACCATTTACTTCGACTGATGGCTGGGAAGCTGTGAATGTGTTGGCTCCACCAGATGGCTAGGAGAAGGCATGGACATATGTGCAACATTCATCCTCTCCCATGGATGAATGCTAGTTCTCTGTATTTAGTGGCATAAGTTGTATTCCAAAGATGTACATGTTAAGTTTTTTGGGGTGTTTTGAGTCTAGCTCGCCTATGTTATGTCTTTACCCAATTATGGGGTTTTTTTGAGCTAGTGTAAAATTCATCTTGGATTTGTGGTTTGCAAGTGAAAAACCATCTGTAAATAGCATTATATTTCCCTTGTATGTATTCGACTATGATCCTAGGGTTTCTTCCTGATTCTTCCACTGGGGAGTCCTTGAATCAGTTTATTATAATAAAAATATGGTGGCTTGCTCACTTTTTCTTAAAAATAAAAGAAAAAGATTGAGCAGACTCAACACTAGATAGTATACTTAGTTTACCTACCATACTAGTTAGTTCATTGATGATATCTTTCTTGAATTGAATGATTGTGGCTTTTATTTCCATGAGAATATGTACTCTTTTTATTGTTCTTCCTATATCATCTTTAGTAATAGATGTAAAAGATGACAAAAATTATTTCTTTAGAGTCCTAGTTACTTCATTCATGGATGTACTGAAGATATCTTGATCAATCTATTTTTCTTTTATATGAATTATGTTTAATCCCACTCATAGTGTATCTAGAATATCTTTTTTGAAAGTATCTTTATCAACATCTAATCTAGAACAATATAGTACAAATACCTGTGTAATACTTTCTTTTCCTTTTGAAGTGGAAGACTCATACAAATAATTGACTTCATCTATATTACCTTGTGAAAGTATTTCAAACAATGTTTCTACAACAAAGGGATCTTGAGTTACATTTTTGTCTTTCTTCTCTCGAACATGGATATGAAACCATTCCTTATTTGATTCTTCTCTAGAGTTAATTAAAACTGGATTTTCCTTAGTGACTTTGGTTTTTGTTGATTTCACTTTCTTTGATGATATAGGGGTAATAAGACCTTTCTTCCTTTTTCCAGAGGGGCTTTCTTTCTCTTCCTTCTAAACCTTCACAACCGAAGGAACAAAAACCTTGGGAGTGGTGCCAAAAGAGATACTAGTAGAACTCTAAGTGATCCTTTTAAGAGAAACAAGATCTTCTTCTATTATGCCTCATCTAGCCTCATTATCCTTCATATGTTTTTGAACTTTCTTCTTGATGTCCTTGGAGACACACTCTCTGTAAATCTCATTGGACTTCTCTTCTGCAATATTGAACCTCTTCTTAGAGGTATCCACCAGACTCATCAAGAGTACTTTTACATACATGTAAACCAATTCCTCAAATACTTCATATCCAAGTGTTGGTATCCATTGAGTTCTCAGTTCAACTGCCTTCATTATACACTTGATGACTATAGCTATGAAATAAATTTCATTCTTATACTTTTCCATAATTGATGTGGGGATCATGTCCTGATTATGCATATTATATTATAGTAAAGATAAAAAATATGTAAATTGCATTTCTTGATCAATAGTACCCTTGTATCTTCTCATGCGGTCTACAATCTAATGAGCTATCAGTCTATCAAATGACTAGATTATAGTTCCTTGATTGTACATAGTGTTCATAAAGTAGAATAGTAAGCACAAAGCTAGGGTTCCAAATAAGAATGCAATATTCTTCTTGCTTGTCTTGACTAGGTGCATATTTTCAATAAATTTATCCTTGATGAGCTCACATAGATCATAGTAAACTCCATTTGTGACCATGTCATAAGCTATGAACACCACAGTAGTAGAAATCAAGTTTTCTTGATTTGAACAATAGACTTTATTTTGTATAACTTGAGCTAAAAATCTCATTATACGGTTCAAAATAGGGTGAACTACCAGAGACCTACCGTCATGTACAAATTTTGTGAGGTTCTCAACATCTTTGTTCTTTATTGCCTTTGACTTCATTAAAATGTTGGTATCATTAAGTCCTATGACTGTCTTCATCACTTCCTTGGATATCAAATGTGATTCATCCAACCATATAAATGCATCATGAAACATACTTATTTTCATTCTGACCCATTTTTCATCACCACAAAAGTTCATAAAGTAATTCCATACATCCAATATTTTTTCAATCAAAACCCTAAATTCTGGTTTGACCTTCAAATCCTTATCAAATAATTTATCTACCCATAAATCCAATAATTTTGAATGATCAAATTCATCCAATTTACAACAGAGAAGAATTGTCACATCCTCTGCAAGAACAAATCCATATGGATTTCTCAAGAAGCATCCTTATCATGTCATTCTCAGTTGAAATATCATGGCATCGATTAAATTCAGGTTGGGGTTTAGCAGATGCATCAACCAAAATCCGAGTAGCAGGGGAAACCATAGAAAAAAATGTGGATGTAATAAAAGACAAAAAAATATATTTTCTTGAGACTAAAAAACCCTTGTTTACATGTCAACTCTTCTCTTTAGCTCTCTTGAAATCCTTCTTTTCTTTGTGAGTAAAAAATGACTTGTCCAATTCCTTTTAGAGATAGAATTTTAATAAATTCCCTTTGTCACATTTAATGTGTTGTATTCCCTCTACACGATTACTTTTACCAGATTGTTATCTTGTCTCTTATTATTTCTTTATCAGAGACTTGCTGATGGATTAGATCTAACATTTTTATAACTATTTCTTGTTTATAGGAAAGGAGACAAAAACTAAATATTTATCCCCTTGAAATTTTTTGAAAGGATGCTAATTATTGAAACAAAACCCTGTATTGAAATCAGAACCACTATCTTCCTTATTTCTCCGAATCTTTTTCATCTCTACTTTAACTTCTTCTTTTTTATCTTCTTCACTAGTTCAATTGGCTTAGCTTCAACAAATTTTCAAAATCTTTATATATGTGCCCAAACTTATTACTTTTGTACCACCATTTTATCTTCTTTTCTTGTCTTGACCTATACTAGTTAGCCTTATGTCCATATGCATAACAAGTATAACAATAACCGGTAAACTTATTGCTTCTACTTGGTTTCCTACATTGACTTTTCTTATGACCATAAATATTGTAGTTAAAAGATTTTTCAGAGTAAGATCTATCATTCTGATTTGACCTAATTCTATAATTCAATGCTTTATGTCCTAATTTATTACAATCAAAACAATGACCATTAAAAGAATATGGTTTCTTACTTACTTGAGGATTTACTAGAGCCTTACCTTTTTCCTTCTTGTTAGATTCAATCTTATCTTCACTCACCTGATTTGGTTCTTTCTTTTCTTCAAGTTTTCTATGTGAGTATTTGCCAATTTCACAACCTAGACCTTTCTTATCTGTTGGAGATCTTTAAGCATTAAGAATTTCTTTGAGATTCTCAGAAATAGTTTTGAATTTGTCTTCATTTTTATTTTAGATTTGATTTGAGATATTTAACCTCTTTCTCTAAATTCTTACATTCATTAGATTTTCTTTTGATCATATTATTTATATGCTTCTTAGTCTTTTTATCCTCTTCACATTTGTCTCTTAGAGATCAATGATAGTATCATTTGCTAGCTTGAGCTCATTATTGACTTCCTTATGCCTCATTTTGAATTTCATGATATGATCTTTTAATTTCCAAATGTAATCATTATGCATTTGAATATTTTTTATAATTCCTTATTTTCATCTTCAACATATTCAAGATCTTCATATATAGATATGAGCTCTCTTTCATCCATGGTGGATCTAGGCAAAGTATGTTCAACCTTATGGACCTCGTTCAAGTTGTTAGAGTCTGCCAAAGGAACTAGCTCTAATACGAATTGTTGAACATCCAAGATTGAGAAGGGAGGGGTGAATCAATATACCCTCGAACAATTTAGAACTTTTAAATGAGTGTCCACATAACATAATTCAAGTTTTCTAAAAAAGGAAAGAGCTAAAAGTAAATAAAGAAATACCACATAACACTATATTTTTATCATGGAAACCCAAGATGGTAAAAAATACGGAGAGGGTTAACTCTCAAGTATTAGGTAACCAATTAATAAATATAGGGGTGGCTCACTGCCTAGATTACAAAAACATTTATCGTAGTTGAAGTATGAAATGCACAATTTGAACTGTTACAAATGCATCTGTATATGCAAAAAATATAGTTCTCACTGAAGTATAAGTATCCTTCTATATATTCACTAAATTACATATACTAGTCTATTATACACATTAGTGGATCACATTTACATATCACATATCATCTATCACAACAATATATTCATCTATATACATGTGTTGATGTGGCTTCCAATATATATTATCATCAATATGATATCCTTTCATGTCAGCTTTATCTTTTCATGTTGGCTTGGAGTGAATATAAAACATTGTGAGCATGCAACCAAAATGTGTCAGTGAAGTTGGCCATACCATGCAAATATATCTTACACAAAGCATCATCATTCTAGACCAAAAACATTTGTATTCTACAATAGAGATAAACATGTTTCGGTGATATCATTGTTGGTAATACCACGACCGAGCCCATAGATAAACTAGAGATAATAGTAGCAAACCAACCAGAACAATGACATCAATGACAACAAACTAATGATAATTAATAGAAGTATATAAACACCCTATCTCTCCTCATTTTTATATCCATTACTATTCTCAAGCATTTGTAATCAAGAAGCATTTAAGAAATCAAGAGAAATTAATGAATTGGATTCAAGATTTGAAGGAAATCATCCAAGATGTAGTTTCTCCAACTTGTTCAAGTCAATTCCAAGGAAATTTTCTCTATTGAAGAAAGTTTCTCTCCCATGATCGCTAAGTAGAATAATTCTCAATCAAGCAAGAAAATCCTTCCATTGACATTCATCTCTCCTTCATTACAAGTGGTTATCAAGCATATCTACATTGAAGATCTAGGAGTGACGTTCATAGATTTATACATCTGTGAGGGCATCCTTGATTCCTACTCTACATTCTAAGGTCAACTCCTTGATTCCAAGCACATTCAAACATCTTCATGGGAATGAGCATTCCTACATCCATCCATGAGGGTTTATGCAAGGTGAATCAAACATTTACCTTTTTACATACTATCCTTTATGTTATTGAAGAATATTGGAGGTATCCCCCTTGAAAGGTATGTTATCAAGCATTTAATACATAATTCCTATTGTATTCTTCTTGTGCATGTTATTTCATTACAATCTTTCTTTCTATTTGACTTCTATATGGATATCAATTGAACTTGTTTAAATAATATTTAAAAGGTTTTGTTTATATGTATGTGATTATTGTTATGACGACTTTTCCTTCAATATCATTATTGAGGTGCAGTCTCATTATGATGTTGACTTTCTCTCATGAAACCAATTAAGAAATGGCAACTGCAAATTATTTGGATCATGTTTGGGTTACTCTCAAATTTAATTCAATTATTCAAATTGACAATTTTTAAGGGATATTGATGAAGTGGTTGCTATGCCATCCAATTTATTTTCCTTTTTCATGACCTTGAAAATTTTGATTGTAAAAAAAATTAGCTTTCCTAGATCAAGACTTGTACGGACTCCAATACTAATTGTGGTTATATGTGTGACCTTTCAATTTCCTAATATAATGTGCCCCAAGGAATTTTTTTTGAATTGGATGGTAGATTCAACAAATTAATGTCCATTTACATTTATCATTTTTTTTATAATAGTAAGAAATCATTGATATTTGTATCCAATGGCATGATGAGCTTTCATTTAATTTTTCCATATAATCATTTATTATATCATGTTTTATTTTATATAATGTGTCTAGTAAAAATTATCATGATGTAACTTGGAAAATCAATAATCTTTTCAAGCTATGTAGGTCCAATAAATAAAATTCAAACGAAACCCTAGATAAATTAATATCTAAGTATGAAACATGAGAAATGTAATAATGATTGTGTAAGTTAAAGCGAGAGGTAAATAGGGTTTGTATGCCTTGGATGTGAATTTGATTGTTTTCACACTATGAAAGAAGATTGAAAATGAATTCTAAGACTATTTTTTTATCATGTGATAAAAAATCAAGTGAATCTTTTAAAGAAGATAAGATTTCAAGACAAAATAATACTGGTAGTTTTGTCCTACAAAAATCATGATGCTATTTAAAAATTTATAATTCTACATGCACATGTAGTCCAATTTTTTTTACCTTAAAGTACATTGAAAAAGTATTTGTCTAGTGTTATTGTAACAAAAATAGTTGTATGAGTGGTACTAATAAGTATTATGGGAATTTTCATGACAAAACTTGGAAGTATTTTGATATCTTCATTGCACCTTAGTCAATCCTTAAGAACAAGTACACCGTAAAATTTAGAATGACCATAAATATGTATTTTGAGTATTCATGTAGGTGGAGGAGGATTTTAATATAAATATGAATGTGTGTGTGTGTGTGTGTGGTATGATCAAATCCCTATATTTATGTAATAAGACATCAAATGACCTCGGGGTGAACCTGAAAGATACACACTTAACTATATAACTCAAGGGGCTTTTTAGGACCCACTTTAGAACATTAACAAGTGTAAAAAATGGTTGGTTTTAGAAGGATCCCATAAATAATATAAAAGTGTACATGAATGTTGGTTTATTAATAACCAATTGTATAAAGTAGTGTAAAACAAGAGGGAAAGATACAAAGATATATAGTTTTTTTCACCACATGAAAATAGCAATTTATTTTTCTATCCCATTGTCATTTTCATTCCTCTTGTTAGCTTTACTCTTCCATGACATATTTTTCTATCTTTATTGTGTCCTTCTAATGCATGCTTTCTCAGCCAACTAGTATTGGTATGGGAGGTCACCTCATTGAAATATTATAGCTATTATTGGTAGGAGTCAGGTGTTAGGCACAAGATTTGTTTGGATTATCTAAAACTTTATATCCTAACATGATTATCAAGTTTTCCTTCCCCGTTGTTTGTTATTTTATCTTGCTTATTTCTTTTAGATATTTAATTATCCATCTCCTTTTCTCTTTATATCTTTATTTAGGGTTTCTATCAATGTCTAAAGCCATGGGAGAAAAATAGCTCCATTCCCAAATGATTAGTTCTTAAATGATTTATTAGTTTAAGGTTTTCATCTAAGCACAAGGCATCTAAACCCCACAAAACCATGGAGATCTATGTTAAATCCCACTCACAAACTTGTAGACTACTTGGTTAATCACCATGAAGTTGGTCCAAAGAGAGGAAGTAAAACTCTATAAAACTTGGACCCATTGGGCTTAGTTAATTACCTTAGACGTAATGTGAAACTAATAATCCTCATATTTTCAATCCAATTATAATTGACTCAAGAAGCAGAATGTCCATACACTTCTTATTTAACAATTTTTTTGGCATTACAAAAGTTAACCTTACCTACATTACACAATGCATGATCATTCTAACTATTTAATAATAGAGTTTTTTTCATTATAAGATAGGATTTACAATTATTACACATCACCTTATCTCCTCCATGTTCAAAGGAAATACCCTACCTAAGAGAACCCCCTTAAGTGGGTATGGATGAACTCCCCCTATGGCTTCTCCCATGACATTTAGAATCTTGAATTGGGGATTGAGTTTGAAGTTGATGGTTATGTAGTTGAGAAATTAGTGAACAATTCACTTTTTGTGATAGACAATATTTTTAGATTGGACCCTCTAGAACCTATCACTCTAAAGGTGGCTTGTAGGTTTGGAGATTTTAAGAGGAATATAGTTATCTACATTTTATAGGGATTTATATGATATGATTAACCATAATTCGTGTGACTAGGAAAATTTGCATAATCTATGATTTTCCTTTATCACCAATCCTCTCATACAACACTTCATGTAGGGCTAGGGGTTATGTCTTTTTGCAAATATGTGAGAGAATTTGGCTGCGAATATTAAGGACTAATTTTACAATCTTGCTTTTACAATAAGACTAATCGATATAATTTTTTATTTTCATTTTTAATTTTTTTAATTTGTGATTTGAAATATCTAGAGTATCATGTTAATCATCAATTTGGGGTGGTGAATTTACAATTTTGAATTTTTTTGTTTCAATGGCAATATAAAAGAATAATGTTCTAGATTTCTTTTTGTAGGCTATAGTAAATCCTCAAACAAGTAGAATTTTATACCTAACCATCGGGCTTTTTCAAGGACTTCATTCTATTTATCAGTATAAAAAATATCAAAAATAAAATTCTTTAAATAGATATTTTAATATTATCTAATATTAATATCTTTTTTTTGAACAAAAGCAAGAAGCTATGTATGTATTAATAATATAAGGAAAGACAATACATAGTTTTGAAAGAGGCTCTTGAACAACTTGATGATGAGTCCATTTATCTCAACAAAATCTAAATACACGATTTTGATAGAGGCACTTAGAAAGTCAAATGAGAAACTAGAATAACCCAACAAGATCAAAATACATATTTTTACAAATATGTATAAACTGAATTATCTCAAGAAAAAACTTCAACCAAAGAGAGTAGCAGGTATAAACTAAAACCAACCTTGAAAACATGCAAAAAAACAAAGTTACACACCTTAATAGAAAAGAAGATAGTTAACCAAAAAAAAAGGTAATTGTTACCCTTATTCCTTAGTATCAATTAGTATTCATAGATATTGATTTTATTCTAGTATTTTAAAAAATATTATTGTATTTGATATGAAAGGATTTGCAGGTTCTTACTTATAAGGACTCACCTTTCCAGTAACACCAAAATTTTATTCAGATCCCTTAACAATGAGAATAAATCCTCTAAACCATATGAATACAAAACATCATTTCAAACAATTTTGTATTGAGGAATGAAGAAATGGCTCTAAGAAAAAAAGGAAAATTTTCCAAACCGAATGACATGCACCCAACGAGTTGGTTGTACTAAAGCATATAACTTTTTCAACTAAAAATGGTGTACTTAAACATGTGTTGTTGAGCCCACGCAAATACTGAGACAATAAAATTCATTCCAGGGGTGTCCATTACTTCATTTTTTTTAGTTGAGTGAGATCCATGTGGGGAAACAAAATCAGATCCATGTGAGGTCAATGAACTTTTTGGGTACAAAGAATAATGCAGCCTAGATGATGTGACCTTTGAAAACTGAGTTTGTCCAAATTGAAATATATATATTATTATTAGATGTTGTTCTGATCTGGGCAAGTGAATTACTTTCTCCAACGACCATATTAGAGATGGCCATGATGTGTATATATTTGTTTCTAATTTTCTTTAGAAGGGATAAAATATTATTTCAACTTTTTAAGATGAGATATATATTACGAAAGATTGATTGAAAGTTCAGTATTTTCGGGAAAAGAAGAACAGTTGATGTGGATAAAGATTAAAATAGTATTATGCGATCTTATTAAATATTGATTTTCATATATGTACATAAGTTGAATGGTTCTTAATAAGTCTATAAGAAGACAAGTTTTACTGATTGCAAGATTCATACATCTTAAGTGATGGGCAGTTCATACAAACAAAGGTTATATTGGCACGTGTTTAGCTGTAACAATCCTACCGAATATTGATTCTTTCATACACACATAAGAAGTTGATTGGTTCTCAACGAGTCCACAAAGGAGCAAGTCTTGCTGAGTGCAAGGCTCGGGCATCTCAAGTGATGAACAGGGGCATCTTAAGTGATGAACAGTTCACGCAGACAAAAGTTATAATGGTAAGAGTTAAGATGTAATGATCCTACAAAATATAGATACTTACGCACACATAAGAATTTGAATGGTTTTCAACGAGTCCAAAAGGGAACAAGTCTTGCAGTGATCTTGATGAATACTTCATGTAGACAAAGGTTATAATTGTACGTGTTAAGATGCAACAATCCTCCCAAATATTGATTCTTATACACACATATATATGGTTCTCAACAAGTCTACAATGAAGGAAGTCTTACTGACTGGAAGGCTCGGACATCTTAAGTGGCAAAGCCGGGAAAGTTCAACATTTTCTGGAAAAGAAGAATAGTTCATGTGGATAAAGATTAAAATGGTATTATGGTGATCTTATTAAACACCGATTTTCACATATGCACATAAGTTGAATGGTTTTCAAGTCTTATTGACTGCAAGGTTCACACATCTTAAGTGATGGGCAGTTCATACAAACAAAGGTTATATTGGCACCTGTTTAGATGTAACAATCCTGCTGATTATTGATTCTTACATGCATGCACACATAAGAAGTTGAATGATTCTCAACGAGTCTGCAAAGGAGCAAATCTTGCTGAGTGCAAGGCTGGGGCATCTTAAGTGATGAACAGTTCACTCAGACAAAAGTTATAATGGTAAGCGTTAAGACGTAATGATCCTACCAAATATAGATACTTACACACACATAAGAATTTGAATGGTTCTCAACCAGTCCACAAGGGAACAAGTCTTGCAGTGCATTGATCGGACATCTTGATGAATAGTTCATGCAGATGAAGGTTATAATTGTACGTGTTAAGATGCAACAATCCTCCCAAATATTGATTCTTATACACATACATATATGGTTCTCAACAAGTCTACAATGAAGGAAGTCTTGCTGACTGGAAGGCTTGGACATCTGAAGTGACGAAGCCGGGACTGTATCCTGAACAAATTTGGTAGAATGGATATCCCTCAGTCCCTAACCTGTAGCCAAAAAAATTTCAACCAAAGACTGTACTCTAATATAGCGAAAACAACATTGTAGATGACTCCATAGAAAATAGGGAAAAAAAGGGAAATGATATCTTATCTGATTTGAAGGAGAAGTCCAAAAAGTAAACAGGGAAATTGTGTGTAGCAGCCACCTTGCTGACCTGGCAGGGAAAATGTAATGTTTTCAGTAGTAATAAAAATGATTGCATATTGATGGGCAGTAAAGAATGTTTTCAGTAGTAATAAAAATGATTGCATATTGATGGGCAATAAAGAACCTGACATCCAGTTCTGGGCATGGAAGCCTCTTAACATTTATAGCTAATTGTGGGTGTTTTTGTGGGGATGCACAAAATAGCAATACAGCCAGCCTGTTACAGCCTCGGTCATGTGAAGGAAAAAAAATTTGACAAGTACCCATATAAAGTAATAAAACGGTTTCACTTTCACCAGTCCATGTGCAGACTGTGTCAGCATTGAATATTTTCAGGCAACTTTATAATCTTTAATACTGAAATCCATATGGGCTCATGTCCTACAGTTTCTAAACATATTTAAACTCTGGGTTTTCATTGAGATTGTCTGTTTTTTGGGGGGTTTTAAGTTAACTAGTGTAACCTTTTTTCTGAAATATTAAAAATACGAGGGTGAGATCAGAACCACTCATATTCTAACATAAGGATGAGGTTTTCTTGTGGGGTGTACAGAGCCAAATTGACATTACAATAAAGTGTAAGAACAGAAAGCTGACAACTGAGGTCATAAATGACTGATCAATATCTCTGACATTATTTTGAGGCCTGTTTTTTATGGGAACTTCATCGTAGAAGATTAGGCATTACTTACAAGACCTTTTACTCGCCCTTGAAAACTTCCCCGGCTGTTTAAAATTATCCCTTTGCTGTTATGGCAATTCAGTAGGATCTGCACCCAAAACAAATTATGAAACATGTGGTCACTGTTATTCTTATTGCAGCTCCAATTTTGGAATGCTATTCTCTTAGCTTCATTTAATATTGGTAGACAATAATTAAAGGCGGCCGTTATGTTTTTTACAAAATGTATTCAAAACAATTTTTTTTTTTTTTTTTCAGATTTGCGAAAATGTAGTGATTTTTTTTTTGAATTTTTTTGGATGTTTTCGATTTAAAACATGCAGATCATGAAGAACAGATGCTGAAAATTTCACAAAAATCTGTTGTGTTTTCAGATTTTTCAAATTTGATCAATGGTACATTCTTAAACATGTAGGCGTCCTATGTGAGTGTGATATATATACTATTTTTTTAGTGCTCCCAATAGAATGTTATGAGGGTGATTATTCTCTTCAATATATAGGATTTTGCAAATATTAATCAATTTTAATTTATGAAATAATTGCACATTGGATGTCTTTAAATACCAATGTATAGCAAAAATCAACACAAATATGGACTTTAGTTGGATCATAATGACTATTGGAATATATTGGAATAAACACCATTTTAATTACAAACTTTGAATTCTAGAGGCCAATTTTACTTGGTGAGGGATCAACCCAAAATGAATAAGTACAAATGTTCAAATGGTAAGTGAGCAATATGAGAGTGTGTGGACATGGGGGTACTAAATTATTGTGAATGTAGATTAATAAGTGTGGATGCTGATAACTAGTAAGGTTAAAAGTGTCAAAGTATGTGCAAGTGAAGATATATGATAGATTGAGGAATGAACCCAACTTTATGCAAGATTTTTCATTTTTCAATAGTTAATTGCATCAAGGCATTCCATTAAAATGGCCTTAAAACTGAATGAGAATTCGTACATGCATATGTGTAAATTGCACCATTACAATATATGCCCACTTTGAGGTCTATGTGAATCTCATTTCAAATTACATGAGCATTTCCAAAATATGCATGCAAAGTATATATTGAAATTTATAAAGGATATGAGGTTTATGTAAAGTAATAAACATAATTGGATATCTTTGTGTGTTCCTCCTTGACATGTGTGAGCTATAGTAACCTATAATATAACATAGAAAAAAGTTGTGTAGTGAGTAGATTTTGTCGAGGTAAGTAAAAGTAAGCACAATTGCAAGATGATTTAACTATCTATGAGTTCATGAGAAAGAGGGGGAGAGTAGGGCTAGATTTTTTTTGCTTGTACATAAAATGGTGTGTTGGTTATAGAGTGACAAGTCATATATAGCACTATTATGTCATGTTATGAATATTCATCTAGATAGGTGACAAGTTTTTGTGTAGGCACTTATAAATATTTGCAATCTCAATATAGAAGTATTAGCAATCAGAAATGCTCCTCTTAATCAGTTGCATCCATTGAATGTAAAATATTGGACGAGAGGGGAAAAAAATGTACAAAAAAAAAAAATATAGTCCAAGAATTTAAGAATATAATTAATGTAGAGTAATTAATGACATGAATGCAACATGTGATAATCAAATAAGATATCTTGAATAAGAGTTGTGGTGAACATATAGGTTGGAGATATCATGGAGACATATAAATTTGACCTCAAGATGAGAAAATGATAAAAGTGAGGTGGTCCTAATAGCTACATACATTCACATAAATATGTATGACAATAGAAAAGGTATATGCACTGAATGTGGATTCAAGCATACAATGGTATAATGAAGGGATGAGGTCCTTAGCACTTATGCAACTCTAGTGAATGGCATATTAGGTGTTACCATAAAATTAGTAGTTTGGGAAGCTAATGACATTCCTTGATGCTCTCACGATAATGTATGATTTTAGTATGTAATGAGGTATGCAAGCACAAGTACAAAAGATGTATTCATGAGAGAGTGCATAGGGAAGATAATATGATGAGGCGAAACAAATGTTATTCACATGTATAAGATTATAATTGATGTATAATCACCTAAATAATATGATAAATATGACCCATATTATCCATTTAATGTCATGTGATAGTTTCAAATAGGTGAGCGTATCAATAGATATGTATGTAGGGATACATAGATAGGATGAAATCATAAAAATATAAGCAAAGATGATTTGTTTTGTTGACTTTTTTTTTCTAAGGATTGTAATTGCTTTTGTAATAAATGCTTGAGGCACATGACATAAGGATAAACCATGTAAAAATTGGCATGTGTGATTGAAAGTTATCTTGGGATAAAAATACAAGCAAAGATGATTTGTTTTGTTGACTTTTTTCTTCTTCTAAGGATTGTAATTGCTTTTGTAATAAATGCTTGAGGCACATGACATAAGGATAAACCATGTAAAAATTGGCATGTGTGATCGAAAGTTATCTTGGGATGATCATATAAGTGGCATGAATTAATGTGATCATAAATATAACTTTCATGTGTTGTAAATTTCATCAACATAAGATAATGGTCATAATAAGTAAACTATGAAAAGATGACTCAAATGTGGGTTTAGGTCTCTTGTGGCCAATAAGAATGTATGATCATCGATTTGATTTTTTGTTTGATAAAAGGGGTTTGTAGGACTTATAATGTATATGAGGTGATAGAATATGAATGAATTTTAGTGACATCCATGAGAACAAGTGGTCCAAGGGGCCAAAAGATACAACATTAACACATTTTCATATTTTCTCTATGTCATATCTTCTATTATGAACCTCGAGCAAGAAATTTATAAACTTGTGAAGCCCTGTCTCCTTAAAGAGCTCATTTAGACTGTCCACCTTCAAAGTATCTTAAAATTGCTAATGGATAACATCATATGCCACACACTCTATGATGAAGTTACATTTGGTTTTAATGTCTTTTCTACAAAAGACAAAATTTTTGTCCTCCCACTTTTATTTGGGGTAATCCATATACCATTTCACATCTAACATTAAGAGATTCACTCATTAGGTGTGCTATTAAAATTTTATCCTTCCTCTTTACTGTATTCTTCAAGTAGGCTTTTCATCATGCTCCCATGTGAGGTTGAATTCTTTGATATAATGTGAATTTTCTACCATTTTGTTTTGTTCGCATTTCCATTCTAAACTTTTCCAGCACCATATTTCTTATTTCAATGTTAGTGTTGGGGCATTCATGACACTTAATGTTCCACTTGTCCGTCCACTTTTTGTTTTTTTTCCTCCAAGTCTTCTTCCTTTAGTTTAATTTCTCTTCAACAACTATTTTGGGCCATCAATTCTTATCCATGCCTATTATGATAGATAACATTGAGTAGAGTGAGCACTAGGGTGTGACCTGTCAACTTTTTGGCCCAAATATTTGTTTTTGTAATTTTTTTGAAAAATATTTATATTTTTGTGAAGCTAATGTAGACTCATTTTTATCATCTTACATGACTTGTAAATCCAATTTTCTAGGCGAGAGATTGAATCATAGGGTTGACCCAAGGATGTGGGATCGATTTCATATGTTGGAAATAGAAGCCTTAGCCTAGGAATGCAAACTAAGATCTTATTCACAATTTCCACATTTATTAATCCTTCATTGGGGAACAACCAACAAGGTTTGATTTTAGTCCAAAAGGAGAGTTAAACACTTTGATTAACTGTTCCCTTTTTGAAACATATGTGTTTGATATGATTTAATATGAATATGAAATGTCTAGGTAAAATGATAGGAATTTGACAAGATTCAACATAAAAAGAAAGATGTAGAATTGAAATCAAACATAGAAGTAAAAATATAGAAATGAGATATAGAGAGAAGACTATAGCTAATTTTTTTAAAAACTATGGAGATAGGCACCCTAGTCTTATGTGTGTCTTTGTTAGTTAAGGATTCATATTTTGGATCAAGAAGCTCTGTAAATATTTTCTTCCAAAATTTAGCCTCAAAATATTGGGAAAGTGAGCTAATTGGAAAATTCTAGGGTTTTTAGCATGCTCAAATTCTTGAATTGTGCATCTTAGTCTTCTTTGTGCAAACTTATAACTTTAGGGTGGGTGAACCCACAATAGTGGGTTACACTTTTTTGCCTGAATGGACACTGTACTCTAAATTTTGAATAAAACTTTTAGATTCGAATGCATATTGTCATTAAACCATTAAGAATCAAAAGGTGAAGTAGATTAGAGTCTTTTAGGATTTTCTACCTAGATTCTAAATATATTTTTTATTTTTATTTTTGAATTGATTTGACTAGTTTTTTCTTTCTCCCACAAAAAATGGTATGTTGCTAAAAATGTCATTTTCAAAGAGTTACATTGTTTTCATAGAGCATAACTTTTTTTCTAAAATAGATATCAATGTGATTCTTTCAATTTTAGTTTTTTAACATCTATATTGAGGGAATGCAATTGGTTTTATGACATTATCATGATTATTTCATACTTTATTAACATTTGAAGTTGACTAAGCCGTAATTTTGACATACCTTGACTACATAACTTATCACTTTTTGTGTATTTGTCCAATTTTATTTTTATTTTTTTTGATAGAAAGATAACTTCAATACCTAAGGTATAGATATTTTTTAGAATTTTTTTTCTTTCATTTACTATTTTTCCATAAGCATCAAACATAGAGGTGGAGATACGGTGAAATATCTATGTTTAGTAAAACTAAAAATACAAAGTCATAATAAACTTAATATATATTAACATTATAATAATTGGAAAGAGTTTTCTCAATAGTACCTTACTACATAGATAGGTTTTTTGAATGGATTCATTTGATCTGCCAAAAGATAAAGTCGAAGTGATTTTTTATCAGTATTTTAATAGGTGCGAAGGAGATTCCATTGTAGGTATGAATGAGGAGTATATATGTTATATCAATGATTTTTTTATCTAAGAGGCTTTGAGCTAACCATTTCTAATTAATTCCTTCAAATTGAACCTCTCAAGGCTTAAATAATCATATTTTATTAAAAATGTGTCATTTTAGCAAAAATCAACATGTCTAAAAAAGTGTAACCCACTATTGTGGGGTCACTCGGGTGCTAGATTTGTAACTTGACCACAAGAAAAAAAGGAAAATGTTATGTTGTATAAGGGCTTGCCTAAGTCAAACCTCATGTTCTAGTGTGCATACCTTTGCAACAAAAGTGATGATAAAAAGAGAGCTTACCCCTAGTAGGGTAAAACCTAAATGATAAATGAAATGTTGAATTGACAAGATTATACCTCAAGATTGATAATGGTGGTGATGCAATGCTCATTCTAAAGATAAATCCTCTAATTTTTAATGCTATAGCATGAGTAAATCATAAAATAATTACTCATGAAATCAAACTTGAAAATATATTGTTGCATTTTGATGCTTTTTGTACTTAGATAGGCTCTTGAACAATTAGGACCCTTGAAATAGAATGATATAATGAATTAACTAGATTGGCTTTATGAATGGAAAATGATTTCCTTATATGGGGTTCTCAAGGTATTTCTAAATTTATGCCTAATTCCAATAATCAAATAAAACTATTGAGATCAGATCACAAATGGAAAGAACCGACACATGTACACTTTCAAATTTGGGTCCCTTTTGGAGGGAATAGGGTATTAGGCACCATATTCCACTCATAAAGAGACCTAAAGGGGTTGTAGCAAAGTACCAAATCCAAGACATAGGATATGGTCTCAATCTTGACATATGACAATAATAGGATGCGATAAGGCCCAAATAGGCTTGAAATAACCCAAGAGAGGAAAACTAAATCAAGGGCCCAAAATAAAGTGTGAGATTGTAATAGTATACAATTGACAACACTGCACAACCTTTATTGATGAAACTTTAATTTGTAGAAAAAAATTAATTACTAAATTTACTAATTTTTATTTATTTATGATGAATCGATAGTTTCTTTTATACTTCTTTATGTATGTGGATCGAACTAGATATTTGTGAGAATTTATATAAATAATGAATTGGATATATTCTCTTTCACTTATAGAAGTAGAATGATCCCTATTAGAGTTAGCTAGGGTTTGTTAGATGGTTATGATACCACCTTTGTATTATGACACCTAAATATATTGTTGCTTTGTGTAATGCTCCGCTAGGTAACCCATGAGATATTAACCTAAAACATGTTACTAAGTTTGCAGAATAATTTTTTTCTTAAGTGTTTTAAAAAAATAATGATTAAACAAGTGAAAGTAAAACATAAAGTCCATAAGTACACATAAACATAAACATAATCTCAACTT